>OZ010590.1:106756104-106978604 GCA_963932145.1 Acanthosepion lycidas | reverse complement strand
ATTCAAAAATTTGTATTGTGCATGTTTAAATCTTTTTTCCTTTTTTCTTTATACAATTATTACAGAGGTTTACAAGATAACAGCTGACACTTGCTTAGAGGATATAATATTTTTTACGATTTACTTTCTATTATTTTAACCTATCTCAGGGATGTAAGTTTATTGACCTCTTTTATTTATGTCCATTTTTCTTTACGCTGATTCTCAACAATTCCCTCATTAGCTGCCAGACACTTCAATTTTCTGGTGGGCGTGGGACGAATTTTTTTTAATATATGGATGTTATTTATGTCAGTGTAAAACGAACGCTTATTCAATCCGCTGGTCTTCATGTCGTAGACGATTTGCAAAAACGACGTTTGCAAAAACAATTGATAAAGAAATTGTTCGAGTTTTTTTTTTTTTTAAAAAAGGTGTCATAAAAACAACCAGATGAGTGTTGCCGGGAAATCGCTCCAGGATTTTCCCTGGGTGTGTACTTTTGAAAATTGGATCACAAACTCGCGTTTGATTGGCCAATATAAAGGATCATCGCTACGCTATCATATTCTTTGAAACGAAAGATTCCTGGGAAAACGAGAACAACTCCACCAGTTCTCCATCTTGTCTCATGTCTTGGTGGAGACACGAATCCCAACTTACGGCATATTTACGACATTGATACGTTTCTCAGCTACATTGTGTAGATTATTCTTGTTGAATAAGAAATTTTGCACAAGATTGAGAGGCGTTAATTTTTTTTTTTTCGCTAGTATCTGGCAAGATCACGATAAAAGTTCGAAGACAGTTTCACTAAGACTGGAACTAGTGAAGTTTTAATTTGATTCATGCTTATTACGTGAGTGGATGAAAATCGATGAATCATACGTGTGCTCTCATAAATCTATATCTATTTTATTAAATATAAAAAAATATTTAATTGTTATTTTCTTAGACGTTAAATTTATTTCAACCTATTTCAAGATTGTTTATTTTTTTTTAAGCAATGTTCAGTTATGTGCCATGTGTAATACACGCTTAGGCGATCATGTCTCTTTCGATACATGACTGACGAGGCAGATTTTTTCCGCAGTAGACCAGTTGCCATCCACGGCTGTAGAACTCTGTGTGTCCTCTTATTTAAATTACTCATAGCTGAGGGCGAAGAATAGGAGTCATACTTTTCCCAAGGGTATTAGTATGTAAGTGAATGGATTCGACTGGAATTCGAACTCGGCTATAAGTAATTATAATGTCAGTTCTACCTTTATATGGAGCACTGTTTTTAAAAAATAAAAACAAAAATACTAAAGAACTCCGGATTATTTACCTAACGTGTTCATTCATATTTTTCTACACACACACACACACACACACACACACACACACACACACACACACACACACACACAAACACACAAAATATATATATATATATATATATATATATATATATGATAAAATATAGTTTTAAGGTATGCTATATTTGTGGGTAAAAGTGCTCATTAACAAGGACAGAGTGTGTGTGTGTGTGTGTGTGTGTGTGTATGTGTGTATATATATATATATATATATATTACGAAATGGACAAAGTCCGACAATTTATTTATTAGAGACATTTTTATGTTTAACGGTTCCGTATAGGATGTAGGTTCGAATCCTGTCCAAGGACGAATATTTTCTATGAAAATTTCTCGGACATTCAGGCCGGTAAATGTTATTTAATACTGTTTATTATAAACAGAGCATTTACTTAAATACTTGTATCTATAAAAAGAACGTTAAACAGAAAAATGTCTTTAATATATATATATATATATATATAAAAGATATTATATATATTATATCTTATCTCTCTCTCTCTCTATATATATATATATATATAATAATATAGATAAGATATAATATATATATATATAGTAAGATATATTAGGTTGGTGCAAAAATAATGACGTAATAATGTCGTTTTTTGACGATACGTCAAAAAACGACATTATTACGTCATTATTTTTGCACCAACCTAATATATATATAGGGTCGGGAAGTTAGTAGTTTGCATACGTAACAATTCTTATTCATTTTAAGAATCGAAAACTCGGAAGATTCTGAAATATTTTTTCAATCTGTGCACCTTAAAGTGCTGGTCGAAATTACATTTGTTTGTAATAAATTGTTCTGCAAGCTCCATTGATGTCATATTGCTGTACCTGACATCATACATGAATATTAGTTGGGAATCAGTACAACTGCCATCCTTTGTAGGAATCATGATATTTCTCTTTGAATTTGAAAGAATTAACTTGACTCATGTTGTACAACGCACAGGGCTTTCCTCTTTTATGAGTGTTTTCGGGAGTACAACGATACTTTCAGCGTGGACGCTTGCATTTGTTAAAATTTGTCTGATAGTTTTTCTGTTTCCAACAGCCGGTCGAGAGGTAAACTACTGACGATATTCAGTCACCCCAACCCCCACTGGGGCATCATGTGGCACAAGGTCGGTTATTTAATGTGGGATCTCCGAGCCCGTAGGCTCGGCCCCAAAAATCTGCACATTGAATCCGTATAAACGGGTTCAGGGTCGGTTTACTTCTCCGAAAGAGAATCCGTCCTTCGGCGTAGCATCCTTCGGGTTCCTCTTCGGTCAGGACGTGAGCGACTGTCTATATTTAGTCAACGTGGGCATCATGTGGCACAAGGCCGGTTTAACGTGGGATCTCCGAGCCCGTGTGATCGGCCAAATGTATGCCCAGTGAACCCGTATAAATGGTTTCAGGGTCGGTTTACCTCCCCGAAAGAGAATCCGTCCTTCGGCGTAGCCTCCTTCGGGTTCCTCCCCGCCCGAAGGCTGAGAGTTAAACCGATCAGCCGGTCGAACGACTGACGATATTCAGTCACCCCCACCACTGGGGCGTCATGTGACACAAAGCCGTTTTTAACGTGGGTTCTCTGAGCCCGTGGTCTCGACCCAAAAATATGCCCATTGAACCCGTATAAACGGGTTCAGGGCCGGTTTACCTCCCCGAAAGAGACTCCGCCCTTCGTAGTAGCCTCGTTCGGGTTTCTCCCCGCCCGAATGCATAGAGTTCAACCGATCAGCCGGTCGACCGAGATCGACTTGTACGACTGACGATAATCAGTCATCACACCAGGAGGGCGTCATGTGGAACAAGGCTTTTTAACGTGGGATTTCCAAGCCCGTGAGCTCGGCCCCAAAATATACCCATTGAACCCGTACAAACGGGTTCAGAGTCGGTTTACCTCTTCGAAAGAGACTCCGCCCCTCGGCGCAGCCTCTTTCGGCTTCCTCCCCGCCCGAAGGGAGAGAGTTCAACCGAACAGCCGGCTAAGACTTGAGCGACTGACATATTCAGTCCCCCCCCCCACTGGGGCGTCATGTGGCACAAAGCTGTTTTTTTACGTGGGTTATCGGAGCCCGTGAGCTCGGACCCAAAATATGCCAATTGAACCCGTATAAACGGGTTCAGGGCCGGTTTACCTCCCCGAAAGAGACCCCGCCTTTCGTAGTAGCCTCGTTCCGGTTCCTGCCCGCCCGAAGGCATAGAGTTCAACCGTTCAGTCGGTCGACTGAAATCGCCTTGAACGCCTGACGATATTCAGTCACCACACCACGAGGGCGTCATGTGGCACAAGGCCTTTTTAACGTGGGATTTCCGAGCCCGTGGGCTCGGCCCAAAAATATGCCCAGTAAACCGGTATAAACGGGATGAGGGTCGGTTTACCTCCCCGAAAAGAATCCGACCTTAGCGTAGCTTCCTTTATTATATTTTGTCTATGTTATGGTGTCCTCCCTCTAAATAGTCTATGTTGCACTCTTCCGCCTACTATGAGATTAGTAGGAGAGGAATAATCGAATAGATTGAACGCTGGTCAACCGAGACACTCACTCGTCGTGTAATACTCTTCTGTTGTATTTACTGTTTAAAATATGATATATCTCTAACAATTGTTTTGTTATTTCTTTAACCATTTAGTTGGTTACAACAGTTAATAATAAGTATTGTCTTATTTTTTATTATAATATTAAATTCATTTTTATAATATTAAAATTAAATAATAGTATTAATATTAAATTCTAATATTCTTTAATCTACGCTCTCAAAAACTCTGTCTTAACTGTAAAGATTGTATTCTTTATGTAATTTTTTTCTTATTTGAACAAGAGTTAACATTTTAAATATAGGTCATTGTTAATCTTCAACCGTTTTTAACTTCTGTCTAGACTTATATATATGTATATCTGACATTCTGTTCCCCCTCACTACTTTAGTTTTTCCCTCCTCCCATTTTTTCTCTCTATCTTCCTCTTAAATTCTTTGTATCATATTTGCGATTTTTTCTTCTTTATTCCTCTCTTTTTTTAAAATCTTTCTTCTTATCTAACGTTACGATTAAACGTTTTAGTATTGACTAAATTTTCGAAGTGGTATCTATATGGGGTACAACTGAGATTTATTTTTATGTAATTTGTCTTTCTCTCTCTCTCTCTCTCTCTATATATATATATATATATATATATATATATATATATATATATATATATATTAAGACATTTTTACGTTTATTCATTCGTTTTATAGATACAAATATTTAAGTAAATGCTCTGTTTATAATAAACAGTATCAAACAACATTTACCGGCCTGAATGTCCGAGAAATTTTCACAGAAATTATTCGTCCTCCGACAGGATTCGAACATGCATCCTATACGGAACCATCATTTAGCTTGACGTGCCTTTAACCGATTTGGCCACAGAGGAGCGTTCGGTTAGCAAGGTCGAATTTACTGTATTTAAAGTTCAATCTTCCATGAATCTCTCAAGTACATTCATATCGGCTCATGGCGTATCCAAATGTAAACAAATGACGTCAAACATTATGAAATGGACAAAGTCCGACAATTATTTTAAGACATTTTTATGTTTATACATTCTTTTTATTCGGAGGACGAATATTTTCTGTGAAAATTTTCTCTGACATTCAGGCCGGTAAATGTGTTTAATACTGTTTATTATAAACAGAGCATATACTTAAATACTTTATCTATAAAAAGAATGTATAAACGTAAAAATGTCTTAAAATAATTGTCGGACTTTGTCCATTTCATTATATATATATATATATATATATATATATATTTCATTTTTCATTCAAAATACTATATTTTAGGAATACGTTTTCACAACATCGCCCACGTGACGGCGTCGTGATCATATTGAAACGGAATGCTGATCTTGAAAAATTTCAGTTGTCTGTTTTGATTAGTCTTATCTTACTCCCCTTCCCGTGCTACAACCCCCTCTCCCTCCACATCTTCCCCGAGTTTCTTTGAACACACCACCACACACGTCCACCTCCTCCCCTCCCCATCCTGCTAGGGAGAAAAAGAAGAAAAAGAAAATGTTTGAGGGCCCCGAGTCAATTTGTAAAATTGACAAAGAAGAGTACATAAGGGGCCTGTCCAAACAAAGGAAGGCCCTGTTGGAGGTGCTGTACAAAACGACGGAGGTGGACGGCAAAAGTGTCGAGGACCCCCGTAATTTTCCAAAGGCTCCAGGTGTCATTACCTGTATTAGAGACTCTGGTGGCTACCTGAAGGTGTGGAGCCACATATTCGAGGCCAGGGAGGCCTTTCCGAACATTAAAATGTGCGAATTGGACAACCCCGTCTTAAAGAGATTGCGCAACTTTTGCTCTGGGAGGGTCCCGATTTTAGTTCACCCCTCCTTATATAGGGCTATTAAATTAATGTACCCTATTGACGTCGGCGGTATTGTCCTGGGCGGTCGTATGACGACTGAATTGGGCACTGGCAGTCTGGGACAATCTGTCGGGGTCCTGCTCAACGCAGATTTCCACCCCGTATGTGTTTTTGCACTTATTCTTTTTTATTTTTGCAGGCCTAGACGATGGCAGTTAAGTTAGCTATACTGAATGTGAATGGCTTGAGGGATCGGGGTAAGGCTGCCCGCCTGCTCCGGGACCTGTTGTCCTTTGATGTGGATGTCGCCGCGATCGAAGAGACCCACTTTGTTTGCAGTTCCGATGCGTGTGTGCTGGAGGATGACTTTGTCGTTTATTCAGCATACGGGGACCGGTCTGCCAGAGGTGTTTCTTTGCTTGTCAGACGTACTCTCGATGCGAAGGTAGACCTTGTGCATACCGATGCAGAGGGCCAGTTGATCGTGGCCGATATTGCCGTGAAAAGTGGTTCGTTCCGGGTCGTTGCGGTTTATGCGCCCAATGACCAGAGGGAGCGGGTCTCGTTCTTTCGGCGGTTGGGGCCGTTCCTGGTGGATTCAACGCGCCTAGCTTTAATGGGGGACTGGAATGCCATCCTGGACCCCAAGTTAGACAGAGGGCGGGGTGCTAGCGGGAGAGGGGGCGATCGCAGCTTGGTCGATCTGATCGACGATTATGGTCTCGTCGATAGATACCGGGTCGATCATCCCGAGGGAAAAATGTGGACGTGGGCTCTTAATTGGCCTTTTGACAAGGTGGTTAGCTACCTTGACAGAATGTTAGTGAGAAGAGCCGACATAGAACTACTAGATTGCCCTACGTTCCACTGGGTAGGCTATTCGGATCACAAACTCGTTTGTGCCCGGGTGGCGTTAGACAATAGGCCTAGAATGGCTGGGTACTGGAAGTTCAATCTGTCTTTACTGGACAGGCGGGACTTCCAGGAGCAGCTAACTAGTGCAGCGGGAGCTAGTGGGGGCGGTTATCGGGAATAGGTGGTGGGAACGCCTTAAATGTAGAATTAGGTCTTTCACCACTGATTTCAGCAAACGGCTCGCTCTAGATAGAGCTGAAAAGGTGAAGACGCTTAAAGCTAGTTATTCCCGGGCGGTGGCTGGGGGGATCCCCTAGAGATAGCCTTAGCTAAGGAGGCCCTGGATCGATCGAATAGCGAGCGGTACATGGGTCAGGTAATTAGACATAAGTTAAGCAAGATGTCTTCCGAAGCCGTGAACTTGGGCGCAGATCTGCGCAGGGAAGAGGTCCGTCGAGGTGGCGATCGTTACATTCGTGAAGTCAAATCCCCGGAGGGGCGTACTCTTCGGGCCACTGACGACATGTGCGGAGCGTTTCGGCGCCATTTCGAGAACCGGTTTACCAAGGAGCCTGGTCTCCGTGAGGAGGAGTTTCGTAGCTATTTGGTTGACTTTCCTCGGCTTTCGCCGACTGAAGCGGCTAGCTGCGAGGGAGAGATTACGGAGGGCGATGTCTACGCGGTTTTGAAGAAGGTCGGCAGAGGCAAGTCGCCCGGTCTGGATGGTTTGCCCTATAAATTGTACTTGAGGCTGTCGCACATCTTTGTTCCAATTTTGACTGCAGTGTTCAACAACTGGTTTCGGTCGGGGTCCATCCCCAACCGGATCACCAGGGGTGTGATCACTCTGTTGAAAAAGGGCAAAGGTGGCGGGGGGAACCTAGATGATTACAGGCCCATAACTCTGCTAAACACAGAGTTAAAGATTATGGCGAAGATCCTGCAGGAGCGTTTGCAGTCAGTTGCCGAGTCTCTGTTGGGACCTGAGCAGACTTGTTCTGTGAGGGGCCGAACAATTCAGAGCAACCTGCATCTGATCCGCACGATCATAGAGGGTGTAAAAGACGACGAAGAAGCCGCGCTGATCAATTTGGATCAGTCCAAGGCATTTGATAGGGTCGACCATCGCTACCTTGCAGCTGTCCTGCAGGCCGCTGGATTCGCACCCAACTTCTGCCGCTGGATTAGCCTCCTGTATCGCTCCCCCAGTGCGGTGGTACAGGTGAACGGAAGGCTGTCGGACGTGTTCGTGCTGTCTAGGTCGGTTCGTCAGGGTTGTCCGCTGTCGCCTCTCCTTTATGCTTTGGCGTTGGAGCCTCTCCTTCTCCGGCTGAAGGACGAGACCGGCAGTCCGGCCCTACGTGGAATTGCCGTTCCTGGAGGGTCTCGAGCCAGGGTTTCCGCGTACGCCGATGACGTATCTGCTTTCGTGTCGTCCCGCAACGACATTGAGGTGGTACAGAAGGCGCTTGATCGGTACGAGAAGGTGACAGGGGCCAAAATAAACCGCGACAAGTCGTCCGGCTTGCGGTTAGGTGCCTGGAAGGGGGTCGCTCTACCGGCCCGCTTCGGTTGGACAGACGGTCCTGTCCGCATTCTTGGAGTGTGGTTTGGCCCTGACCTCCAGCTGGAGAAGAATTGGTCTGAAGTACGAGCAAAGGTCGATTCCGCCGGTCAGACTTGGAATCGACGGAGGTTGTCCGTGAAGGGCAGGGCGGAGGTGTGTGCTACATACATTTTCCCCCTGATTCTTTATCGATTGTCCGTACTTCCTCTCTGTAAGACTCACAAGAAGGCGCTCGAGCAATCGCTATCCTCCATTTTATGGAGGGGACGCGGGAATCGGGTCGACAGACGAGTCTGCACTAAACGTCCGTGTCATGGGGGGCTGGGAATGCCGCACCTGCCGAGTCACATCCGTGCCTCTAGGTTGGCTTTCCTACGCCGTGCATTGACTGGAGGAGATCCGATTCTGGAGGGGATTGTTAGGGACGCGTTTCCTGGCCTTACCATCAGTCCCCCCATCTCGCGGGTTGAGCGCAGTCGTAAACCCCGGGATCAATCGGTTTTCCTTCGCGAGTGTCGGTCGGCCTTGAGGGCCGTTCCCCGGTCCAGTGACCTTTCTCGGCCTAGGAAGGTCTTCTATCGTGAATTAGTGGAGAGGCCCGCGAAGGATCTCCTACGAGATACGCTCGGCTTGTCGGAGGAGGAGTATTGCTCCTACTGGTCTTGGGCGCCAGCGGCGGATTACCTCAGTAACCCTGAGTTTTCGCTTAGCTGGCGATTGGCTCGGAATCGGCTGCCTCTCAACGACAAGGCTTTCATATGGGGCTTGGCGGATTTGCCAGACTGTGAACGGTGCGGCCTTGGCTTAGAGGAAACGGCTGCGCACGCCTTCTACCATTGCCCCCAGGTCCGCCCCTTATGGGACCATGTCGGCGAGCTGACGGCTCGTCTCGCTCCCGAACAGCTTGTGTCCATTGATCGCGCATACGCGTGTGACAATGTGTCGCCCCCGTATTCCGGGATGAAACGGATGGTGTTTCTGACGCTGATGGCCACGGCTCGAATGGTGATTTGGACGACGCGAAAGGAGGAAGTCTTGTGAGGCAATCGTCTTTCTCATTCGGATCTGATTCGATTCTTTGAGCATCAGCTCAAGATGAAGATTAGATCGGATAGAAAACGATTGCATTCGACAGTCTTTAGCGAAAGGTGGGTAAAAGAAGCGAGCTTGCTTCGTGTGAACGGGGCTAGCCTTGATTTTCTCTTCTAGGTCAACCTATTGCACATCGGGATAGCTTCCTGTGGAACCCTCCCCTTGGTTAGGTTAGACAAGCTTCAGTGTACCTAGTTAATGTGAGTAAGTGTTGTTCCTGGCCTGTATCCCGGCCGTTCTTTGGTTATGATCCAAGTCGAGATTCCCATCCTCCCCAGTTTGTTTTGACCCCCGCCCCATTTTCATCTCGACTGGGTCAGTTTTATATTTTCCCATTCCAGCCTAATATTTTATACTTTTTCCCACTCCCTTAGCGAGAGCGACTCTTGATTTTGTCCCCTGGGCAGAATACAGCGGCCTCTCTGTTTTATGGGTTGGACGGTCCCTACTAACATCAATTATGTTTAGTTTGTATTTGTGTTTATTTTAAGTTTATTATTGGGTTCATTTCCCTCCCCTCTCATTTTATCATTATTAGAATTGTATATATATATATATATCATCATTAGAATTTTCATGGTATGGGGCGCGATTTTGGTAGGTCTCCCTTGAGAGCACGTGGTATTATGGTGGTTGAAGGATTGTTTGGTGATGGACGAGTTCCTTTGGTGAATGTGTAAAATGTAATGTACGAATGGGTCGCGAATCTGATTAGCTAGGTATAAGATAGTTAGTGTTGACCAGCCTCTACCCCTCCCCTTTATTGGCCTTGTGCCACAATTTGTACTTTTTGTTCAAATAAATACCAGTCTTACTCTTATGTCCATCGTCTTTTCATGTTGAATTAAATATAGTCTAATGTTAATTATGTTTTATTAATATGTCCTGAAGATAGTCTACTAGACCGAAACGTCCGAAGTTGACATTATTAACATTAAAACAGCATAATTGCATTATTAGGATTAGGATTTTTGTTTGTTTTTTCCGTATATTTTTCTTCATACTGTCGGATCTATATCCATATATTTGCTTACACACACACACACACACACACACACACACACACACACACACGCACACACACGCACACACACATATATATAGTATGCGATGGATAAATTGTCGTATAAATTACGCAAAAATAGAAATAACGTTGACATCTCATTTTAACGTATATATTTACCAAAATTGCATAAAATATCTTGAAATACTAAAAAGTAAACTTATTCAACAAAATTTCCATTAACTTCAACCAACGGCCTCCAGATGACTTCGTAATCTCCTGCAACTCTTGTCTCCTTGTTTAAGTTGATGAATGCTGCCATAATCCTTGCCTTTAGTTCATCTTTGGTGTTACAAGGAGTTTTGTTGGTCTCTAGCTCAACTGCACCCTCCCATAATGATCAAGGGGATTGCAGTCTGAGGAGTTATGTGGCCATATGTAAGCGGTGATGTGGTCGCAGAAATTGTCTGACAGACATAACTGGGTTCTCCTGCTTGTATGGCATGGTGCATAGTTCTGTTACCAGACATAGTTTCTTTCAGCTGTCACCCTCTTAGTCCAAGACAGCACTGCTTCCTAAAGTTACTTGATGTAGGGCTCCGTGTTGAGTCTGTGAGGCCATATGGGAAGATGAATGGAGGCATGACATTGCCATCACGCGTGATCAATTTAAACAGCATGATATTGATTGAGTATATTATTTAACACTTTCCGTATCCACTCAACTGTCCTCAGTTTGACTCCCAAACACTTTGTATTTGAGCTTCCGGCGCGAATGTCAAGCAGTACAGCATGCCGTTTCCAAATTTCTGGCAGAGTGAATGGTGTCATGGTGCCCTTTTTCTCGCAGACGGTGCTCAACTGACCCTCCTATACTGTGCAGTCGACAAAATCAAAAACGCGCATGCGCGAAATTAAAAAAAGAGGAAGAAGCTGAGGATTTATACCTTTCCCAGTGATATGTGTGCGTAACTGAATATAAAGAATACAACTGGAATTGAAACTAGGGTCCGCGGTTTCCTATTTGATTACCTCATCCGTATATCCAAGATTACAGTACCTTCTATTCCCAAGCGCTCACTCATTTTGGTACTTGCCAGGCTCGACGTTGATTAACTTCAGTGATCGGCCGAGAATCAGTTTTTCAATTTGGTATTAAAAAGTCCAAGATGGGAGCTACGAACAGGAGATGTCAACATCAAGCAGGTGCAGAAGTGCAAATATCTAGCAAGTGGTTTAACAAAGGGTAGAATATCCGACAACAAGATCCGAACACGCATGGAACTAGCAAAAAAAAAGAAAAAAAAAAAAAAGAAAAAGAAAAACGCATTTCAAAAGCTAAGCAAAGTGCTGAGAAACGGAAAGGTTTCGTTAAAAAGAAACGAGTGCTGGATTGCCATGTGTTATCCACCGTCTTCTCTGACCCTGAAAGCTGGACAATTTCCTCAAGAAGAGAAGCATAAATGCGGTTCTATAGAAGGCCAATGAAAATTCTGTGGACGTAGTGAATATGTAACAAGGAAGTTTTACTGAAAATGGCAACAGAAAGAACACTTCTACTCACTACCAGGAAAAAAGCATCTGAAAATCCTTGGATACATAATAAGGAAAGAGAGCTTGAAAAACTAAACCCTTACGTGGTTTACTGAAGGCATGAGGAACATGGGGGGGGGTTAGTAAGCCACTTATATGCATGTGTGAATAGGATGGTGGAACGGGCGGCGGGGTACATAGCAAAGGGTTAAAAACTGCTAAGTACACAAGGGATAAGAAGGTTTTGGAGAGCAATTATCGCCTATGTCCCGAATGGACGTGGCACATTGATTGACCGAATTATGAAACGTTAAAACGAACTTCAAAAAGAAATTTGCCGTGATTAAATGCAGATCTTCTTTGTTTTTGTTTTTGTTTCAAAGTTATGAAATGATAAAAACTCATAATTATAGAACAAGGCTGCCTTTTTTAATATCGTGGTACGTTCACTTATACAGAAAAGCCACCCAGTTCCATGTGGAAAGGGTCAGGACATACGGGTGGTAATGTCTGGTGCAAGTGACACTGAAAGACGAACCAAAAAGAGGAGAGGGAAATAAAATGAAAGGAGTGACGCTTTGCGGGTGGAGGAGAAAAAAAATAAAGAAAGAGAAAGGAACGACGACACGTTTTCATAATTCCTTTGGCGGAGAAGGATATTTACGAATTAAATCATGTCTGGCATTTAAAACCGATGGGACATTTATATGATTCTTTGAAATTGTCATGCAACGTGTCAGTATGATTAACATAAGCTCACACTTGTTTATAATTAGACATACATATAAAAATATAACTATTTATGCATATGTAAAGTGCTGCGCGAAAATAAGTGGATCCCTAAGATAATATTAAAAAGATGAATTCACTATTTACATTATTCGGACTATTGTCCTCATCTTTGTCCCCATATTTATTACAACGTTTCATCCGTTGTACGCCCAGCCTTCTTCAGGTGGTTAGAATGTCGAACTGGACCCTTTATTTCGCTCACTGGGGTTAACTGTGTTAGTTCCACGTTCCATGTTTAATGGATGTCAGTTATCTCCTGTTAATTCCCCTCTCCAAGTACTTCCCTACCTTAACGGGGTATTGAACTCACACTTTTTGGGTCCTATGGGATCAGATTGAGATCATAGACAAAAAGCACCTTGGAAAATTCGTAAACTTAAGGAGTCAGCACATATGCTAGGCCACAAAAATCTCCTGAGTCGACCAAGCATAGAAATGAATACAATATGGGAACCAGTAATAAGGAGTGCCAGAGAAAAGCGATAATAACAAAAAAAAATTGCAAAATATTAGCTCTGGTAAAAACATGTAATGATAACAGCAAAAAATTGCAATATGAGCTCTGGAAAAAAATTGGTTCCTGAGACATTAGGTTTATAATACCCAGAAATTCATACACAGATGTCCTCAAGGACACATGGCACAAAAGTTAGATCCAGTGACAGGACCCAAAGAGTGTGAGTTCAGGCAGTGGAGAGGGGAATTAACAGGAGATAACTGATATCCATGGCTACCCCAGTGAGGGAGGCTTCAGTTTGATATTCCAACAACCTGAAGAAGGCCGGAACGTACAACGCACAGTGGATAAAGGCGTTAGTTAGATCCAGTGACAGAACCCAAATAGTCCGAATAATGTAAATAGTGTACATAATACCTCATCTCAGAAATATAGACAGATACTCAGTATATTCAAAATTGGCTGGAAGCATAGAGTCGGAAGAGTGTTTCAGGAGCGAGAAGGATAAGAAAAAAAACTGTTAACATAGAATTTACAGTTACATTTAGTCAGCTCAACTGTAAATTGATGAGATCTCGGCGTCAATCTACTACTACGCTTAAATTCAAAAAGTTTGGGTACCATAGCGAAGAGCACACCCGAACACTTAACATCATTTATACAACGGACACAGATCAGGATATTGCTGGTCATTCTTTGGATTTTATCAAAGAGCTCTAGATAAATAGCAGGAGCGCCGGACCATATGTGACAGTAATATTTTACGCATGGCCGAATGGTAGACTTATAGATATGTATGATAGATGGAAAGAAAAAATGTCTCACACGACACAGTGAACCAATTGTCTTAGCAGCTGATCTAGCATTAGATTCAATATAGGCTTTCCATTTCTTGTCAGCTGACAAGATTAGCCCGAGAAGAGACAACGAGTCACTTTCCTGGAGGTTAGCATCAGCCCTAGTGATGGAATGCAGATAGAGGGATCTCCCAGATGATTAATGGAGAGAAATTTAGGTTTGGAAGCGTTAAAATTATTAAGCCATCTTTTGCTGCATTTAATAACAGACTGGAGGTCGTTTTGGACATCGTCTGCCAATTTGACCTTATGGAACTGGCCAGACTTATTATCGAGATAGGAGTAAATGTTTGTGTCATCATTTTTTTTTTATTAATACTCACCAAATACAAAGCCAAAGAGCCAATCAAGCTAGGGGTTTACTGTTTGGAGTTATATTAGCGTAGGAAAGGTCAATCGTTAGGAGTACAGAACTGAAGCAGACTTTAGAAGGAACCAGAAAGCCAATCCTAAACAGGTAACAAGGGATTGACATCTACTCCTGTTCAATAGTCCGGAGTGGAGTTCGAACGGGACGATGGGCGAACTTATCTACTACTATTAAAGATAACAAAGAAAAGGAAGTTGTGGCGTGTCATGATCGTTTATTTCTAAGGCCAATGTATATCCCGTTAATATTTTTGTTTAAATTTCTTTTTTTCCAGATAATCAACAAATCTTATACTATATATCAATTAAGAAAAAAAAGACTTTTATTAAATGAATTACAACCACTCTCAAATATTTTTATCAAAGTGGAATAAAAATATTAATTAAAAATTAAGATGATCAAAAGTAAGTGACCCCTTACATTTCTACAGTGTATTTTTGTTTTACATTGTTGCCAATGCAAATAATTTTTATTGCGTATGTAAAAATCAAAATGACATCTGTTCATTATTTTGTAAGTTGTGTATACTGCAGTCAAATAATTTAACTTATCGTGTATCCAAAAAGATGCAGTTAAAGACTAAAGGTATGCAAAAGGGTGCAGTTAAAGACTAAGATTAATCAAAAGGGTGCAGTTAAAGACTAAGAGTATGCAAAAGGGTGCAGCTAGTAAACAATTTTTTTTAAATAATATGCCAAAATTAAAAGATCTTCGTGGAGTTTTAAAAAAATCGCATAATTGAAGTCTGTAATAATGGAGAAGGTCACAAAAATCCATCGAAACAATTTGAAGTTCACGTCTCCACCGTACAACAAATTATTTATAAAACAGTTACGACTGAATAATGTTCGATCCTGACTAGATGCCCCATGCGTTCGGCCTTGTGCCACATCTAAGCTACGCTTGGAAAATTAAGGGAGCAGTCGACCAGATTGTTCATCTGTCGAACTCTCTGCCTCGAGCAGAGAGGAACCCAGACGAGGCTTTGCCGAAGGGCAAAGTTTCGTCCGGGGAGGTAGACAGGCCCTGAACCCTTTTATGCGGGTTCTAAGGGAATATTTTTGGCCGTGCCTACGGGCTCGGAGAACCCACGGTAAACTCGGCCTTGTGTCACATACATCCCTTGTGGTGGGGTGCTGTTACATATAACAATCAAGAAGTGGCCGTCCGTGAAAAATAACTAGATGTCTATTTGCAAGAGCAAGTAGACATCTAGTTCAACAATCCTGCTGTGACATCTGCGGTTTTCTAAGGCTCCCTGATTAATGTCGCAATCAATGTGCATACGTCTACAGTGTGATAAAATCATGGCCTAAAAAAGCCATTGCTTATTTTAAAGCACAGACAAGATCGGCTCTACTATACCAAAGCTCATATTAATAAGCTAGAAACGTATTGGAAAAGATGTTATGGTCGGATGAAACTAAACGAGAGCTTTCTGGTGGATAGGAGGGAGGAGAGGTGTATATCTGGCGAGCTTTTGAAAAAAAGAATTTGGTGTCAACAGTTAAACATGGCGGCGGCGGCAGCATTAAGATTTGGAGCTGCTTTGCTGCAGCTGGAGCAGGTAAATAGTACGCATTGAGAGCACAATGTAGTTTCAAAGACATTAAGCAATGTTGAACCAAAGTGTCTTGTCCTCGGTTCGGATATTGGGTTTAGGTTGGAACTTGTTTCGTTTGGTTTCTTGTGTCTTACGACATATCAACCAAAATGGGTTATTTAAAGCCGACAATTTTTTTTTCCTGGTAATATTTTGTTTTGTCAAAAATCTGTTTCTGATAATATTTTTTCATCTAAAATGACTGGTAATATTATTTTAAAACATGTAAGTTTTTTTTGAAAAAAATTATTGATTGTAATATTTTTTTTAAAACAAAAACGTATTGGTGGTAATATTATTTTCAAAAATATATTGCTGGTAATAGTTTTTTTTCTTAAAAAAATTATTTTTGTTTTTAATTTTTTACAAAGTATTTCTGGTATTAAAACCTATTTTTACACATTTATAATGCTTTTTTTCTCAGTTTTGGTGTTAACTATTTGCTAATAGCTGGAACCCTAACAGGTGCTGCCACCCCGGATCAGGGTGGACCTGGGAACACCAGCAATTAAGTGGTGGTTCCACGCTCCTCAAAACCAACTGATTAGATGCGTTGCTGTTGGACGTAGTTTATAGTCTTACCCAGGGCGCGGATGTAGTTTAACATCATAACGAGGACGCAGGTTGGAACTGGATCTAACATGACAACGATCCGAAACATCAAAGTAAATTCACAAAGGAAAGAGTTGACATTTCCAGTCTTGGAATTGCCTAGTCATACGCCTGATTTAAACCTAACTGAAAATATGTGGTTCAAGTTAATGACTACAAGAGACCCCAGTTAACATCGAGCAATTGTGTAAGTTTTGTCAAGAAGAATGGTCAAAAATCGGTGTTCACTCCTGCCAGAACTCCTACTTTCCTTCAATACATTTTAGAGTTCAGATTTATCCTCCTCAATCGGCTGTCGTCCAAGTGCCACCTTAGGCGAGCGAGCGAGAGAGAGAGAGAGAGAGAGAAAGACAGAGATATAGAGAAAGAGAGAGATAGAGAGAGAGAGATAGAGAGAAAGAGAGAAATAGAGAAAGAGAGAGATAGAGAAAGAGAGAGAGAGAGTCTAGCGCACCTTGCTATTACTCTTTAATTGAACCACAAGTTCTTTCAAGACGTAGCCGTTCATAGCTCTCCACAGATTAGTTTTTCTTTATTACCTGTGAGTTGGCAGGCATTCTTGAAAAAGTAAGGAAGTTGGTTCCCTTCTACCCGGTTTAAAATTCAGAATTTTCCTTTTCTGATTTTGATTATCACCCAAGAGTACAGAAGTCAGTCCGCCGTTCTACGTCATCCACAGATTGAGTGGGTGGAGAAAGTGCCGGATTCATGTCTTTTCTAAGTACATTAACTCTAAAGTGAACGCAAAAGATGAGACAGGAAATACTGCTCTCCGGTTTCAATTTCTACGCTGATATCAATTAATAGTATAACAGTCTTAGAAATTAAGACATGAATAAAATTAGAGACAGCCAACTTATTAATGTGCAAATCCTCTCTCTATTTAAATAACTACGGCTAGGCGACTTGTCAAAGGTCTATGATGTTATGGGACCGTTGCGTGGGCGTTTTTGTCCAATCACATTCCAGGGCCGCCATAACTGAATTGCGTGTGTTTGGTGTGGCAGCTTCGAAATGTCAAATTTTATTATGAAAGTATAATAATATTGCTATTAAGAAACAGGCGTTTGGAAGAGTTTCAAAATTCTCTCTCTCTCTCTCTCTCTCTATCTATCTATCTAGCTAGTAAGATAGCTAGCTAGCTATCTTACTCTGTAATCTATCTATCTTACTCTGTTCAAATGTATCTATCTATCTATTTATCTATCTCAGTCGATTTTCCTTCTTTCTTAGTCTCTTTCTTTCTCAGACTCTTTCTAGGTTTGATTATTTGCTTGTTTGCCTGTTTACCTGTCTCGTTTCTTGTTTGCTTTTTCTTTCTTTCTTTCTTTCTTTCTTTCTTTCTTTCTTTCTTTCTTTCTTTCTCATCCTGTTCCTATCTATCTATCTATCTATCTATCTATCTATCTATCTATCTATCTATCTTATTCTCTTTCTTTCTTTCTTTCTTTCTTTCTTTCTTTCTTTCTTTCTCAGTTTGTTTGTTTCTTTTCACCCTAAGGAAGGCGATAATTCCACTAAGACGCAAGGAGTTACTGGATGGATGTGAAAGGGGATGAGAATACGTTAGTGAATAGAACGAACAATAAAAGAAGGGGATCCAGGAAGATAGAAGACGCAGATTTGCGTTGCATCTAAATTTTTTAAGATTGTAGGTGGCGGAGATGCAATAAATCGCAAGAGATTTCCACGGGTAGGAAGTGAGGGAAAAGAAACTATTAGTATATAACATGCAGTTGTACCTACCTATTTCAAGAGTACAACAGGGTGACTTAGTTGCTAATTGCGTTGTACGCTTAAAGTCATCCGCTCGACACACCAAGGATATGTGAAAATAAAAATGCCTATCTTGATGCACATAAGGAAACAATCTCAGACAACCAGCTGACACTGAGAATCAATGTTATACACACACACACACACACACACACATATATATATATATATACATTGTTCGGACTATCGTCCTCATCTTTGCTGCCACGTTTCGGCTGTTGTACGCTCCGGCCTTCTTCAGGTGTTTGGAATGTCGAACTGAACTCTTTATTTCGTTCGCTGGGGTACACTGTTCTAGTTCCACCTGTTATGTTTAATGGATGTCAGTTGTCAGTTATCTCCTGTTAATTCCCCTCTCCAAGTTCTCCCCTGCCTTAACCGGGTATTGAACTGTGCCATGAGGACACATTGGCACAGTGGATAAAGGCGTTAGTTAGATCCAGTGACAGGACCCAAAGGGAGTAAGTTCAACCACCTGAAGAAGGCCGGAGTGTACAACGGCCGAAACGTTATGATAAATATGGCAACAAAGATGAGGACTATAGTCCGAACAATTTAAATAATGTGCATAATACCTCCTCCTAGATATATATATATATATATATATATATATATATATATAGCTTGAGATTTGTATGCCCATACCAATATCCTTCTAGATGCAATATATTTCTACAGTTTTTGAATAATACCTCCTTCAAGATATATATATATATATATATATATATATATATATATATATATATATATATATATATATATATATATATATATCTTGAGATTTGTATGCTCACACCAATATCCTTCTAGATGCAATATATTTCTACAGTTTTTGAATGACTTGACTGTTCTCTATCTATCTATCTATCTATCTATCTATCTATCTTTTTCTGTTTATCTCTATCTCTCTTTATCTCTCTCTCTCCCTATATATATATATATATATATATATATATATATATATATATATATATATCGGTCCGTTCATCTATCTATCTATCTATCTATCTATCTATCTAAGCCTGGAAATATCTTTTTTTATTCATGTCTATCTACCGTGATGCCTCGAATATACCAGGAATTTCGTACAACAGTGCTGAACAAAAAATAGCCCAATCTCTCAATTTACAAACAAGTTGGTAAAAAATGACGCAGTTGGGTAGCAAAGTCCGGCATCAAACCGAGCTATACACTAGACTGATCCCCTACTGATTACAACTCTTTCTGGACCTGAGAAGCATATATGCGACAGTTGGTGTACATCAATGCGGATCAGTTCAAATATGTCTTCCTGCAGATTATCAACTCCCGTGACGGCACTTTTTTTTATCACGATAGAATGCGTTTGGTGCGTCGATTCTAATGGTGTTTACTTTGGCTAATGAAGTTATGCCTGAGTCCAGTTATAATGTCTTCTTATATCTTGTAGTTTAAAACAGTCATTGGTTTTGTTTTAACCAGAGATCTATCTATCTTTTTTTTTCTTTTCTTTTTTAAGCATTTCACCCCAAGCAAGGCTGGAAGCCACTAGGACGCAAGGGGTTACAGAAAATTTAGAGCAAGAACAGATAGGAGTGATAGAAGAAAGGATGAGGGTAGTGGATAGATCAAGGCAACTGGAGATGTCGATTGACATTACACTTGAATAGCTGGAGATTATAGCTCACGGGGAAACAGGAATAGGGAAGGGAGTTCCACAGGCGAGAGGTGCGAGACATGAAGCTATTGGAGTAGAAGAGACGGCTACATTTAGGAGTTTCGACAGTGAAAGGGTGAGAGCGGGATGCCAGCCTCGTATGGCGCTTGAACTGATGACGTCTGGGAACCAGCGAATGCAGCTCCTCGGAGCAATTTCCATGGAAGTATTTGTAGAACAGACAGAGGGAGGCGACGGCGCGTCTGTGAGAAAGTGACTGTAGACGAGACGCCAGGGGAGGGCCAACTACATTGCATATCCGCCTCTGGAGCCTATCAAGAACCCCGAGGCAAAGAGAAGGGGCACCAGACCATATATGGCAGCAATATTTCCTATCTATCTATCTATCTATCTATCTATCTATCTATCTATCTATCTATCTATCTATCTATGTCACTTTTAACTTCTTCCTTCCTTTTATCTATCTATCTATCTATCTATCTATCTATCTATCTATCTATCTATCTATCACAGCCCATTTCATATCTATCTATCTATCTATCTATCTATCTATCTATCTATCTATCTATCTAAGGCTGTTTCAATCTATCTATCTATCTATCTATCTATCTATCTATCTATCTATCTATCTATCTAAGGCTGTTTCCATCTATCTATCTATCTATCTATCTATCTATCTATCTATCACAGCCCATTTCATATCTATCTATCTATCTATCTATCTATCTATCTATCTAAGGCTGTTTCAATCTATCTATCTATCTATCTATCTATCTATCTATCTATCTAAGGCTGTTTCCATCTATCTATCTATCTATCTATCTATCTATCTATCTATCTATCTATCTATCTATCTATCTAATCCTGTTCATTATCTATCTATCTATCTATCTATGTCATATATCTATGTATGTCCAATATCATTAGTTATTGCTTTGGCGCCATATTGTCTTTCATTCTGTTTTCCTTTCTCTCTTTACTGATATTAACTTGCCACTCTCTCTTCCCCTTCTCTCTCCCTTTCTGTCTGTCAGGCTGTTGTAGTATGATCATATCAACCAATATATCATGCCCTCTTTTTTTCATTCTTCTTTCAGTATTCATTTTCCCATCTATCTGTCTATCTATCTATCTATCTATCTATCTATCTATCTATCTATCTATCTATCTATCTATCTATCTATCTCATTCTGTTAATTATCTATCTATGTCCCATATCATTAGTTATTGCTTTGACGCCAGTTCCACTTTCTTTAATGGGTATTTAAAAAAATAAAATCTTTTTAAGATAGCGATTCAGGTTTCAAATTTAAAAAAAAAAGTTTAGATTTTCTTGAAAGAATGATAAAAATGGGTGGTCATGGATCGGGTCCATTCTGAATTCGTACTAAATGACACCAACTAAAAACTGTTCCTCTTTGGCAAAATAAATTTACTTCTTAGGAACTGCCAGCCCCCAGGATAATAAGAAATATGATCTTTTATTCTTCTTTTCTTTGAATATTACACCCTCCTTCCACACTCAGTGCTTTTTCTCTATTTACTCCAATATTCTTTCTTTCTTTCTTTCTTTCTTTCTTTCTTTCTTTCTTTCTTTCTTTCTTTCTTTCTTTCTTTCTCTCTCTCTCTCTCTCTCTATATATATATATATATATATATATATATATATATATATATATCAGTTGGAGAATATGATATATAAACTCGAAATATATCTAATATCGGATAGTGGGTAACTGAATGTCAGAATGGGAAAAAATCCTATGTCAAATGTTTCGTCTTTCAAAATGATTTCTTCAGACAAAATGATGCTTTTACTGTTGAAATCATCTCTTTTTAGAGGATGGAAACGAAACAATAAAAAAAATAATTAGCTTAATTATACATCGAAAGAATACATCGCTATATAAATACAAAGGGCTTTGTGATCTTTTTTCTTAATTCACCCCAAAATATTAATTCGCCGCAAAATAAAAATAATTATATTTACTAAAATTCACTCCCAAATTCAGAAATGTCCTTCAAAATTTGTTAAAACAATGTATTCATTGTTATTTTTTTACCTTACGTGTCCAAAGGAACTCACACAAAGTCTGTCATGTTGCGATAAGTCGCGAACATGAACTTATTCTTCATTTTGGCGTTCCGTAATGTACTTTTCATTGTTTGCGTGTGAACTGATATTTCTGGGTCAACGAAATCCATATCGTGATTTGTAGTCAGATGAATATAATTGGGATTATCTTTCAAAGATGTATCTATTTTCCAACAATAAAACATATCTATCTATCTATCTATCTATCTATCTATCTATCTATCTATCTATCTATCTATCACAGTCTGTTCACTATCTATCTATCACAGTCTGTTCATTATCTATCTATCTATCTATCTATCTATCTATCTATCTATCTATCCCAGTCTTTTTATTTCATCCATCTCTCTCTCTCTCTCTTTTTCTCTCTCCCTATCTATCTATCTATCTATCTATCTATCTATCTATCTATCTATCTATCACAATTTTTCCATATTTTTCCCATTTCAGTTGTTTCTTTTAATTTTCTCTTGAAAAAACCTTGAAATTATATCATTAGGATTTGTAACTTACAACTTAGTCTATTATTATTATTATTATTATTATTATTATTATTATTATTATTATTAATAATACATCAGCTGTTCGATTGTCATTGCTGAAAGTTTCCTAGCGCCTTCTTAGGTATCGTAATCGACATTAACAACGACCTTTTCTTGAAATGTTTTTTGTCAGATGGTATGATCATGTCTTTTAGATAAAATTTGTACTACCTGAAAACATTTATGATCATTTTAAGCTCGTGAGTTCTATAGGGTGGGACAAAAGTAGGCTTACAGGTGTTTTAATGTTTGAAGTTATAGTGTTAAAACTCAGAACCAGAGCTACCTTCGCCGAACTGTTCTTTCGGTAAGACAGAAACTCACCATTATGCTTTGGCAATAAGGGACTACCTTAACCAAACGCTTATTCGGAGAAAGGGGCAAAATCGAATGGCCGCCACGTTCACCTGACGTAACATCAATAGATTTCTTTTTTGTGGGTGTAGTAAAGAACAAATTTTATCAGAGAAATCCTCCACACAGCGGATGAATTAAAAGAGTACATCCCAGAAGGATTGATTGAAATTCATGCAGATCGAAATTTGTGTTGCGCTGTGTCATCGTGTCTGGAGAAGCTCCAAGACTGAAGGAGGGTATTTTGAGTACTTAAGAGATTGAACTATGTTAAAAGGATGTAAGGAAAGTATTAAACAAATGTGCATAAAAGGTTCTGATAAAAATTTGATTGTAACAAAATAAAATGTTTTTAAAAAATTTAAAGTGTATAGCTACTAAGTGTAAGCCTACTTTTGGACCATCCTCTATATGGTTTGTTGAAGTTTTTTTTTGTTTTTGTTTTTTTTAGCGTTTCACCCCAAGCAAGGCGGGAAGCCACTAGCACGCAAGGGGTTACAGAGAGTTGGAGCGAGAGCAAATAGGAGTGATAGAAGAAAGGATGAAGAGAAGGATAGGGGATAGATCAGGGCAATGATCCTTTTCTAGAACATCACTGACGACGCCCTCTAGCGCTATAAGAGCGTATATTCAAAGCGGTGTTGCTGTTGTTGTTGTTCTTCTTCTTCTTCTTTTCCTTCTTCTTCGTCTTCTTCTTCTTCTTCTTCTTCTTCTTTTTCTTCTCCTCTTCCTTCTTCTCCTCCTCATTATTACTCCAATATAATTCTTAAACAATCTATATCTCCCCTTTTAAAGTAAAAGTATTGTTCAGAAGGAATCGTGTGTCTCCATGTTACTATATTTGCAATCGGATGTAAGCTGAATCCTGATAAATCAGGGTTGAGTCGAAATGGTTTCAAAGGTTTGTATATATATTAAAAAGATGAAATGTTATTGACTGCAACCTGTGACTCAGAGGCACTCCAGTCGCATAGTTTTCATCAGTACGTCGCTGTCCAATGGCGGAGGTTGAAGTATGTGGTTCCTGGGAATGTTTGTTTGCAGGAGAGCCGCTTTGACATAGCGCTTTTTAAGGAAGCCAAAAGGATTCATGAGTCATGGGAATTTGTGCTGAACTCGGGAAATTCAAGTACAAAAATCAGATAAGCCAATATTTGCCCGATGAGGAAAATCTTAAAATCTAGCAGTCATTCAAATGTACTGACTAAAATAAAAGAAAAGGGGAATTTCAAATGGCGTTTGCCGATTTATGTTTTTCTAAATTAGCAAAAGAATCTGTTTACTGCCTTGTAAAGAGACGGGACCTTTTGCCTTCTCAATAAATTCTCCTTCGTTGGATCTCTTAGGGGATTGTTAGTTACTGGACAGTGCTCATCTCTGCCCGAAGTAACATACGATAGATTGTAGCGGGTGACATTGCATCAGCTACAAGTTATGCCAATGTTGGAGTGAGATGTATGAGGCGAAAAGATCTTAACTACCTTCTTGTTCTTCTTCTTCTTCTTTATGTTCGGTGCCCCTCAAGAAGTTGGATATCTTAGCTTTCCACAATTTCCTCTTCTTCGTAGCTCTTAATAAATTTAGTCTTTTTGTTATTTTTTTAAAACCCTGTTCCGCCATCCATTTAATCAATCTCAGCAACCCTTCTTTAATAAATGTTTCATTGAATAAGACTAACAATGCTTTTCTGTATATTTTTACTCTGCAGGTTCAGGCATCTTTTCTGGATTTAATGAACATAAAAATAAAACGGTATCCGGCATGTAATGACAGCGACCTCAATAGGCAAGATACTCGTCGAGAACTCGGATGTGTTTTACATATATATATATATATATATATATATATATATATATATATATATATCATATGTCTCATTTTTGCCGCACTTTAGATATTTAGTTTTGTTGCAGTTTGTGTCTGGAACAAAGTCCAGCAAGCCTTTACGTGACAATTTCTCAGGTTTGACCGGGTGACCGCCTCTTGACCGTTTCTGTCGTGTCTTAACTTCGATGATTGCTGCTTCCGTAATGCAGCAGAATGTACACACTTTTGTGTTCCAGTTATCAGTATATTTTTAACACGGCGGGTGCATTTCGAATGCACTTCCACACAACTATCTGAAAAGGTGCGCTGGAAAAGAAATACACAGTGCCACTAACCTCTTACCATCGTAAAAATTATGAATCCTGTTTTACTCACAAATATAGGCGAAGAACAGATGTCTTCAGCAGACATACAAAAGTAGGAAGGGTGTAAGACAAAGATGTGTTTTCTCACCTGACTTATTCAATCTATACAGCGATGCGATTCTGAAAGAATTAGCAGCCCGACAATGATTCAACTCCCACTGGAAAAGCTTTTAAATGAGATGCTAGTTCTTATTTTAAACAAGAAAAAAAAAAAAAAAAAAAAAAAAATCAACATTTGATAACTAGTTACAACAATTTTTATACCATTTACAGCAGAAATATTTAATAGTATTACAAATATAATACCTAAAATGGCTAACATCTTTCTGTGTGTGTGTCTTCGTGTCCTTTGCAGCTCTTAATAAATTTTGTGTTTTAGTTATTTCTCCTAAACCCTGTTCCGTCATCTATTAAGTCACTCACACTAAGTAGGTTATGCGTTGTTTTCCTTTGTCCCTCTTGCCTCCAATTTGCCGTGTGAGTACCAGATTTTCTAATCCCTCTTTCCTCATTATTTGCCCTAGAAATTTTAATTAGCTATTCCTGATGTTAGGTATAAGTTTTCTTTTTGCTTCCATTTTTTTCAGAAGTTCGTCGTTGCTCAGATAATCAATCCATAGAATCCTCAGCATCATTCTCTAGAATCTCATTTATGTTGCTTCAAGTCTCTTCTTCATCTTTAAGGAGATTGTCCGGCACTAACTACCATATATATCGCGTAATGGTTTAGTACTCTTTTGCTTTGTTTCGAGCAAAGTTTTTTTTTTCATTTGTTAGTACTCTGCTTAGGTTTTGGAATGCATCTTTGGCTATCCTAATAAGTTTTCGGATTTCAGTGTCGCATTTTTCGTCCTCTGTTAAACACTTCCCAGATATTTAAATGTCTGTAGTTGTTTGATTTTGGTATCCCCGATTTGTAATTTGCATGTTGGACTTCCCCTTTTGCTAACAACCTACATTCTGGCTCCTTGTTATCTATGTTTAATTCATTCTTCTCACTTTCCTTCGCTAACTTCTGTAGACGTTCTTGTAGTTTCTTTCTGCGTCTGCTATCAACACTGTATCATCTACATATTTCTTTTTAAGCGTTTCACTCCAAGCAAGATGGGAAGCCACTAGCACACAAGGGGTTACAAAGAGTTGGAGCGAAAGCAAATAGGAGTGATAGAGGAAAGGATGAAGTGAAGGACAGGGGATAGATCAAGGCATCTGGAGAGGTCGATTGACATTACATTTGAATAGTTGGAGATTATAGCTATCAGGGAAGAAAAGAAATTGGGATGGAGTTCCACGGGCGAGAAGTGCGAGACATAAAGCTATTGGAGTAAAAGAGACGGCTACATTTAACAGTTTCGACGGTGAAATGGTGAGAGCGAGACGCCAGCCTATTAGAACGCTTAAAATCATGAAGTCTGGGAACCAGCAAAAGCAACTCATCGGAGCAGTTACCATGAAAGTATTTGTAAAAAAGACAGAGGGAGGCGACGGTACATCTGTGAGAGAACGACTGCAGACGAAATGCCAGATCAAGACCATTTACATATATTATTTTCTTAAGACTGTGGTTACCAATAAGGAATCATAGTCGGACATCTAATTATTTCAGAATCGCATCGTTGTATAGGTTGAATAAGTCCGGTGAGATGGCACATCCTTGTCGTACACCCTTTCTAATTTTGTATGTATGCTGAAGGTATCTGTTAGTTGCGGAGAATTTCATTTCACGTGCATCCCCCGTGTTAAAAATATACTGGTAATTGGAACAGGGTTAAAACAAAAGTGTGTACGTTTTGCTGTATTACAGAAGCGTCAATCATCCAAGTAAAGACGCAACGGAATCGGTCAAGCAGAGGTCAACGGGTCAAACCCGAGAAATCGTCGGGCAATGGTTTCCTGGACTTTGTTCCAAACATAAACTGCAGTTGTATTTAAATATTTAAATATTTAAAATGCGGAAAAATGGGAAATATGATATATAAATTTATATATATCAAAACGTTTCATCTTTTTTATCTTTTCATCATACTAAGACATTGCTCTTATTAATGGAATTATGCATACATACATGCACGCGTATATATATATATATATATATATATATATATATATATATACACAGGGAAGTGGAAAAATATGAATTAAAACAATACACTCACGACAATAATCATTTTTTTTATTGAATCTGACCATAGTTTAAACTTAAAAATTCAGCTTTAATTAAAAGACAAATTAAATTACTAAAATGTACAGAAAGTGCATTGTTTTCTGAAACTTTCACAGAACATTTGTCCCAGGATCTTAAAACATTTCAGTTTTTGTGAAAAAATCATCCATTGTCGAAGTGGGATATTTAAAAACAACAGCGATTAAAAAAAAACAAAAAAAATCAAGTGTTGGGAGAGTAAATGAAATCGGTTGAGTGTTTGCGTCTAGACCCGTCCGACGCCAGAGAATTTTAACATTTCAAAATTTAACGACTGTTTATCTTCAGGCTTTAGTTTTGTTGCATAATTATAACCTACATTTACGTTTATCTCCCCCCCTCTCTCTATATATATATATATATATATATATATATAATATAAAAGCTCAAGTACTAATATTCCATTTATTACAGTGGAATCGTAATCACGATTCGAATGTAATAAATTATAACCATGGAATATTAGTGTTTGAGCCTTTTTTTATTGTATTCTTACTCTGTCCTGGACATTGAGTTCTACTTGGATTCTATCCTCCTTGGAATTTATGATTATGATTATTTCTTTATATATAAAATATATGATGCCTAATATTATATGTTTATAAAAAAACAATTGATCCCGCAGTATGAAATTCCTTGAGAAAAAAAACTACTAAGACATATCAGTATATTAATTGAACTATATACTTAGTTCATGACATGTTAACTAAAAATCACTTGTAAAAAAAGAATTTGTGGATTTACCATATTACAAAATCCATATAAAAATTCTCACTTGAAATTTTAAACTTTAGCGTTGCGACTCTCACGTTCCGAGATTGTACAACCGTCAATAAATAGCACATTCTTAAAAAACATCTTTCGGTCTACAAACAATTATTTCGTTATTTATAAAAGTAAATTGACCCAGCTGAAGTTTGAACGCAGTTCGTATCTCAGCCCTCCATTAACCACTTGTCTATACACACTTTCATTACCGTGGCAAGTTGATATAAAACAGTCAATTTTTTATAAGGTTTTATGGTTTATTTTAGCCGTTTTTTGATCGACAGAATAAATTAATAGGCTGAAATGTTTACGAATAAAATTCATTAAAAATAGCGAAGCGCAAAAAGCAAAATACAAAAATAAACAAAACATAACCATTTGAAAGGAGAAAACCATCTTGAAATCAAATACCAGACAGTGAAATAATCCAAGCCTTAGAAATGAGATGTTACATAACCATCCTAGGCGTCACGTAGCGCGCACCGTGAATGACGCGTTGCGGGGGAAGTTCTTACATGAAGCAGGCCTCCCCGCTCCCGCCTAGGTGGAAGACTTCATATGACATCTTCAAGAAGAGAAAGCTGAAATGGCATGGTCACGTCATAAGAGCCGACAGTCTTTCCACTGCCAGAGCAGGGCTGGGTAAAAAAATCATTGAGTGAACTAGAAGATCAGTTACAGAGACTCAGACGGGGGCATATGAAGGGAGCTGGTCAGCTGCCCCACTCTACACCGAACGCGGTCATGAGAGTGATGATGATGATCATCATTATAATGACCATCATGATCATATTTCTCAGTCATGAAAAAATTAACTTCATTTTCCTTATTCGGTCTATTGTCCTCATCTTTGTCGCTATATTTATTACAACGTTTCGGCCGTTGTACGCTCCGGCCTTCTTCAGGTGTTTGCAATGTCGAACTGAACCCTTTATTTCGCTCACTGGGGTAGACAGTTCTAGTTCCACGTGCCATGTTTAATGGATGTCAGTTATCAGAACTGCTAATTTCCCTCTGAAATTTCTCCACTGCCTTTACCGGGTATTGAACTCACACTCCTTAGGTCCTGTCACTGGATCTAACCAACGCCTTTATCCACTGTGCCATGTGTCTGTGCCGACAAAGATGAGGACAATAGTCCGAATAATGTAAATCATGTACATAATATAACAGAGATATAGACAGATAGCAAAAATTAAATTAAATAATTTTTTTAAAAATTCTTTAAAAATTCGTTTAAAAAATATTTTTTGTTCAAAAAGTCTGTGAGGGAAAAAACAAAACAAAAATTAAGAAAAAAAAAGTAATAAGCAAAATCCCAGCTTTGTCTGTAAACTGTTTGCCTTTCAAATGCACCAAATTCAATCTGTTTAATTTGCCGTTTTCCCGACAATTAATTTTTCAAAAGCCAATTACTGTTCGGTATTAATTGGCTGATGAACCACAATTTATAATCCTTTACCCATTCATGTTGCAAATTATTTTAAGTGAAGTATTTGGGGGCAAATATGCCTAAAAAAGAGAGAGGTGGTTAACAAATGAGGTTTTCATATTAGAAAAAGCTTTATTTATTTTGCTGGCAAATAACAACATATGCTGTAGGGGCAGCATGCAGAATAGATCCCCAAACCAATTTGGTACAAGTCAAACGAAAATCTGATGCACATGTCTTAGCTGAATGTCTTAAAACGTATACGAGTTCGAAATGAAAAACACGCTTTAGGTTTTACGCTCAGATAGATAAATAGATTTATAGATATGAGCACTCTGTGATAGACAGATAGATAGATATGTATGGACACAGATATATATATATATATATATATATAATTGCATATGTTATATATATATATATATATATAAACTTGCATATGTTATATATATATAATATATATTATAATTTTGAATATATATATAAACTTGCATATGTTATATATATATATTAGGTTGGTGCAAAAAATGTCGTTTTCTCACATATGTTACTATGTGAGAAAACGTCATTATTTTTGCACCAATCTAATATTACATACATTATAATTTTGAATATATATATATATATATATATATATATATATATATATATATATGGGCACGTGCTGGCCTTATTCAAATTGTTGATCATGCTAGAATTTGATCAACATTTACAAATTGTTGATCACGGTAGAAACTGTAACTAAGTTCTGCTCAGCATATTTGCAGTACACACCCCGGGTGGGCTTTGTGAGTGTAAATAAAAACAATTGCACCTGAGCAAAGTCTGTAATAGGGATTGGTTACTCGCTCTTACATGCATACATACATACATATATATATATATATATGCATATGTTATATATATATATAACATGCATATGCCATAATTTAATAAAATAAATCAAATTAATTATGTTATAAAAAAAATTAAAACAGCCAACCTTATCCTCAAAAATAACAACACACCAGCAAAATCAAAATTACAAAGAACGAACATTATCTATGAGTTCAAATGCATCTTAAGGGACTGTGTTTCTGATCAAACCGGACTCATAAATAATTACATTGGTTACACAACTACATGCTTATCCAGACGTCTAATGTTACACCTATCTGATCACAGCTCTATTAGAACCCATTTAAACACACATACAAACTTACCAGACTCCATTAGATATTAGGTTGGTGCAAAAATAATGACGTACTAATGTCGTTTTTTGACGTATTTTTAACGTCAAAAAACGACAATATTGCGTCATTATTTTTGCACCAACCTAATACATACGAGTTGAAAAAAGAAAAGGTCAACTCTTAACAATATTAACTACGAACAAGGCCACAATGTGCTAACCGTATTCGGAAATTAAAAACATCTCTACAACATACTAAAACATACATATAATGCACACACTCAATTAAACTGAAAAATTGAATCATCCTTGATAATGACTAAAGGTATAAACATTTGGACAGTTTTTACACACTCTTTGTCCAGAAAATAAAGCTCTTTTTCGAACACGAGAATAATCAAATAAAAAGCTTAATCGTAGTACCTTGTCTGCCGTTTTTAATGAAAGCACGCAGACAATTTACCTGACATCTCATTTTTTTTCTTTGCGTTCAGACCGGGAGAGTGTCTTAAGTTGTTTTTTTTTTAATGTTGGAATCTGGGTGGATGCCTGCGACGTTTTTGTAATATTTCTGCGTGGTTGCCCGCATGAACGCGCACAGCGCGTCCGCATGTTTGTAGTGTTCGTAGGAGTGCACTTGCTGCATTTGTAAGTGAGAAGGCTGTGCAGTTGGAGCAGAAAGCTAGAGAATCCGCGCGTTTCACATGCAATCGTCTTTGAGTGCCATTACAGGAGATGATGCCAATGAACATACCGAAGTCTGATTGAATGAATGAATGCATAGGAAGTTGGGCGTGGACGTAAAGTAAGCATCGTGGCATAGGCACAAAGGCGCGTCTTTCGGCATCTATCCGCGTCTTTCGGCATCTATCCGCGTCTGTTCTTTAAAAGATAGCCTATAAATGTAATATATATATATATATATATATATATATATATATATATATATATACATATATATATATATATATATATATATATATATATATATATAATTAAAAACCAAAAACCCAACATAAATAAAATAGCATTTATGCCGGCAGAAAGATCTTAAACATATTTAATAACTAATCCTCCAAATAATAGATACCAACCCCCTCCCAATCCAATAACAGTGCCAAAATACCTAAAGTATTATCTATAAAATAAAATAATAAACAACCTACTTCGAACCGAAACATAAAACTATGATGACGGTTGACGACAATCGAAAGGCGCTCAGCAAAACACCGACGACTAGGAATTTTTCTTTCAACAACTTAGACTCAAATATAAAAAAAAAAAAACTTGCGAGAAAGAAAAACAGAAAGAAAAGGAATAATAAACGGAAAATGTCTGTAATCACACACTCATATATATATATATATATATATATATATATATATATATATATATATATATATATAGTTAAACCTAGAGAGCCAGAAAAACCTACCAAGGTTTCACCTAAGCGAATCGTCAGTGAAGGCTAGGTTCCCTGATGATCCGCTTAGGTGAAACCTTGGTAGGTTTGTCTGGCTCTCTAGGTTTAACTAGGCCTGCTCTTCTTACTGTATCGAACACTTTATTTAGTTATTTTGCTTACTCGTATCGGTTATTTTTTCTTTGGGCTTTGGACTTACATGCTAGATGATTATTTTCGGCTAACATACAAGTTCCTTCTATCTTTTTTTATACTTTTTTCCCCCTCTGGTATTGGTTCGATTATTCGCAAATCAAGACACCGAAGGTTTTCCGGGCGCGTATAATTTCTTATACTTTTAAGATTATTACTACTACTACTAATATATATATATATATATATATATATATATATATAGATAGATATATAGATAGATAGATAGATAGATAGTGAGAGAGAGAGAGATAATATTAGTGGTAAATATACACATACATATGCAAAATATATAAATATATATATACATAAATGCATACACATACATATATATTTTGTATTAAAAAATTCCAAGACGATAGAATCCAAGTAGAACTCAATGTCCAGGACAGAGTCAGGATATAATAAAAAGGCTTAAACACTAATATTCCATGGTCATAATTTATTCTATTGGGACCGTATTTATATATATATATATATATATATATATATATATATATATATATATATGTATGTGTGTGTGTGTGTGTGTGTGTGTGCATAAAATGAGACAAGAGAAAAACTATTCTTAGCCGACGCGTTCCTTCCTCTGAGGGACTTTATCAAGGCAATGCAGGACTTATTTTGCTGCTGTTGTTTATATACAAAGCCGAAGATGTCATTGGTTTATCAATGCTTTTAAATTTGAGAACATTCATTAATATTAACAGGTATTAAAACATCAGTTCACTCGGAATGAATAATTAGTATTACAGAGATTAAACTAACAAAATAATCAATAATTATTTGATATCAGCCAAATAAGTAACAGCTGATGATGACCCGCGTGTATTTGGCCGAAACGTTAGGTCTATAATAGCATTAATAACAATGAAGGCGACAACAATATATCCAAGTAATTAAAGTATATAGATGTAATATTCTACAGTTAAGCTTCAAACGTCATTATAGTGGGCACTTCGTATTTCAAACAGACGTTCCATTTTTATTTATTAAACAGTGTGTATTGCGTCTATAGGCATGGGAACATCAACAATTAAGAGGGTTCATGCTGCTCAAAACCTCCTGATCAAAGGCCTTGCTGTCGGATGTAGTTTATCGTCTTACCCAGGACGTTGATGTAATTTATCGTCTTACCCTGGGTGCGGATTTACTTTATCGTCTCACCCAGGAGGCGGATGTAGTTTATCGTCTTACCCAGAACATGGATGTACTTTATCGTCTTACCCATAACGTGGATGCAGTTTATCGTCTTACTCAGGACGCGGATGTAGTTCATCGTTTTACCCAGGACGTGGATGTAGTTTATCGTCTTACCCAGGACGGCGGTTTTTTAAGAAACGCACATTCTCTTCACCGATATTATTTTCTTAATAGCTTCATATCTACTCAGTTTTGTATCCGAAGCGTAAACATTTTCTAAAGAAATTTATTTTTAATCCAGCATTATTATTACATCAAACGATATTATAGTGGATATTCCGTATTTGAAATAGACATCTCGTTGTTATTTATTAATTATTCTACCATTTTATACAAGTCGCATTTTTAGATATATTCTTATTGACTGAATGCATTTGCATTTAATTCGGCCAAAGGTTTACAAACACTGGCATGCGCATTCGTGTCCAATAACGTGTTTCTGCGCATGTATAAACAAACTTCTAATTCTGTCGTTCTTTCCCCACGGCTCTTGGATATAAATATGAAAATGCAAATCAGTTTTAACGCTTCAGTTGCTTTTTAGATTTCTGGTGTGTTGACATTCGCAACTTATATTCTTCACTCTTTGGAAGTAGAAATTTGGAACGTCTGTTTGTTGTTGATAAGAATTCAGGCCGGGCAAATAAAACAGAGAAGCGTGTACGAACTAAATTTTGAAATTATATAACCCATCTGCATCTTTCCTTTTTTCTGCACATATCCAGTTGCATGATATTATATATGTCCTTTTTTTCAATTTTTAAGTTTTAGTTTCGCGACTTATTTAGATTCCTTTTTGTCTAGACCCCCCATCAGGTTATGTAGCTATAACCTTTGAGGGAAATTTGTTGTATGTAAGCAATTCTCTCCGAAAATACCATACATTATGGGTACACGTACAACAATCTAGATGAGCAGTATCTGGGAGCGAGGCGCTGTTCGACGAGGTCTCGTCACTTGAGATTCGCGCCATGGATACTACTAGCTTTAATTTTTTGTACGCATGCGCAAAATACTGAAAATATAGCCGCTGCGAATAGGATTTTTAACGCACACACATCTGGTTAAACAGTATGTGCCGGCCACCTCTAAGTGTATAATAGAGTTATATGTTGTTGTTTTTAAAGCCTTACAACACGCCAAGCAAGACGATAAAGCCACTGAGACACAAGAGGTTACTGAGAGTGGAAAATAATGAGAAAACTTTAGAAAGGATAATAAAAGAACGGTTTCAGGAAGACAGAAAATGGCGATAATGCCAGTAAGACGTAAGGTGGGGGTTACTTTGAGTGGAATAGAATAGGAAGACTTTAGAAGGGAGAAAGGACAATAAAAGAACGGCTTCAAAAAGACAGAAAATGGCGATATTGCCACTAAGAAGCAAGGGTTACTGAGAATGAAAGAGAATGAGAAAACTTTTGTGAGGAGAAAGGACAATAAAAGAACGGCTTTAGGAGGATAGAAAATGGCGATAATGCCACTAAGATGCAATGGGGTTACTCGGAGTGAAAGAGAATGAGGAAACTTTAGTGAGGAGAAAGGACAATAAAATAATACGTTTCAGGAAGACAGAAAATGGCGATAATGACACTATGACGCAAAGTGGTTACTGAAATTGAAAGAGAATGAGAAGACTTTAGTGAGGAGAAAGGACAATAAAAGAACGGCTTCAGGAAGACAGATGCTAGCGATAATGACACAAAGACGCAAAGGGGTTACTGAAATTAAAAGAGAATGAGAAAAATTTAGTGAAGCGAAAGGACAATAAAATAACTGCTTCAGGAAGACAGATGATAGCAATTGACATTGCATTTAATTTTTTTGAAGATTGTAGGTGACAGAGAAACAAGAAACCGGACGAGATTTCCACAAACGAGACTTGCGTGAAAAGAAACTATTTGAATGAAATTTACGGGGTTCCATTGAGTTATATCGACAGTAACATGATGACTGTGAAGCAAGAAATCGAATCGGAGCGCTGAAAAGTGCAAGAAAAAAAATTATAGAACTAACGGTTGCATCTAGCTAGTTCTTCAGTAAATGGTGAGACCTAATTGCCAATCTGGTATTACGTTTAAATTCAAGCAGCCGTGATACAAAGGAGGGGAGCTCATTAGAACAGCCGCCATGAAAATATTTATAGGAAAAATAAAGGAAAGTCACTTTATGGCGGTGGGAAAGTGACTGAAGTGGCGATGGCAAGTCAGGAGCGATAAGATTACAGATTCTTCTTTGGATTTTGTCCAGAATATCGAAATATATAGCACCGGACCAGATATATATTTTTTAAAGCTTTCAACCGCAAGCAAGGCGGGAAGCCACTAGCACGCAAGAGGTTACAGAGAGTTGGAGCGAGAACAAAGAGGAGTGATAGAGGAAAGGATGAAGAGAAGGATAGGGGATAGATCAAGGCATCTGGAGACGTCGATTGACACTACATTTGAATAGTTATCAGGAAAACAAGAAATGGGAAGGGAATTCTACAGGCGAGAAGTGCGAGATGTGAAGCTATCGGAGTAGAAGTGACAGCTACATTTAACAGTTTCGACGGTCAAAGGGTGAAAGTGAGATGCCAGCCTAGTTGAGCGCTTAAATTCATGAAGTCTGGGAACCAACGAGAGAATCTCATCGGAGAAGTTACCGTGAAGGTATTTGTAAAAAAAGACAGAGGGAGGCAGTCGAAGTATATTCATTTTTGTGAAGTTATATTGTGAACTAAGTAAATTAAAATTTTATATACAGTCAACGACGAAATTATTCGTACACCCATCAATTTTGAATATTTTTATCAATTTCTCAGAAACTAATGCCCATATGATGCTAGGTTTTGTATATGTTAATAAGCACAAAAAATGGAATATAAAACTCAATTTTCAGAACAATAGGTTAAATACAACAAATTTGTGAGGCGAATTATGGGAGCGAAAGAGAATGGGGTTTAGTTAGGATAGAGGACAATAAAAGAACAGAATTCAGGAAGACAGAAAATGGCTATTGACGTTTGTATTTCAATTTTTGAAGAACTTAGGTGTCAGGGAAGCAAAAAACAAAAAACAAAAAAAATGGAAGAGAATTCCACATTAGAATAAAACTTACGGTTACATCTAGATTTTTTCAACAGTAAAACGATGAGACGTCATAGCCAATCTAGCAGTACCCTTAAATGAATGCAGTCGAGGTACCAAAGAGGAGGGCTCATTGAAAAAAATTGCCATGAAAAATATTTATAGAAAACACAGAGGGAAGCCGTACCGCGACAGTGAGCAAGTGACTGAAGTCGTGATGTCAGGTCAGGATGGATAATATTGCAGATTCTTTGGATTTTGTCGAGAATATCGAGATACAGCCGGAGGACAACCTGTCAATAAAAGACTGGTCCAAAAGTTCTTGACAAGAAATAACAAAGGAAAATTTTGGAACTCGGCTGATCTGTTCTACACGACTCCCCATATGACCTGACTTGGCACCAACTAATTATTATCTTTTCCGTTGCTGAAAATTACTTTTTAAAAATATTTCTTCCAAAGCAAGGCGTTAATGCCACTAAAACTCAGAGGGTTACAGACGGCGGAAGAGAATGAGAATGGGAGGGACTGAGAAAAGAAAAAAAAAAAAAAAAAGGAACAGTGTTCAAGAAGATATAAAATTGTAGTTATCAGGGAAATGGAAACGGAAGGGGTTCCACAGATGGGACGTGCAAGGAAAGAAACTATTGGAATAGCTATTTCAACAGCAAAATAGTGGGACATAATTGCCAATCTAGTAGCACAATGGTTAAAAACTCATCGGAGCAGTTGCCATGAAAATATTTGTAGAAAAGACAGAGGGAAGCCACGTCACGTCAGTGAGAAAGTGACTGAAGCGGAGATGCCTGCTTAAGATTGATTACATCGTAGATCCCTCTTTGGATTTTCTCAAGGACCAGATATGACCAATAGTATTCAATGCAAGGACGAATGGTAGATGTATAAATGTGAAAGATTGATTCTGACGAGGCGGTAAACTTTCTCTACTGAAAACCAGATTCAAGAGTTCTACGAAAACATTTCCATATAAAGACCTGTGGAAATTTCCTCAAAAGGCATCGAGAAGCTACCTGATAAGTGACAACAAGACATTGAAAATAATGGTGAACAGAAAATTAAATAAAATGTAATTGTAGTTTTTATTTTGAAGATAAAATTGATAAACAAAAACAGAAATTATCTATGACTCAAATTAAGTATTTTTTAACAACGATCACTGATTCACGATTGTCCCTTTTATTTTGAAAACTGCTATTAAAAAAAAGTCAGCTAATAGTAGGCCACAAAGAACATATGAAACTGCTAAGCAACCCTAAAATATTTGGGAAGGATTGGTTTGGTTTCTTTAACGGCACATACACTCCTTATGGGTCGTTTAATACCGAAATCTAATTAGATTGGGAGCTTTGGTAATTCTTTTTTTACTAATAAATCTATTACTGGAATTTTTATTATAACAATGTATATTTATACTTTTATAGTTTAGGTTTACTATTTACTAATAGCTGGGACCCTAAAAAGTGTTACCATCCCGGGTCAGACAGGACCTGGGAACAACAGCAATTAAGAGGCCTTTCTGCCGGATGTAGTTTATCGTCATGCCCAGGACGCTATTTGGGAAGGGTATTAGAATAATCCAGAATCTATACTGTGTCGTCTCAATGAACTTATTCAACCTATACGGTGAAACTATTCTGAGAGAAGTAGAAATCTTATCTGGATTCCTTATTGGCAGCCGCAATCTTAACAACATAAGATATGCAGATGACGCAGAGTTGAAAGCAAACACAAAATGAAACAGCGAGGACGCCTACAGAATATAGATTACTACAAAAGCGAGAAGAAGACAGAATGTATTTGCTGTTAGCAAAAGGAACAGCCCAACATTAACATTACAAATTAGGGATACTAAAATCAAACAACAATTTAAATATCTGGTGAGTACTTCAACAGAGGACGGAAAGTGCGACACTGAAATCCGGAGTTGAATTGGAATTACCAACGATGCCTTCCAAAAGCTAAGCAAAGTAATAAGAGCCAGAAGAAATTCGTTAAAAACAAAGAAAAGAGTACTAAACTGTTATATAATATTAGTCCCCTTATATGGCAGCGAATGCTGGAAAATCTCATCAAAGATTAAGAAGAGACGTGGTGCTACAGAAGGATGCTGAGAATACCGTGGACCGAACATACTAGAGACGACGAACTTTTAGAGAGAGTGGAAATAAAAAGGACACTTATAAGTAACATCAGGAGGAGAGTTGAAATTTCTGAGAGCACATAAGAGAGGGCTTGGAAAACTTGATACACTCAGGACAGATAGAAGACAAGCGGGGCAAAGGTCAAAAAATAATCTCCCTAGCGCGCTTGAGTAAATAGATGGCGGAACAAGGTTCAGGAGAAATAACAAAAAGGCAAAAGTTATTGAGAATCAAAGTAGACAAGAAATTGTGGAGAACTATCATTATCAACGGCCTAAAGGCACACGGCACATAATAATAATAATAATAATAATAATAATAATAATAATAATAATAATAATAATAATAATAATAATAAAGTATATTCAAAATCTCTTCGACTCAAGATTCGTCTTTTTTATTCATATCTCTGATAAAACAAAGATGGCGAACAGTTATGTTGAATTGATTGTATTTTGTAAAGTGCATTTGCTATTAACGATCGTCTACCCTCTTAAAGCAGAACCTACACAAGTCAAAGGAGAAACTGTAAAAAAAAAAAAAAAAAAAAAAAAAAAAATTACAAAACATCTGACTGCTCGTGATTTACTTCAGACATAATTTCCTATTTCCGAATTTTTACTTCAAACAAAAACTTCATTTCCATCCACCGCCCTTCAATGTCGCTTTGTTGCCGAAAGCTTTTCCGTTTTTTTTTTCTTTTCACTCTCTCTCCTCTCTTCCTCAGGCACTTATTTCTTTGAACATACTGTTTGCATTAGCGTTTTTCAAAACCTATTATTTACTAACCCCGAATTCTTTGTCCTCATCGTCAATTCGCAGGTGTTGCTTTTGTTGGTAAAATAATGCCGTTTCAACGACATCAGCTTTGTTAATAAGGTCATTTCATTCCAATTGCTAGGGTCATGATTAGAGTAGATTTTAAACTTCCGGAGATGGATGAATACAGGAAACTACAAAAAGGGTCCTTTTACTATATATATAGTATAGACAAACAATTCGATCTTCGTCGTGACTGGTAGTTTCAAACCTTAAACAATGATCAGACCAGCTACAAACGTTCCTCGACATCAAGCACTCTCCCTTCATATGCATATAGTAATTTTATACAATACAATTATTGCAAAGAAGGATCGTGTCGTTCAGCGAGTGTTCAGAGAGTTAATGTCTTTTTAATCTGTTAACGAAGTGAGTTTGCCATTAATTATATTAATTTTATTGATTTATTATTTGAGTGACTATTTTACAATATTAAGTAAGCTGCATTAATTAATAATTTGAAAAAAGGTTCGATTTGCCGTCCAAAAATTTCTGAAATCTTCAAAGACATTTAAGAGTGGAGATATTTTTGAGGTGTGACGGAATAAAATAAAATGTTTTTAAATTCAATGTTCTAGTGAATTAATGTTCACATAAGGAAGAAAGTTATAGAGAGTGATATCTCAGTTATTTCAATGTAGAAGGTAATATTCTACAAAAGAAGATTATTTTTACTTAGCTTTCTGTCCGTTAGTTGCAGTCCATCTTCTTCGTTTTGCAGAGCGTTCTCTTCTAACAGTTTTTTTTTCAGCAGAACGTTTTTAAGACACTTTTTCTTTGTTGCCATGGATATTCTCGTCACAATATCTAGAGATCTTTGATAAAGTCCAAAGAAGAACCACCAATCTCACACCACCGTAAGGTTGCCTCTCTGTGCCTTTTCTATAAATACTCGCATGGTAATTGTTGAGATGAGCTCTTCGCTATGATACGTAGACTTTAGTAAATGAACGCATTACTTGACTGTCGGAGAGGTCTCATCAGTTTACAGCTGAGTTGGTTAGATTTATACATAAGTTCTAGGCTACTGGTTTATTTTCGCACACTTCTTGCTTATAGAGCTCCATTTCGCCTCCATGCTTTACAGCCAACTTTAATTTTCAAAAATTTAAATGAAATGTCAATCGCTATCTGTTGTCTTTCCGATTACTCTTGCATTGTTCCCACTTCCTTAGTAATGTTTCTGTTTCCTGATTATTTAACACAAAGTAACCCTTTCTGGCTTGGTTGCTTTACTACCTTGCTTGGGGTGAAATTGATTAAAAACAAAAATAATATATAAATAGTGCGACGAGTATATTGTCGCCATTTTATATTTTAAATTTCGCTCATAGGCGTTGTTTGTATTTAATTTTGTCAACTGCACAGTATAAAAAGAGTCAGTCTGGCACAGTCAGTGAGAAAAAGAGCCCCATGACGCAATTCGCTTCGCCAGAAATTTCAAAACAGCATGTTGTGCTGCTTGGCATTCGCGCCAGAAACTCCAATACGAACATTTCAGATTGTTTGGGTGTCAATCTGAAGACATTGCAGAGGATTTGGAAAGAGTTGGATTATTCTAATGGTGATTACGAAGGTGTTTGGAGTGGTCTCTAGTGATGGCGAAATTATACCTACTTTCGTCTTCTCACTGCAGCACAGAATCAACAAAGCTGACTGCATCCGTGAGGAGGTAGGGCCTGGGTCCAGAGGATGGCTACTGGAACATCCTATATCTGTCAACAGGACTCTGCACCATGACAAACAAGCAGGAAAAACCAGTCATGACTATCAGACCACATCACACCTTACATCTGACCAACTAACTCCCCAGATTGCACCCCCACTTGATTATTATGTTTGGGGCGCAGTTGAGCTAAAAAGATCAACAAAAGTCCTTGTAACACCAAAGATGAATTGAAGGCGAGGATTATGACAGCATTCACCAACTTACACAAGGAGACCGTCCAGAAGAGTTGCAGGAGATTCAGAAGTCGTCTGGAGGGCGTGGTTGAGGCCAATGGAAATTTTATTGAATAAATTTACTTTTTGTATTTCAAGATATATTTGTGTAAATTTGGTAAATATATCTGTTAAAATGAGATGACAATGTCATTTTAATTTTAGCGTAATTTAAACAACAACTTATCCATAACATTCTATAACTCTCTCCCCCTCCATCTCTCTCTCTCTCTCTCTATATATATATATATATATATATATATATATATATATATATATATATATATATATATAACTACAAAAGTAGTTAATATATATAAACACGCTACAGCCCCTTGTCTGAATGATTGTATTTCCCTGTATTCTAGGTAACAGCGAGTTATGGATTTATGTGTGCGTTTAAACCTCAGTAAATTTAAAAATAAGTTATTCCCAATATTCGCTTGAAGAAGAAATGGAACTAATGCTTTTGATTCAATTATCAAATTAAATTTGAAGATTTTGCTTCTAGTTTTGAAACATGGTTATTGCTGTGTAGCGAAAAACATCTTTCATATCACTTAATTTATAATATATATATACATACATACATATATATATATATATATATATATATATATATATATATATATATGATGCATAGAACAGGATTTGGAAGAAATAACAAAAAGATAAAACTTATTAAGTGCTACAAGGGACAAAATGGACATAATATATATATATATATATATATATATATATATATATATATATATATATATATGCACACACATACACACACACACATACATACATATATATATATATTAATAAGTTTTGACTCTTTGTTATTTCTTACAAACCCTGTTCTATCATTCATTTGCTGAAGCACATCAAGTACGTTACGCGGTGGTTTCCTCCGTCTCTCTTTTCATCAATCTGTTCCTTGCGTGTCAGGTTCTCCAAACCTTCCTTCCTCATTACGTGCCACCGAAATTTCAACTGCCTCCTCCTAATATTAAGTATAAGTTTACTTTCTGTTTCCATTTTTTACCAAACCTTATTGTTGTTCACCTTTTCAGTCCATGGTATCCCCAGTGAGACGATGTCTTCCGTACCTCACTGTACAAGCTGTGATGGCATCCAAGGTCAGCTAAGTATGCATAAATACCCGACTCACAATGTTCACAGGTTTGGCATATTGACCGTGATCGAATTCAACAAATAAAAACGACAAATGCTTTTCAAGACACTGTTTAGGAAATAACAAACAATAAGATCTCTCAATAAATCGGCAACGTCTTCCTTCGCATCGAGAAGCTGAACTGCTATTTTACTAACTTCCGGCCACAGAGAAAGAATACTTTCATTCATTGCACGTTGTCTCGGCGACTGCTGACTGAGTCACAGCTATTACATTTCTCATCTCTGACTGCCAGCCACTTTTCCACTAACTATTCCTGACTGTCTGACCAGTTCCTGACACACTGAATCATTATATTGATACAGGCTGTGGTCGAATCACCCCTCTCCGTTCACTTGTGTTCCGGAAAAGGAGACCAACTATTCAGCTTTTGTGAGGTCAATTTTTCAAAAGACTTTACTTTTATGATTATCTAAAATCATTAACAAAATTTTATGTTTGCCAATTCAAAAGCGGGTTGAAAACATGCTTCCTGAAAACTCTGGTCATTAAATTGACTTAAAGGGAAAATAATCTATCTATTTATCTCCTAAAGATATTTGAGAAATCGTATTGATACATCAGCATCTTTCTATTGAACTACCTTTGTTTCTGCATTGTTCTTTCTTTCTTTTTACAGAGGCCGATAATGACCGATTTAAATCCTTTCAAAGCGCGAACTACAAATCAAAGAAGTAAAACAATTGAAATATCTAGAAATTGTTTTAACAGAGGGCGGAATGTGAGACACTGAAATCTGAAGGCGAATTGGGATAGCCAAAAGATGCATTCCAAAAGCCAAGCAGAGTATTAAGAAATGAAAAAAAACTTCACTAGAAACAAGGAAAAAAGGACAAATTTGTTACGTGATATCTGTCCTTCTCAATGGCGCTGAGTGAATCCTCTTAAAGACGAAGAAGAAATTTGAAGAAACAGAAATTTTGTTCTACAGAAAGATGCTGAGGATATCGCGGACCGATTATTTGAGTAATGACAAAGTTTTAGAGAAAATGGAAACAAAAATACTTAACATCACGAAGATAATGAGGAAAGAAGGATTGGAAAATCCAGTACTCATAGGGCCGATTGAAAGCAAAAGAGACAGAAGAAAGCAAAACATAACCTATTTCTAGAATTTGAGTAAATAGATATCGGAACAGGGTTTAAAAAATAACAAAAATACTAACTTTACTAAACGCAACAAGTGACAGGAAATTGTGGCGAGCCATGATCGCCTACGTCCTGATGTGACACGACACATGAAGAAGAGAAGAAAAAGGTAAAAAAAGAAAGAATTATCCGCTCTTTAAAGATTAAGGAATTTAGCATCAAGACATATAAGTCATTTACTTGGCGTCTCTGGCTTTTTAAAAATAAATATTTTTGAAATATAAAAATAATTCATAAATGATTCTTTTGTTTACTATTGGGTCGTACCTGTCTACCTTTGAATGCTCCGGTTGAAAAATACTTCTCCACCCCCTCTCTCTCTCTCTCTCTATATATATATATATATATATATATATTAGTGGATATTGAGGTCAATACCCACCTACATAGTGACTTAGAGTAAATGGATGGCGGGACAACAGGGTTTAGAAGAAATAAGAAAAAGACAGAATTTATTAAGAACTACAAAGAACAGGAAATTGTAAAGAGCCAAGATTGCCTAAGTCCTGAGGGACAGGGCACAGAAAGAAGAAGAACAGAATAGTTAGAATCTTTTCGCTTTTTACGGCACGCCAACATTGGCATAACTTGTTTCTGGTGACATGTCACTCGCCACGATCAGTATGTTACTTGAAGCGGAGAAGAGCACTGTCCAGTAACTAACAATCCCCTAAGAAGAAGGAGAATTTATTGAGAAGGCAAAAGGTCCCGTCTCTTTACAAGGCAGTAAACAGATTCTTTTGCTAATTTAGAAAAACATAAATCGGCAAACGCCATTTGAAATTCCCCTTTTCTTTTATTTTAGTCAGTACATTTGAATGACTGCTAGATTTTAAGATTTTCCTCATCGGGCAAATATTGGCTTATCTGATTTTTGTACTTGAATTTCCCGAGTTCAGCACAAATTCCCATGACTCATGAATCCTTTTGGCTTCCGTAAGAAGCGCTTTGTCAAAGCGGCTCTCCTGCAAACAAACATTCCCAGGAACCACAGACTTCAACCTCCGCCATTGGACAGCGACGTACTGATGAAAACTATGCGACTGGAGTGCCTCTGAGTCACAGGCTGCAGTCAATAACATTTCATCTTTTTTATATATATACAAACCTTTGAAACCATTTCGACTCAACCCTGATTTATCAGGATTCAGCTTACATCCGATTGCAAATATAGTAACATGGAGACACACGATTCCTTCTGAACAATACTTTTACTTTAAAAGGGGAGATATAGATTGTTTAAGAATTATATTGGAGTAATAATGAGGAGGAGAAGAAGGAAGAGGAGGGGAAGAAGAAGAAGAAGAAGAAGTAGAAGAAGAAGAAGAATAACAACAACAACAACAACAGCAACAACATCAACAACAGCAAATAATATGCTACAGAAGCTACGAGAGTAAAAATTACCATAAAAATCTCCAGCGAATCTATTTGCCATCTAATAGACATGATCATACCATCTGACAAAAACATTACAAGAAAATGGCGCTGGTGATTTGAGAAGACTTGCTTTCGTTCAATTTATAGCAATGAGACAACCTTCTGAACAATACTTCTATTTATGTCTTGATAATTACATTGAATTAATAATAATGATGATGTGAAGGGGGAAGAGAATATTAATAATAATAATAATAATAATAATAATAATAATAATAATAAGAAGAAGAAGAAGAAGAAGAAGAAGAAGAAGAGCAACAACTACATCAAACAACAACAAACAAACAATATACTATAAAAGCTACGAGACTAAAATTATCCTAAAAGTCTTCAGAGAATACGAATGTTGTCTTATTGACATGATCATACCATCAGGCAAAAACATTTGTTGTTAATATCAATGATGATAAAGTGGAAGGTGCTAGGAGATTTGCTTTCGTTCAATCTTCAGCAATGTCAACCGAACAACTGACATACAAATAATAATAATAATAATAATAATAATAATAATGAATAGATAAATATTCAGAAACAAGTGACTATCTTGTAGCAGGTTTCAAACTGTTAGCACCATTGAATATAAAACTTTGCATGAGAGAGTGGAACAATGTTTGCACAGGAAAATATGCAACTTTTACGGGAAGGAAATTGCATATAATTGGAATGAACATCACTCAGAACGAGTTACAGAGATAAGAAATGTGAGAATTTTATTAGGCTTTATAATACACATAGACTGAACAATCAAAGCTAATCGTTCAGATATCGTGATCAAAAACCATAAGAACAGAATGTGCTTTCTTATTGACATGACAGTCACTGCAGATTGTAATGTATCTTTGATGAGCTTAAAAAAACTATCAAAATACAAGTCAGCAGAAATCTAAAAAATATATAAAAACAAGGCATGACATCCTTCGAGAGCCTGGCTAAATGGACAGCGGAATAGGGCTTAACAAATTTAACAAAAAGGCAACATTTATTAAGAACTAGGAAGACAGGAAATTGTGGAGAGCCATGATCGCCTACGCCGTGAGGGAAGGCGGCACATAAAGAATGAGAAAGCAAAAAAAGGAAAGGATTATCCACTCTTCCTTAAAGATTAAGGAATTTAACATCCAGTTTAAAATATCAAATGACAAAGAGAGACATATTAGGTTGGTGCAAAAATAATGACGTAATAATGTCGTTTTTTGACGTATTTTTAACGTCAAAAAACGACAATATTACGTCATTATTTTTGCACCAAGCTAATAGAAGCCAGGTGCTTGGTTTCTCAAGCTGTTTCAAACAATTATTTTTAAATATAAAAATAAACCATAAATTACTCTTCTGTTAAAGTTGGAGGAACCTAGCATCTTTCAGGGTGCATTAGTCCGCCGGGGTGCACCTGTTCAGAAGCGCTACCCGCTTTCTCTTTCAGTATATATATATATATATATATATATATATATATATATATATATATATATATATATATATATATATATATATATATATATTAGGAACATTCTGTCTAGTTAGTCCAGGTAGGCAGTGATTAACCTGAATAAATCAGCAGCTATATTGTTCTTCTGCGGAACAATATGCACCAACAAAGTTATTAAGTTTACTGTGACTATTATGAATAAAATGAAAAATATTTTATTTTTTGTAGATTTACTACATAAAGGTTACAATCTGTCAACCCTAATTACTGGAGGCATGTGCCTGATACACACACACGCACAAGCATATATATATATATATATATATATATATATATATATATATATATATATATATATATATATATATATATATATATATATATATATATACAGTACAGTACAGTAACCAGTAGCACCAGTGTAAGAACAGATTGCGAAAAGAAATGGTGACAGTTGAAAAGACATAAAAAACAAAAAGAAAAGGAAAAAATGACATTGCCAAATTTGCCATTAAATCTAAAAAGTATCGCCACGTTTCCCCTTCTTTTTCATATATATATATATATATATATATATATATATATATATATATATATATATATATATATATATATATATATATATGAAGATATATAGAAAATAGGAAAGACCTGGTTAGGTAAATAATCCAAAGTTCTTTAGTATTTTTGTTATTTTAAAAAAATAGTGCTCGATACAAAAGTAGATTATATATATATATATATATATATATATATATATATATATATATATATATATTAATTACACATATTTACGTTTATACATTCTTTTCAGAGATAAAAATATTTAAGTAAATGCTCTGTTTATAATAAACAGTATTAAACAACATTTACGGGCCTGAATGTCCGAGAAATTTTGAAATATTCGTCCTCCGACAGGAACCGAACCTGTATCCTATACGGAACCGTCATATAGCCTGTATAGAATACAGATTCGATTTCTGTCGTTGGACGAATATTTGCTATGAAAATTTCTCGGACATTCAGGCCGATAGATGTTGTTTAATACAGTTTATTATAAACAGAGCATTTACTTCAATATTTGTGTCTATAAAAAGAATATATAAACATAAAAATATCTTAAAGCAATTGTCGGACTTTGTCCATTTCATAATGTATCACGTCATCTATATATATATATATATATATATATATATATATATATATATATATATATATATATATATATATATATATATATATATATATATATATATAATATTAGTGGTAAATATACATATATATGCAAAATCCACAGGTGCATATACACACATGTATATTTTTTGAATAAAAAATTCCGAGAGGATAGAATCCAGGTAGAACTCAATGTCCAGAACAGAGTAAGGATATAATAAAAAGGAGCGAAGTTAACGGTGTTAACTCTAGAGTTGAACAGATTAAGATTATAGAGAACGGGAAAAATATCCTTTTGGGAGGATTTTCCACAGGGAAGTGCTTTGCTGCAAGAAGCTGTTTGAGTGGAACTTCTCGCTGATTGAATACCTCGGAAATGCGAGTGGTTTGCTGCTATGGTATAGCGGGTCATTGTCGTGAAAGATAGACCTGGCAGAACCAAGGAATGTAATTCGTCCGAGCACTTTCCATAGAAGTAGGGATAGAGCAGTGAGACGCTCGCCGCATCCCACCCGTGAGAGACAGGTTAGAGGGTGTAAAATAATTCTTCTTCAGCAAGCACCCGGAGACGCTTTTGAACACTATCAAAACTGGAAAGTGAGGACTATATATACATATATATTGTATTCCTGATCAATCAAAATTCGTAAATAATTATATAGGCCACACTACAACATGTTTGACACGCAGACACACTCTACCGCTTTCTGACCATAGCTCAATTAGATCTCATTTAAATATTCATGGAGACCTACCGGACACTATTCGTAACATACTTGTTGACAACACTAATATAATAGCATCATCTACATACAAAAAAGGCTAAAAATAATGGAAGCCTTATTAATAAAAACAAAAAAAAACAATATTTAATAATATTAACTTTGAACATGGACATAATATATTGACCGTGTTTTGAAAAATGAAAATATTTTATAAAACTTACATACAACAAGCTATTTCTGATTTAACAGTGAAAATATTTAATCCTTGAAAATGGCTAAATGTATAGCCGAAAGCGCTCGGATAAAAAGAACATTCGGACAGTTTTTATATAATTTATCATCCGAAAAGAAAAAAATTATTAGATCGCATGAGAAATTGTTTAAAAACCTAAATAAAAGCACCTTGTCTGTCGTATTCTATAAAATGTGCATGTAAGAAGGATTGCTGCCTAAATACAAAATATATATATATGGGGGTGGGGTTGTGTGTGTGTGTGTGTGTGTGTGTGTGTGTGTGTGTGTGTGTGTGTGTGTGTGTGCGTGCGTGCGCGCGTGTGTGCAAGATGACTTGTGTGTTAATGAATTTTCTGCCTCGGGTATCACAGAAAACAATAGTGACATATAAGTATTTCTGCATACAAGCCCGTATGTGTAAATATCTGAAGAAGAAACAAATATTCCCTGACAACTCAGTCGTGTTGTTCCTGTGCTGACAAACATGTTTGATCGAAGTATGAGAAGAACGTTAAACGAGTGATAAGCTCCCCATAATCAACTATTAAGTCGTTGTTTCGCGAAAAAAAGAAAAGAAAAAAAATGATATAAATAAAGCAGACAAAAATTCTTCAGTTTACCTTAGACTAATTTCATCAGCTGCTCGACTGGGGGCAGAAAAGAGCCTCACGCGATGCACGAATCAAACAAGATCTTTACAAACAAAGGAAAGAGATACATTAATGAGCATCGGATGAGTCCGCAATAAATGACACTTGTGAGTAATAAAATATCAGCCGTCTTTTAAACACAAGACACTTTGAGAGACATATATTGGAGATCTTCGCAAACAAAGAAAAGAGATATATTAATGATCATTGACCTAGCAGACAGTGCTACTCGAGTTACACTTTTCTACAGTCCTTGGTCAACGGGCTGGGATCAAAGTGTAGCATCTGTTCTAAGCAAATGCTAATGATAGTATTAGACGTTTCCTTATCAGGAAACATTCGACATTCATTGACCGAAAAGTTTTAATTTAAATACGTATTGAGATTAATTTTTTTAACAAGTTCTTATTGCCCCCATCCCCCAAGTCAAATTGGACATATGGGGTCATGTTAGGACTTTATAGAGAAATTGCGATATTATGGTGACTAATACGAATACTACTAACAATGTTAGCCTTTTCCCTATAAAGAAACATTTCGCATTGATTCAGTACTGAAGTTGGTTGAAATTTCTAAAATCTTTCTATTAAAATTTTCTCAACAGGAATACAGATTTCTCAAGTCTACTGTTATCGCTTTTTCCAGTAATGAATGGAGTTTCCTTCCTAAACTTTTGTTTGAAGTATTGTGGAACGTCAGCATCTTTAGATGATTATTTTCACTTCGAGTTACATGTTATCTATTTTAGGTTTTTAATGTTGTTGAAAGTCGAAAAGTGATAGGGTTTCTCTTACTTGCTACAGTTCTTTGTGTTTCTGTAGCAGCATTCCCCGAAGTTGGAAGAAGTATGGTCCTTGATGAGTCTTACAGATTTCATTCGATCAAAGAAAGCGGTTGTATACAATTGACAGTTTCGATATTTCTGAAGGAGGTTGTATGACATTCACATGAGAATCTCGATATGACGAGGTTACTTAAGAACATGACTCGATTGATTAATGATTGATTTGTTTAACAGCACATCAACATCCATATGGGTCATTTAATACCGAAATTTAATTTTCTTGTTAACTCTAATTTGATTTGTTTGTTTAACGGTATATCAACATCCTTATGGGTCACTTAATAACGAAATTTAATTTTCTTGGGATCATTGATCAGATGTGTTTGTTTAACGGCATATCAACTCCCTATGGGTTATTTAATGCTGAAATTTAACTTTCTTGGGAGCTTTGTAGTAATATGAATACTTTATATGTTTCACCCCAAGCAAGGTGAGAAGCCACTAGGACGCAAGGGGTTACAGAAAATTTGGAGTAAGATCAGATAGGAGTGATAGTGGAAAGGACGAGGAGAAGGATAGTGGATAGATCAAGGCAACTGGAGATGTCGATTGACATTACATTTGGATAGCTGGAGATTATAGCTCTCAGGGAAACTGGAATAAATAAGGTAGTTCCACAGGCGAGAGGTACGAGACATGAAGCTATTGGAGTAGAAGAGACGGCTACATTTAGGAGTTTCGACAGTGAAAGGTTGAGAGCGGGATGCCAGCCTCGTAGGACGCTTGAAGTCATGAAGTCTGGGAACCAGCGAATGTAGCTCCTCGGAGCAAATACCATGAAAGTATTTGTAAAAAGAGACAGAAAGAGGTGACGGCGCGCCTGTGAGAGAGTGACTGTAGACGAGATGCCAGAACAGGGACAATTATATTGCATATCCACCTCTGGAGCCTATCAAGAACTCCGAGGCAAACAGAAGCGGCTCCAGACCATATACGGCAGCAATACTCCATGCAAGGGCAAATTGCTCTGCTTTCACAATTGAATACCTGGGAGATAATGCTCAGCTTTTGTGCATATACATTTTTTGTGTGGACATAATTACTAGTTATATATGTTTTATATTGTATTTTTGTTGAAGTTCTATTTTGGAATGAAGTTTTCCCATAGCTGGGACCCTAACACTTAATACCACCCCGAATCAGGGTGAACCTGGGAACAATAGCAATTAAGAGGTGATTTCACACTTCTCAATATCCGCAATCTTTCGAACAGTGACTTTGCTGGCGGATGTAGTTTTCATCGTCTTACCCAGGATTGAATATGAAACGAGTTCTTTGCTTAATGTTTTGGTTTTGTAGTGACGTTGGCTAAAACTATCCCCAGCGCAATCTATTTTATATACAACTTCCTTATATTCTATATTAAACTTGTTATGAGTGATTCACTCAGTTGAACTGTTTTGGATTACGAATTCCACATCCCGAATTTTTATGATGGATTCAGGATGCGTTCTGTTTTTATTCCAATTCCAGATTATAGTTTTTGTTTTGGAAATGTTTATCTTGAGTAACATTTCTCTTATCGTTCCCAAATGTTCTCAAAATGTATTTCGGCACATCATAATGCTCGTTGAAGAATAATGGAAATCGCTTTTATTTTACACTTTTGATACAACCACCTTTAACAATACACTTAACTCAGATTCTTTTCATAGGTCCAGTACAAAACAAACATTATAAAGAAAAAAATAATAGGAAAATATAGGTTCATCTATCGCCCGGCTCCTATAACTTGAAGTATATGAATACTCTATATGTTTCACCCCAAGCAAGGTGAGATGTAGAGGTTAATCGCTTGTTTCCAGTTTAGGATTGGACTTCCGGTCCCTTCTAAAGTCTATTTCAACTCTATACTTCTAACGTCACTGCCTAAACTCTGAAATTTAAACTATTTATTTTTCCCTCAATAGAAGTAGATAGGTTTATCTATTGTCAGTTCACAGATCTCACCGGTCTTTCGAATAGAAGTGGGGGTTTATCGCTTGTTTTCTTTTAGAATTAGGTTTCTAGTTCCTTCTAAAGTGTTCTTCAACTTTATACTTCTAACGACTTCGCCTAAACTCTGAAATTTAAACTATTTTTTCCTCAATAGGAGTAGATAGCTTCGCCTATCGCCCGGTTCGCACTACTCACACTATATGAGTCCTGTCACTAGATCTAAGTAACGCCTTTATCCACTGTGGCATGTGTCTTTAAGGACAGATGGAACAGTGGATAAAGAGTGTGAGTTCAATACCCAGTTAAGTCAGTGGAGAACTTGAGAGGGGAAGTAAGCAGGAGATAACTGATAACTGACATCCATTAAACATGGCACGTAAAACTAGAACAGTCTACCCCATTGATAGAAATAAACGGTTCATTTCGACATTCCAACTACCTGAAGAAGGCCGGAGCGTACAACGGCCGAAACATTGTAATAAATATGACGACTGAGATGAGGACAATAGTCCGAATAATGTAAATAGTGTCCAAAAATACTTTCGAATTAAAAATATAGTTAAGATTTTAATAAAGTCCTTCGGCGTTTGATAAAAGTAGTTAGGTTTGGAATAATAGTACAAGTTTTGAATAAATGCTGTTGATAGTCTGAATAAAAGTATTTCGAATTTGAATAAATGTTCTTCAGTTTTGAATAAACGTACTTATATTTTGAATAGTGCTTTGGGGGAATTTGAATAAATGTCTTTAAAGTTTTATATAAAAATACTTATAAAAAGTACTTAAGTTTTGAATAAATGTGCTTGGTAGTTCATTCGATGAGCATACCGTTAACTTGTTATCCTTTAAAAGGCTGCAAAGAACGAAGGAATTCTGATAGAAAAGTTCTACGCGAGTTTATATGCATACAGTCTCTCGCGTTGTCGTCTGGCGGATTTCTACAAGATAGATTTGAAAAGGAGTCAACTTGCATTTTTTGTTTAGCAGTATTGCAGGAAGTAAACGCAAACAAGGCGATACGGTGTCATCTGCAAAAGTGTAATCACAACCGCACACAAAGTTTCTACCGGAACAAAAGCGTATCGGAAACAGTTCCCAGGATTGCACTAACTTCGTCTGTTCGCTGTTTCTGACGCTCTTTTTTTTTGCCACTTGCTATATACCGGTTTGAACACACGTGTGCAAATCTCCTAAGCGGTAAATCTGGGTTATTCTCTTTAAACTTTATTATTATTTTTCTCGACATAAAGAGTTGGATTCAGTTTCACAATAGAGACATGCGCACTTTCTTTATTGCAAATGGCGACGGCAAACAGCCGCTTTCAGTTTCTTATACAAAGTAAGTGGGTATTTTCTGCATCGTAATTTCTCCTCCGTTCACTGAGCCACTGCATGAACATAAACCTATTGTCTACTGTCATGGTTGAATGTATCTAATGGATTGCATTTAACGCCACGTAAGACTATCAAGAGAAATAGGTGCAGCAGTGAATGCATGAGTACGTGATTTCACAGCTGCACTCGGCTTTGCGGGCGCTTGAACGACAAGGAGAGAGAGAGAGAGAGAGAGAGAGAGAGAGAGAGAGAGACGTCACAAATAGCACACTGGTATAATAGCGTCTGACATGAAATTATGTACGATATGTCATACAGAATGTACCACGCAGATGAAATCCAGACATTGGTGTAAATCAACGCTTATTAAACGTTTACGGAATATATATATATATATATATATATATATATATATATATATATATATATATATATATATGTGTGTGTGTGTGTGTGTGTGTGTGTATGAGAGAGAGAGAGAGAGAGAGAGAGAGAGAGAGAGAGAGAGATTTAATCTCTCCGTCAGAGGAGTTGGGTGTTTCTCAGACATCGCCGACGATAATGTAATGCCCACGCTTTGGTAATTTCTGATCTGCGTTGAATATAATGAATGGCGGTAAACAAAAACAAAAAAACAAAACAAAAAAAAAAACAAAAAAAAAACAAAACAAAAAAAACAACAAAAAAAAACAAAACAGAAATTACTATGAAAGAAATATTAACCAAAAGGGAATAAGAACTATCAACGTTTTATCTAAGAAATTCGAATACTATTGCATCTCATACTACTATAATCTTATTATTAATTTCCGATTAATTTTCTTTTGACCCTTTTTATCACAACGTTTTAAGGCGACCTATTCTTTAACCCAGAAAGTAAACAGTGCAAAATGAAAATAAACAGATTCCTAATGATCTTCCTAAAAAATGCAAGTTTTTAATTTCTTGAGGTGAGGAGTTAACGTACAGGGTAAGATGGGTAATTTGTCGCCATTTTATATTTTCAATTTCGCGCATGCGCGTCGTTTGTTTTGGAATTTGTTAACTGCACAGTAAAGTAGGGTCAGCTGGGCACCATTTATGAGAAAAACAGAACCACGAGACAATTTACTCCGCCAGAAATTTGGAAACGACATGCTGTGCTGCTTGGCACTCTTGTCGGAAGCCTCAATTCAGTCTCTCTTGGAGTCAATCTGAGGACAGTGCAGAAGATTCGGAAAGAGTTAGATGAGTCTAATGGTGTATTCGAAGGTGTTTGGAGTGATCACTAGTAATGGTGACATTATGCCCTCATTCATCTTCCCACGGTGCGTCCAACTTAACTCAGAGGCCTACATCAAGTGTCTCGAGGAAGTAGGGCTTCCCTAGGTCAACAGGACTCTGCACCATGCCACACAGTCAGGGATACCCAGTCAGAATATTCCTGCGACCACATCACCCCTTACATCTGGCCGCCAAACTCCCCAGATTGCAATCACCTTGGTTATTATGTGTGGGGCACAGTTCAGCGAGAGACCAACAAAACTCCTTGTAACACCAGAGATGAACTGAAGGCAAGAATTATGACAGAATTCACCAACATAAGCAAGCAGATAGTCCAGAAAATTTGCATCAGATTTTGAAGTCGTTTGTAGGCCGTGGTTGAAGCCAACGTCAATTTTATTGACTAAATATAGGTTTTTGTATTTGAAGATATTTTTGTGTAATTCTGGTAAATATATCCATCACACCCTGTATTTACTCGCTGGCTATTGTCATCCTCTTTGTTTCTGTTATTATAACTTTTGAACCCTCCTTTTTTAATACGATATGGGAGGAGTTAATTAAGAGAGAAAGAGAAATGACAGCTTCAAAAGAAGTTACCCAGATTGACAAGCCTCCAGTGAAGGGCAGCGGGCATAGTGGCCGAAACGTTATAACAGCAAAGACGAATACAGAAGTCCGTGTGTAAATAATGAAAATATGCTAGCCGATTGAAAACGTCTACTTATAAACATGAAAAAATGTTTCTACCGTGTCCATCGAAATAGTCTCATTTGTTATTTGCGCAGGGACGTTAAACGTAATCCAATCAGAAAGAGCCACATAATCTGTATGGCATTGGTTGGGCGTAGTCTATACATGAGTGATAGATAGATAGATAGATAGATAGATAGATAGATAGATCTGAACAGGCTTGGATTGATATATATATATATATATATATATATATATATATATATATATATATATGAACAAGCTGGAATCGATAAATAGACAGATAAATAGATAAATGCGAACATATACAGATAGACAGATCGATAGATATGAACTGAGAGACAGGTATACAGAAGACACTATAACAGATAGATAAAAAAGATAAATATGAATGGATAGATATAAATAGATAAATAAGAGAAGTCTATGATAGATAGATAGATAGATAGATAGATAGATAATATGAACAGATTTAGATAGATCGATAGATAGGCATGAACAAACCTAGATAGAAAGATAAACATGAACAAACCTATATATATATATATATATATATATATATATATATATATATATATATATATATAACCTTGATGTGACATGAGGAATGGGACCTCGATAAAATAGAAAAACAGTCCACCCTAAAATCAAAGACACAATTCCTACTATTTATAACATGCTTTGCAATTGAAGAGTCAGAAGTATTAATTAGTTGACTTTTCCTGGCATCCGGATTCAAAGATGTATATATTTTCTGGCACCCGTATTCAAATATATATATATATATATATATATATATATATATATATATATATATATATATATATATAGAGAGAGAGAGAGAGAGAGAGAGAGAGAGATATGGCAGACTGTGACAGACAGATACAAAGATAGGTAGATATATAGATATGTACAGACCTAGATAGATAGATTGATGTGGCCGGAATGCAATAGATAGATATGAACAGACCTACATAGATAGATATGGACAGACTGCGATAGATAGATAAATAGGGAAAGAATGTAATTGATAAATAGATAGATAAATAGATAATGAACAAACTGAGATCGATAGATATGCACTAACTGAGGGAGAAAAGTTGATAAGCACTTCTTTTATTCTGTGTTTTCTATCTTCCTTCTTAGCGTTCGAGTATATTTGAATGATTAATGCTGCAATGCCACTCCGATTCTCATTACCTATTTATAGAACAGGACTTGGCATCGATTCATATAGCCTTATATAAGTTGACATTGAAGTCAACACTCAGAGGCTGTTTTATGCTAGATGCACCCAGAAAACTAACAAAAATCATAAAACAAACTAAAACCAAACCGATGTTAGTAAGATCCAATCACCTGCCAACAGACAGAGTCAAGTAACACACACACTAATATGAAGTAGGAAGGGTAAAATAAATGACGGAATGGGAAAATCAAAGTCAGAATCAGCCGAGATGAAAAACGGGGACCAAAAACAAAATGGGGTTGTTGATAATCTCGACATGGATCATAACAAAAGAGAGTGCCTGGAACAGGCCAGAAGCAACACTTATTCACATTACCTAGGATAAAAAAAACAGTGTCTAGCTTAACCAGTGATCACAGGAAACCGCCTCGTTGTGACCAAAAGGAAGTCAATTTTAGTCCCTTTAACACAAACCAAGTTCGCTACTTTCACCTAACTTTGGCTGAAATCTGTCGATAACAAACGCTTTCTATCAGTATTGATCTTCACCTTCGGCTGATACTGAAAGAATCCGGCCAAAGCCTGATGAGAATAGCATTCGTATCACAAGATTACCTCCATCCACGTCGTCCATATCACCATCCGAGCTACAGCTAGCAGCTTCAGAAACGCCGTTCGTTTCTCCCGAGAATACGGGGGCGACACATTATCGCACACATATGCGAGATCGATGAGCACGAGAATATCGGGAGTGATATGAGCCGTCAACTCGCCGACATGGCCCCAGAAAGGTGGCAACTGAGGACTGTTAGATGACGCGTTTCTTCTAATCCAAGGTCACACCGATGACAGTCGGGCAAATCCTCCCAGCCCCATCTGAAGATCCAGTCATCGAGAGATAGCACAATCCAAATCAATGGTCAGGTAAGTGAAAACTCAGTGGTAGTGAGGTAATTCGCCGCTGGTAACCCAAGACCACAAAGAGCACAACTCGGCCAACGACAAGCCGAGACACTCACAGAGAGGATTCTTCACGACCTCCTCTACTAATTCAATATACAAGACCTTTCGAGGCTGTGAAAGGTCACTGGACCGAGGAAAGATACTCAAGGCCTTTTGACACTCGCTGAGGAAAGTCGACAGTTTCCTGAACCTACGACGGCGCTTAGCCAAGGAAATGGGTGGAGTGATAGTAAGGCTAGGGAAGGCGTCCCTAAGTCTCCCCTCCCAAATCGAATCCTCTGGCGTAGGAAAGCCAACCTCGAGGCGTGTCGATGACACATTAAGTGTGCCAATCCCCTCTCCATGACACGGACGCTGGACACAGGGTTCTTAACGGACCTTCTGCTTACGCCCATTTCACTCGATCGCCTTCCTATGGTCCTTGCAAAGAGGAAATACAGTTAAGCGGTAAAGGATGAGAGGGAAGACGTAAGTGGCACACCCCTCAGCTCTACCCTTCAAGGACAACCTCCTTCGGGGTCAAGTCCCGACCGGCGCTCCGACCTTTGCCTTAACTTCTGACCAACTTTTCTCCAAGAATGCGGACAGGACAGTCCGTCCAAACAAAGTGCCTCGGAAGCGCGGCGCCCTTCCAGGAACCTAACCGCAAGCCGGAAGACTTGTTGCGGTTAATCTTGGACTACTGACCTTTTCCTACCGTTCAAGCGCTTTTTGTACCACCTTAATGTCGTTGCGACACGGCACGACACGACAAGAAAATAGATACGTCTTCGGCGTACGCGGAAATCTTGGCTCGAGCGCCACCAGGAACAGCGATTCCACGTACGGCCGGACTACTCGCCCCGTCCCTCAGCCGGCGAAGGAGAGGCTCCAACGCCAAACCTTAGAGTAGAGGCGACAGTGGGCAACCCTGACGAACCGAACAAGACAGCGCAAAAGCGTGCGACCGATTTCCGTTCACCTGTACCACAACACTGGGTTAATCCACTTACAGAAATCGGGTTTGAATCCGGCGTCCTGCAGGACAGCTGCCAGATACTAATGATCGACCCTATCAAATGACTTTGACTGATCCAAATTGATCAGCGCGGCTTACTCGTCGACTTTTACAATGTCTAGGATCATGCAGATAAGATCCAGGTTATTCTGTATTGTTTGGGCCCACATTGGGTTCCGACAGAGTTTTGACAAATGAATGCAAAAATTCCCGCAGGATCTTGGCCCAAATCTTTAACTCTGTGTTTAGCAGAGTTATGGGTCTGTAATCATCTAATTCCTGCCCTCTATTCTTGCTCTTTTTCAACAGCGTGATCACATCCCTGGTGACCTAACTGGGGATGGGCCCCTGCCGAATGTAAAGATCGGAACCTCGACGGATCTCTCCTTTGCGCAATTGTGCGCCCATGTTCACGGCTTCATTAGACATCTTGTTTAACGTATGCCTAACTACCTTACTCTTGTAGCGTACGCTAGTCGATAGCTTAAGAGCATGCCTAGCAAAACCTATCTCTAGGGAATCCCCCTAGCCTCTGCCAGGGACAAGCTATCACCATACAAGCCTTTTCTAGTGCGAGCCATAGGCTATATTCTGTGGTGAAGGACCTAATCATATGCTTAAGCCTCTCCCACTACCTATTCCCAATAACTTCCCCCGCTAGTTCCATTGCACTTGTCTAATTAACCCTTGTTGACAGTCCTGCCTGTCCAGTAAGGTCAGATTGAACTTCCACTGTCCAGGCGTAGGCCTATCATCTAACGCTATCCGGTCACAAACGAGTCTATGATCCTAACCAGTGGAACCTGGGACAATCTGGCAAGTCTATATCGGCCCCTTTTACTTATATCCAGGTAGCTGGCTATCCGGGTAGACGACCATTTACGTTCCAACATCCACACCTCTTGCCCAGGGTGATTGACCCGGTATCTATCAACAAGACCAAACTCGCAGATCAGATCAAGTAGGCTACGATCACAAAATGACCTGCCTCTAGCTCCCGCCCCCTGTCTATGTTGGTTCCCAGTATGGCATTCAAGTCACCCACTAAAACTAAGCGCAAAGAATAAACCAGGAATGACCCTAACTGCCGAAAAAAGAGACACGCTCCCTGTAATCTTTGGGCGCGTAAACAGCAACGACCCGAAACGCCATATTGTTCACGGCAATATCGGCCTTCCCCCGCATCAACGTGGACAAGGTCCACTCGCGCATCCAGGGTACCTTTAACGAGTAAGGAAACACCTCTGGCATGCTGATCCCCATATGTTGAATAGACGACATATTCGTTAGACAGGACAGGAGTTTCAACTTTGCAAACAAGCTATTAGGTTGGTGCAAAAATAATGACGTAACAATGTCGTTTTTTGACGTATTTTTAACGTCAAAAAACGACATTATTACGTCATTATTTTTGCACCAACCTAATATATATATGCCGAAGGACAGGAGATGACGAAGCAAGCGTGCAGACTTACTGCAATACCTCAAGCTCCTCACATTCAAACTAGCTAACTTGAGAAACTTTTTCAAATTTGATCCCCCTTATCACAGACTGGACGGAAATCTGCAGCACTAAGGACTCCGACGGATTGTCGTAGGCTCTCTTTGCCCATTTTTGACGTCATCCGTCCATTCGAGACTATCCTCCCAACGTCCATAGGGTACGTTAGTTTTAGAACCCGATACAATAAGGGGTGGAGATACACTGGGACCCTCCCTGAACAAAAGTTATATAGTTTTCTAAGTTCCAGTGTGTCCATCTGGACAATTTTTGATCTGGAAAGGCATCCCTTGCCTCAAACAAATGTGACCACACCTTTAAATATTTCCCCGTGTCCGTACTACAGGAAATGACCCTGGGGTCTTTGGGGAAAATGTTTGGGTCATCCATCGATTTTCTATCGACGGAGGCTTACTTAAACAGGTAACCCAAGAGGGGCTTCTTTTCTGAATAGAGACGCCCTTCTCCAATTCTCCCCTCTCTACTTTACAAATATCTTCTGTCTTGAAGATTTGCCTTTTTTTCCTTTTCTTTTTCTCTCTTTTTTTCTCTGGCTGGGTGTGGTGGGGGTGGAAGTGGTCGCGTGGGTAGGTGTGGAAGTAGACGAGTGAGTGTGTGCGGGACTGGACAAGTGAGTGGCTGTGAAAGTTGTGGATGGAAAGGTGGCGCGAGAGGGTGAAGGCCGTTGCTCTATATGTTGCCGTTGTTTCTGTTGTTGCTTCTTTTCTTTTTGCCTTTCAGGTGATTTCCTTGCTGCTGCTGCTGCTGCTGCTACTTCTGTTGTAGCTTTGATTTTTCCCTATGTTGTGCCGGTTTCTGTTGTTTAATCTGTTCTCCCGATTGTTCCGCCGGCCGCTTCTGGGGTAACTGTTGTTGTTTCGGTGCACATCCTGCTTGGTCACCACCTCCTTCCAGACATGTCAGGGGCCTTACTAGACTTTGCCACCACTGTTGTTTTTGCTGTAGCTATTGCTGTTGTGTCATCACGTTCTTCCCGAGGCACGCATCTGCCATGTGCCCCGAGGCCCCGCACGACCAACAGTTGGGTCGCCGGCCTTCGAACACCACCAACATTCTTCTTTTATTAAAATGTTGGGGATGTCTGCAAAGCTATTACTGGCCAATGTCACTTCAAGGACAACGTCGCCAGTAGCAATTCCTGCCTTGCTAAATACACTCGACGTATCCTCCACTTCTCCGTATTGGGTGAAAAAAGTTCCCAATCGGTCCTCTGTTATGTTTACGGGCATCCCATGAACATTCACTTTTGTTCTTCGGGAGCCTATGTACTCAGTTTGGAACCGAAGATTCTTTGTTGTTGACCAACTCTTTGGCCTCTTTCTCGGTTGCTGGCAGGACGTCCCACATTGAATTTGTTCGTCGGGCCAATACTTTGAGCCCATTTTTAAACTCTGTAAAGTTAATTCCCGACTTTTTACGTCGGTCGTTAGCAGGGAAATTGTCCTCTTATTTACTTCATCCATAGCCTTCGGTATTGTGAGGAACTCGTTTCCATTAATAAATTCCTGATACTTTTTTTGCTAATCTGCATAGTACGTAGCGTCTTTTTTGGCCTGGTTTCTGACCTTGCCGACTTTTTAGGGGCTTCAACTTCTTCATTATGCACGAGTGTTGTGTCAAATCCACCATGATAGTGCAGGCATTATCACGACGATAAAACAACTTTTTTTAAAGTTCATTCAAAATCAAGTCCTACAAAACAAAATAAAAAATTAAAGAATATTTAAACGAAAAGAATTTAAATAAAGAAAAATGGAGTAGATTCTGAGGGTAAATAAACAAAACAAAACGGAATTAACAAACTTGGCTTGCCAAAAACAAATCAAACGTAAGAAATAAATGAAAGACTGGAGTGGGGGTAAAACACAAAAAATACACTAAAAAATCAAAGTTTACAACTAAACAAAGAAAGCCAAACGGAAAATCAAATGCAAAAACTTTAAAATATAACAGAAATATAAATCGAAAAACTTAACATATCGTCCCAAAATTCCTCGTTCGGTGGAATTTGGCTAAACCAAAATACAACACGCAGTTCCGAGAAAAACAAACAACGCTGAAAAAACAGTCGACAATCAAACGCCTTTGAACAATACACGATCAGATGCAGTTAATTCCCATATATATATATTTCCTTTACCCATAGCATGATCTAATTATTTCAAGATGAGGTCGACTTGTGCTTACTCTCTGGCGATCCGTGTTCAAACCCAAGTGTTGGCAGCGACACTTTATTCCTATATGATAATTGCCATGAAATTATTTAAAGGAGAGGCAAAGGAAAGCTACATTATGGTGGCAGGAAAGTGACTGAAGCCGAGACGCCAATAAGTGAATCTTATGCAAGAGAAGAAACTGTTAGCATAGATCTTACGGTTACTTATAGCCATTTCAACTGTAAAATGATGAGACCTTGCCGCCAATCTAGTAATGCATTTAAATTTCTAGAGTCTAGGTGCCATAGTGGAGAGTTCATCAGATTATTTGCCATGAAAATATTTATTGAAAAGACATAGGAAAGCTACATTATGGCAGTTGGGAAATTGACTGAAGTGGAGATGTCAGGTCAGGACAAATAACAATCTAGTACTGTGCTTAAATTCGCAAAGTCGAAATACCATAGGAAAGAGCTCATCCGAACATTTATCATAAAAGTATTTATAGAAAAGGCACAGAGTGGCAACCTCACGACGGTGGGAAATCACTAATGCCGAGATACCAGTTGGCATGTTCAAAATTTCAGCTATCTTCAGGCTAATCCAGGCGAATCAGTGAATACATGACCAAATATATTGGAATTCGCCGTGATGTTATTTTTCACCTTTCGTTTGCTTGGGAATTGGTTTGCTGTGTTTGTTTAACACTATATCAATTCCTTATGGGTCATTTATGCCGACATTTTGTTTTCTTCTGAGCTGTGGTAATTGTTATCCAGTAATGTAGATCTGGCAATTTATTTATTTTACTGTGAAAATGTATTGCTAGTAATATTGCCGGACGTTTCGCTTGTGAACGCACACTAAAATCCTTTCCCAGTTTTTGAGCATAACGACGCTGACGAGAATTGAGACACACCGGTGATGGTGTGAGATTCATCCAATCGGTAAAAGACTGATGAGAAGGGCCAAGCTGTATGTTTACAAATCTCCTACTACACTAATATCCTCATCATTGTTGTTATAGTCAGAACGTAATTAATATCTACATCTATATAATGTCAAACTATTCAGTATTGGTGTCAGGTTTTTGTAGAGTTTGACGTACCTTTCTGAAAATGCTTCTGTTGAAATATGCAAATGTGTGACCCTGTGAAGATACAGATTTCGCTTCAAATTTCTCGCGTTCATGCCTGTGCCGTTATATGTAAGTTTTTGCGTATCTTTGATTACAGGCATGAGTGTGATTTTATCCATTTATAACTAGGCAAGGAAGCATTCCAAAAACAATACTTTTACAACAAACATGAACTTTATTCTTTATTTATTCTATTCTCTTATTGAATATTCATTAGGGATTTCCTGATTGATGTCCCTCAATTCTTTTTTGTTGATAAAACCTTTGCACCTCAAAACAGGTTTCGCAATAAGTAACCTTTAAAAAAATAAATTTAATGATAACAACAGAGTTTATCTTAACAGACTTCTGTAAATTTTATTCTATTTCCCGTTTAAAGCTCTGGATTTTCACCTATTTCATTTATTTTAATTAATCTATTTCCATTTTAAATGAATTTTATTCTTTTTCTTTATTTTTCTTTATTCATGTATATATATATATATATATATATATATATATATATATATATATATATGTCTGTGTGTGTTTCAGATTATATATATATATATATATATATATATATATATATATATATATATGTATGTGTTTATATATATGGGTATGGGTGTTAATTCTTTGATTATATTATCTCTACTTAAGGAAAGAATTTACTTTTCCCCAAATACTGACAATTTCTTTCCGTCCAATCCGAAGAAAGTAGATTTTAAAAAAATAGCATTACTTTAATGAAGCATTTTAATTATGCAGATTAGAAAATCAATTAAAAATTTTCACCCCTATTAACGCAGTCCTAAATTTATTTTTACTTTTTTTTTTGTAAAATTCGAATGAATAAATTGATGTAAATTCCTAATGGTTGCTATGAATACATTGAGACAAAGAATAAAGTAAAACTAATATCCAATGAATTATGGGTTTCAGAAGACACTAAGATCCGAAGGCGTATTAGGATAGGCAAGGAAGCATTCCAAAACGTAAGCAGAGTACTAAGAAATAGGAATATTTTGAGAGAAACAAGGAAATGAGAACTAAACTACTACATGATATATCTGTCTTCCTCTAGGTCAGTGTGTGCAGGAGGAGATGTAGGTGAGAAGCAACAGAAATATAGTTCTTTTTTAAAGTAAGGTTCACCTTTTACAAGGATCCGGGGCCACTCGAGGTAGAGGGTTACATTAAAGGGGTAGTTTATTTGGATAGGAGGGGAAAAGAACGGGTGACTCTAGACTTGAACAGGTTAAGATTGTAGTGATTGGGAAAACATTATCTTATGAGTCCTGATCCATAGGGAAATGGGGTCACACGAAAGGCAGTTTGAATGGAACTTACTTTTCGCCGATGGAATATGGAGGAAATGGTGGTGGTTAGCTACAACGTAAGTGACATGGTAGGTCCTTAGCGTAAAGCTTAGGCCGGACAGAATCAAAGAATCTAATTTGTCCGAGCACTTTCCATGGTAGTAATGATAGAGTAATGAGGGACTCGCCAAATTCCGTCTGCGAGAAAGAGATTGTAGCGTGGAAAATAATTCTTCTCCGACAAGAACTCAGAGACGCTTTTCAACGTTGAAATTTACAAGACTTTTCTTGCTCCAGTTAACTAACTGAAGGTAATTTTTCAGAGCAGGTGCCAGTTTTACTTTGTAGGACATATTTGAAGTACAAGACAGGAGAAAATAGTTGATTCATCAGTATAGTATCAGTATATAAAGGTCCAATATCCTCTCGAGGCAAGGGGCCTCTTCGATGAGGCATACGTCGATCGTACCTGGCGGTAGGGATGAAATGTAGCTAAATTGGTTTTAGAGGCATTGAATGTAACAAGTAGCACGTTTAAATTGATATAGTCGAGGTACTAAAGAATAAAAAAACCTCATCACATAAGTTGCTATGAGAATATATATCGTAAAGACAGAAAGAAGACACGTCACGTCGGTGAGAAAATAAGTGAAGTCGAGATGCCAGGTCAGGATCAATAATATTACAGACCCTTCTTCTAATTTTGTCATGAATCTGGAGATATACAGCAGAGCACCAGATCAGATATGGTAAAAGTATTCAATGTACGGTATATATATATATATGTATATATATATATATGCAAAGTATTTAGGTAGCTATGATATATCATATATATAGTGCTGGTGTTAATAAAACAGTGCTCAATGTAACGCAACAGAGCTATTAAGTATATCTTAAAAAATATAAGTATTATCCCTCAGCAATAGAACCACTCGGGGTTTCATGCACAACACAATCTTCAGATGCTGTATATAAACTGACCGTTACGTAATTGTTAATAGCCAATCTATACTCGGCACCTGAAGATCGCGTTGTACACGAAATTCTCAGTTCTTCTATCGCTGAGGGATAATATATATATATATATATATATATATATATATATATATATATATATATATATAAGGCTCAAACACGAATGTTCAGTGGTTATAAATTATTACATTGGAATCTTAATCACGATCCATTTCATCCGACCTACAAATTCAAAATGTTCTATCCGCTTGGAAATTTATATATATATATATATATATATATATATATTGACCATTAATATTATATATATATATATATATATATATTATATATATATATATATTATATATATATATATAATATTAATGGTCAATATATATATATATATATATATATTGACCATTAACAATATATATATATATATATATATATATATATATATATATATATATATATATATATATATATATATATATATACCGGACGTCTAGCCACACTGATCAGCTGTGTTACAGCGAAACAGTATATCTGTGGATGACAATATATATGCTCCCGAATAAATTATTTCTGGGGAGAAAGTGTGGTTTTGTAAACAGTGACTATTACTGCTAATAATGTAAGACTCTTCAGCAAATCGAATCGAGTTATCTCGATCACCGTGTGTTTATCTAAAAATAAATACGCTTAAATTCACCTTCATCCCTGCCGTGTGCAAACGGCTTACTGGTAGAATCCCCGACTGACGCCAATTCAATCAGGTTTCAAATCTGGCTGAAGTGCTGAGAAAGTGACTGAGGTTGAGAGATGCCGTGTTAGAGACAGATAACATTACATAAGCGTCTTTGTATTTTGTCGAGAATCCACAGATATATAGCATGAGCACCAGACCAGTCATGGCATTAATATTCAATGCGCGGACAAATAGTAGATTCATAGATGTGCAAAATGGATTCTGGTGAGAAATATTATCTAGAGCGACACAGTAAAAGAAAATTTTCCTAGCAGTGGACCTACGAAATGATTTAATATAATCACGCCATTTCATATCGTCGGTGAAAGACGTGTAACCAAGAAGGCCTAATTGAGTTGCTCTCAAAGGGGTTAGCATCAGACATGCCGAGGGAAAGCAAAAATGGTTTCTCCTCATGATTAAAATATAGCAGTTTCGTTTTGGAGGCTTTGTAATTTACAAGACTTTTCTTGCTCCAGAGCAGCTGCCAAATTTACTTAGTAGTACATATTTGAACTACAAGACATAAATGGTTGGGTCATCAGTATAGTTTAGGAACCGATGATATCGGGGAGCTCTTGATTTGACTGTACAAGATTCAACCATTTACTAACAATAGTCTTAACGACAATAACTTGCTTAGTCTCACTCTACAATAGGCACACCCAAAATATTTACAAAATTTAGCAACTGTTCGCCTGTTCTAGCCTCTGTTAAGATCCTGTGCTAAATTAAGTTGGGATTAGCAATGATCTAAAAATGATGCATCCTAAAATTTTAGTTCTCGCATCATGGAGATAATATTGCTTCTTGAATATCCAGAATAATTTTACATACTTTGATTTTCTGGTAAAATGACCCTGAAATCAGCGAGGGATACCTAGAACACCAATTCGTACACACTCTTTAATTCCTGACGCATGTTTGCGAAACGTGGATAATTTACCATAGATATCTAAGAACGCTAGAGTATTTTCGGTGACTGTGTGTGTGTGTGCATGTTTTGATGGTGAGAAAACGAGGTGGTGTGACAGGATGTGAAATTCGTACAATCTCTTAGATATTATTATGCAAGTCAATGTTTCTGCAATAACACTGACATCAACCAATTGATGTTGGTAGAATTTTAATTATATATAAGTGGACATTGTAGTCAACACACAGCTGAAACAGTGCGTTTCATGCTTACAAGCGAAAGAATTCGTAGTCACCCGAATTTCCTTAAAAAAAACATTCAAATGGTAATTTTTTAATGTAAAAGATAAAATTTCAGTAACTACAGTGTATTTGCTTTTATTTTTCAATTTCTCTAGGCTCCTCTTATTAACAAAATGTTTAAATTTGGATTTATCCCCAATACATTTTGATAAATTATGAATATTTTGTATGAAAAATATTATATTTTGTTTTATCCGCAACCTCGCAGTAAACCTTTTGAGATTACCAAAATGTTCAAATAAGGTTAATACAGGTTCGAAATGCTAACTCAGCACTGGTTAATCTTGTTGTAAACAAAACTTGTTTAGCTGTATCCTTCATAATTCTTATATATTTATTGTTTAATTTTGAAGTAATTTGCACAAAATGGCAAAATCAAAGCAGTTAAGCATTGAGGTGAAGGCACAAATTTGAAATTTTATTAAAAAAAGGCTACTTTCAAAGACAAATTGTCAAAAATTTGAAGATTTCTAGATATGAAGTGCAATATTGGTTAAAACGTCTGTCAGAAACTGACATAAATGTTGACAGAGAAAGAGTAGTAGCACCAACAGTGGTAACTGCTGCTGCTGATAAACACTTGATTATTAAAAGCAACAGAAATAGAAGAAAAACTACTCCAGAGTTGACAGCCGAACTTAATTACTTTCGGCAGCAACCAATGCCGCTCTCAGCTGTGAAAAAATTGACTGAGATCAGCGGTGCCCAGTATAAGCAGAAAAGACTTTTATGGAGAAAAAACATAAAAACTGGACGATGAAAGAGTACAAAATAAATTGTGGACAGACGAGTGCAAATTTGCAATTTTTGGTAGTAAAAAGGAAGTGTTTGCGAGAAGGAAACCTGGTGTAAAACTGAATAATGAATCTGTGGTTCCGGCAGTTAAACATTGTCTATTAAGGTGCGAAGGTATTTTGGAGTGGAGAGGGCTAAAGATTTGATTCAGGTCAAGGGAATCATGAAAGGTAACAATATCATTCGATTTTGCAAAGTCAGGGTATAGCATCTGGTTTACGCATAATTAAAAGAAAATCACCTTTCAAAAGACGACGATCCAAACCACTTTTCTAAATTGTGTCAAGAAAGGAGGAAAAATTTGGAAATTAAGACTTAGCCGTTTCAATCTTCTGACCTCTCACCTAGTGAATAAGTAAGGGATAAATTGGATAAGAGTGATCGAATAGAATACCCAAAGCGTGGGCGCGAGCTTTTTGAGAATTGAAGAATACTTGGCAACATCTGCCATCTATATTTTTTGAAAACTATTGGAAAGATTGTAAAGATAGTTTGTAAAGCAGTAATCAAGGCAGTTGATTAATTTATTGGCGAAAACAAAATATGATACTTTTGTATGATGATTTCTCATAAGTGATTATTTCTTTCTTTTTTTTTTAAAATATAAGCAAAAAACAGTGACTTTACGGAAATTTTATCTTTTACCTTAAAAAAATAAAAACATCTACTTTTGATTTGTTTTAAAAAAGTGAAGGTTGGAGCCAATCTTTTTGCCTGTAGTGTATACATACATACATTATCTGTCTATATTTCTGAGTGTGAGTTCAATACCCGTTTAAGGCAGTGAAGAACTTGGAGAGGGCGATGAACAGGAGATAACTGATAATTGACATCCATTAGACATGGCAAGTGGAACTAGAACAGTTTACCCCAGTGAGCAAAATGAAGGGTTCGATTTGACATTCCAACCCCCTGATGAAGTCCGGAGCGTACAACGGCTGAAACGTTGTAATAAATATGGCGACAAAGGTGAGGACAATAGTGCGAATAATGTAGTGTACATATATATATATATATATATATATATATATATATATATATATATATATATATATGTGTGTGTGTGTGTGTGAAAAATATACGACTTGAATTTTGGTTTGTAATAATTGTAAGATTTTAAATACACACACACACACACACAGACATATATATATATATATATATATATATATATATATATATATATATATATATATATATATATCCAATAATGGCTATTTTTGTAGTGATTTTCTAACATATTTATGTTATCATTTTTTAATAAATTAATAAATTATATATATATATATATATATATATATATATATATATATATATATATATATGGTACAGGCAACGCAATTCCCTTATTGGAGAATTTTAGTCGGGTGATGGGATTGTGAAACCGGGTTACGCCTATAGTGTTCGGGATTCCATTGCTGAGCGTCACCACCCTGGAGAAATTTTAAGCAAACTAAGGTATCTAGTGGCTCAATGTCTATCAAAGAGTTAATTGCTTGAATCGTGTTCAAGAACTTTCATTAATATTTACTATCCATCTAAGCGGTCCCATTAGCCAGCAGATAAGATTTTTCTGCAGAGTCGTGCACGAGGTCTGTATTGAGTGGCTTGGTGTGGCAATCGCAAGAGAGGATAGTATAGATGAGACACGAACAATAGACGACAGATTCAGGAGGGGTAAACTAAGTGCAGAGTAGAGAGCTGTGAAGCACCGACTCAAAGAAGCTCCAATTAATGACCGGCTTAACGATAATAAAGAAAGGATCTTAGTGATCCCTACAGCTGAAAACCAAAGAAAATGTCGGAAGGAAAAGCGACAGTCTTTTACACTTTTGACTATGAGCGACAAACTCGACGTACTCCAGGAGAAACTCGAGAACCACCTGAGGATGACGTACTCTGATGCTTGGGAAGATATTTGAGTCCCTCCTATGAATGATCTTCCGGGACCCAAGATGCAGAGGTCTTGTTTAATGACAGCGGAGTAAAATGCAGCTGGAATAAATGGAATCTTTTACAAGATATATAAGAATTCTCCAAACGTCCTTAAGCAAATCCTCCAGCGGTAATGGAAACAAGGTATTGAACCACAAGAATTGGTGCCTGGCGGATGGCATTTAAATATATTTGAAAAGAATGCAAAAGGTATTGTAAATTTCCGCCCCATCTTCCTCTTGAATGTAGAGGGGGAATTTTTTTTTATTCTTGCTAGTCGTTTAACGGACTTCCTGCAAGGTAACCATTATCTAAACATATGTATCTAGAATGATTGGATATCTGGCATCCCCGGCTGAACTGAGCCCTTTATTTCGCTCACTAGGGTAGACTGTTCTATTTCCACGTGCCATGTTTAATGGATGTCAGTTATCAGTTATCTCCTGCTAATTTTCCCTCTGAAAGTTCTCCACTGCCTTAACCAGGTATTGAACTCACACTCTTTGGGTCCTGTCACTGGATCTAACCAACGCCTTTATCCACTGTGTCATGTGTCCTTGAGGAATAAAGGGTTCAGTTCGACATTCCAACCACCTGAAGAAGGCCGGAGCGGACAACGGCCGAAACGTTGTGATAAATATGGCGAAAAGATGAGGACAATATTCCGAATAATGTAAATTGTGTACATAATGCCTCATCTCAGAAATATAGACAGATGCGTATGGATCGTTTTAATTCGAATGTCCCTCGAATATTTCACTTTTCCTGGAAAGATTGGGGAAGTCATAATGAAATATTACAGAGCAGCGTTTATGCAGTTCATCGTTGTATCTACATCACCAGGTGGCAAGCCTTCGAGGTCGTCATTTATGAGGGAGTGTGTGATTTTACCACTTCTATTCGTTCATGAAACTCATATTACGGGGTTCAGCGAGAATGATAACTAAGGAACAAATGGTTCTTCCTCCTTCCAGAGTGTTCATGGATGACATTACTATTCTGGTTCCCTCTAAGGTTGGTGCCGATGAATTGCTGCAGTGCTACAATTAGCTCTTGACTTGGGAGACAATGAAGTCAAAACCCATGTAATGCTATTTTCATCTTTGATGGCGGCCTATGTAAGCCGAAAGCTTAGATAGGATTAAAAACATGTATCAATATGGTGATTTTCTTTCATCTTTCAATGATAATGTGATTAAGCTTATCAGACGATATGAAAGGAATTTGCATAAAATAAATAGGCAAAACTTGTCTATATTATTTAATGAAACATGCATCAATAATATCTACATGTGTGTGTGTGTATTTCATATTGCTTGAAAGGTTATTTTAGTGGATACTCATGTTTGAGTTGACGTCTCCTAAATTATGTCTGTTGGCCTGCGCATTCGTGGAACAAATATGCTATCTGGCAGGATGAGCACGCTTTCTCTCGAACGCCTCAGCCGGTAGACGTAATTCACACGTTTAAAAACGGGGCGTGTACTCAAACAGGAGTATATACTAAAGTAAGATTTGGAGAAATAAGAAATAATGTCGGATTGAAAACAAAATCTATTAATTCCTTATATATATATATATATATATATATATATATATATATATATATATATATATATATATATATATATATATGTATGTGTGTGTGTAAGTGATAAAATATTTTGAATAATATCCCAATAAAAGGGAAGATAATAAGATAAAATAGAAAAGTTCTTCAACTACACTTTTTCGTCCCATATAGTAGGCGTGTTTGGACTAGAATCAGAGACAAAGCCACATGTAAAAATTTTGCAATGAATGTTGATATTGTATATAAAATCGGTTAATATATACAAATATATATATACAATGTCATAGTAGAACAATGAGGCATACGAACTACCAGTTTTGTGTTAAATTTAAAATCCAGTGTACAAAAAACGATAATTCTTTGGCCATAACATTTGATAACACTCATTTTCGCCCTTGTTTTCCCCAACTATCTTCTCTCTCGCACGGGTTTTTCTTGCATTCCAGTCTGATAACTCCCATTAAAAGAAGTGAAACGTGTAGCTGAAAAAAAAGATTTTCCACTATGTCTTATTATCAACTCGACAGATTTATATAAGCACCTACATATAAGTGCACAGAAACAGAGATAAATAAATAAATCTAGCCAGACATTTTTATTTTTTAAGTTCGCCCTGTACAAAACCGGGTACTCGAGGTAAAGGGTTACATGAAGGGATACTTTATAAGGATATGATGGGAATATAAGTGTTAACTCTAGACTTGAAAAGGTTAAGATTATAGTGATCGGGGAAATATCCTCTTGGGAGTCTGTTTGCAAGAAGAAGCTGTTCTTACTTCTCACTGGTGAAATACGGGTGGAACGTCGGTGGTTTGCTGCAATGTAAGTAGGATATTCGATGAATGTTAATCTGGTATTATCACTTTATAATATTCTCTCTATGGAGGAGCCTTGGATAAGCTGCATTGACAAAGGAGGAAATTATGTTGAAAATAAACGAATCTTACGTTCTCTGGCCGTTACTGACTAAGTCCATGGCCACTTGCAACACTTTGTTATGATGCCACGTGTACATCTGCAGTGTTTGCGCCTTTTTAAACTAACGTTTTCAGCTGACATGAAGTGGAAAGTGTATATGGAATCAATTGCTAAGTCTGCAGCTAAGAATATCGTGCGAGACAATTTCGCCTTTCCCGAAGCTATCTTACACATTTATAAGTCTACCATTCATTCTTGCTTTGAATGTTCCAGCCATATCTAGTCTTGTGCATTGGCTATATATTTAGAGATTCTTGGTAAAATCCAAAGAAGAATCTGCAATATTATTGGTCCTGAACTGGCATCTCGGCTTCATGTTTTTTCCACCACTATAGATTAGCTTCCTTGTATATTTCGATAAAATACTTTAATACTGATTAATAAAAAGACAAACACACGCACACACTACGTTTGAGCGGGTATGAGTTTCTGGTAAAGAGCCAGTAATTTGGCGTGATCGACAATTTTTAATAAGCTCAGTACCCTTAAACTCTTGGTCATGGTTTCTTATGACTTCGTACGTGAGTAACAGTGCACCTAGCTCTCACCAGGATCATCTCCGTAGATGGATATTATCACGAAGTCTCCATCTTGACAAATCAACCATGATGAAATACAAGTACAGTTTACAGGGGCGAAAAACTAACGGTCTAACCATTCGGCCATAATTCCATTCATCATTAGGCAACAGACTTATCCATGCGCATAAATGTTCAGCATTGTATATAATAAGAGTTTATAAGTAACATTGACTTGTTTTATAAAACCATAAAGAAATGACGCTGTTGAAACTTTGAGAAGAAAAATGTCGACGAAAGCAAATAAAAAAATGGACCAACCGTTGATTGTAAGAAGATATTGGTATTATCAAAAATTTCGGCCCTTTCATTATCTGTCTATTCTGAGATGAGGTATTATGTGCACTATTTACATTATTCGGACTATTGTCCTCATCTTTGTTGCCATATTTATTACAACGTTTCGGCACTTTAATATCTGTCTATATTTCTGAGATGAGGTATTATGTGCACTATTTACATTATTCGGACTATTGTCTTCATCTTTGTCGCCATATTTATCACATTTCGGCCGCATTCTTCAGGTGATTGGAATGTTGAACTGAAGCCTTTATTTCGTTCACTGGGGTCGACTGTTCTAGTTCCACGTATCAAGTCTAATGGATGTCAGTTATCAGTTATCTCCTGCTAATTTCACTCTGAAAGTTTTCCATTGCCTTAACTGGGTACTCACACTCTTTGGGTCCTGTCATTGGATCTAACTAACGCCTTTATCCACTGAGACATGTGTCCTTGAGACAGACACTAACTATGATATGTAGTAACATACGGGAAGTGTGACATCGAAATTCGAAGGCGAGAAACAAAGTAAGGAGAGATCGAGAGATAAATATTAGCGACAAAAACAAATAAATGGCTTAATTTCTTATATGGCAGTGAATGTGGTATGATTTCATCTCAAATGGAAAAAGAAAAAAAACTTGAGGCAACCTATATATAGTTTTACGAATGAATAAAAAAAAGTACAATTCGACAGGTCAAGCGACATATGAGGAAGCCTTCATGAGAATAGGAAGTACAAGCAGTAAAAGACAGCTGAAAGTTTTGGAAATGTGGAAAGAAGGCTTGGAGATTCCAACACCGAAAAGACATATGGAAGGCAAAGAAAAGGGTGGTAAGTGGGAGGATCTTGCTTCAAAAATTCGAATAAATGGATAGACGACGAATCACACCAAATGCCACAAGGAATTGTAAATAAAGCAAATATTGCTGAGTTCAATTGAGGATCAGGATCGATCTAGTTTTCAAAGGTCATGATATTTATCTACATATCCTTAGCAACTGGAAGAATTTAGAAAAAAGGCTATTATATTCATATTGTCAACTGAAAATTAAGTCAAGTACTGTCACGTGTAAGAAAATGGTTGAATCCGTCGACATAACAATAAAAACAATATTTCCACACGTGACAGGACTTGACGTAATTTTCAGTTGACAATATGAATATAATAGACTTTTTCTAAATTCTTTTAGTTGCTAAGGACATTTTGTTTTGTTATTATTAGTTACTTTCTTTTTAATAAATTCATTTCGGTTTTGCCTTGAAAAAGTCCACATTGGGCGAAACGCTTAGGCTAATATTACAGATTTCCTATTGTCTTTTACTTTATATATATATATATATATATATATATATATATATGTGTGTGTGTGTGTGTGTGTGTGCGTGAGTAAAATAATATATATATATATATATGCATAAATGCACACATATATGTATAATTAATGTATATTTGGGCAGCAACATTTCTTTTAAGCATGTTTCATTAAATATGACAGACCAGGAAAATTTAATTAATTTTTCATTTGTTTTATTTTCCCAGCATCCTTACATTATTAAAAATATTATTTGCAATCAGTCTGTCCTTGGTGAGAGTAAGAAGGTGAAAAATTGTTGCTATTGCCAATTATCCCAAGCGCTTTCGGACACATCTTTAGGCATTTTCAATGTTTGTTTGTTTTTTTTAGGTGTTGTTAATTTCTCTTCAGGTTTGACTGTTGTTTTATGTTGTTTTGAATGCTAGTAGCAGAGTTTATTCCGAGCATTGAGTGTTGAGCACAACATATCATAATGTTTTGGAATCAGGTCAATACTGTGAGCAAATTAAAAACATTCCTGGCTGAATCCGGACCTGCAAGTCTGATAATTTTTTTTTACATAATTTTTTTTTGGAAAAAAATTTTATTTGGACACTAACAGTTTTTATAACTAGGAAATAAATGTGAGAATAATTGAAATTAATTGCAAAATCCCCAATGAAATAAAAAATAATTGTTTGTGTGGAAAGTAAGGGCCTATGTAGATTAAATTGTCTTTAAACTAAGTGGCAACAGAAGAATTATCGTTGAACTTTTAACAGGTAAGCTTAAATATTAATACAATGTTTAAATGCAGATTTCAATTTTCAATTCTTTTGTAGTTTATTGTTGCCTATAGCATCTACTCCTCCATACCTATTGTGATGAAGGCCTAATCAAGAGCACTCCACGGGAGCGAGTTTAAATGCCATCCTATCAGGCGGCTTACAAGCTAGTGTATATATATATATATATATATATATATATATATATTTCCGATATTAGCTCTGATTATATGTTTTTTATACAGTATGCGACAGAAATGTCTCTCGCATATACCTACCAGAAATACCTCAGAAATAATGGTAAGGTTTCAGCAGCAATAGTGTCTTCATATAGCTAATGTCTTACCATTATGTGGAAGGTATTTCTGCTGCACCCTTTATTTTACATCGTACATCGTCCTTTTTAGTTTTATCATACAACACACATGCACACACACTCACACACACTCTCTCACACACACACGCACACACACACACACACATATATATATATATATATATATATATATATATATATATATAGAGAGAGAGAGAGAGAGAGAGAGAAAGAGAGGGGAAATTTCGAAATTTCGTTGGCTGACGCCTGACCACAATTCTGACTTTGGTTCTAAAAAGAGAACTCCCCAAGCACCTTTGTCCTGAATTTTGCACTGAATATCAGAGAAAACTATTCATGTTATCACGGTGACAAGAACTTGACAAGCGTTTGATTTCGAAACTCAATAGAGATTAAAGAAATTCGTTTTGAGATAATTTAATATTGGCGGGAATGGAATACAGATGTCGAAGTGAGGCGATTGTGAGTCATGCTAGAGTTTTGTCTAATACACTTCGGTCTCAAAATTTTGGAATTACTATGAATCATTACATTTTTGAAGAGGATTGAAAATGCTATTCAATAATAGACTTGTCATATAAAAGGATCTTAGAAACGTGTTTAGAATTTATCAGTTAACGCAGAACTGTAATGAGATTCAGTTGGAGGGTTGGCGGATCTTATGAATTTTCAAGTCATTTTTTGTCTCATTCCAGAATTTCAGACATAAAATTGAATGAAAAGTCGTAAAATCTACCAACCCACCAACAAATATTAGTACAGATTAATTGCAAATAATACTGTTAATAATATTGTAAATAAAATCAAGTTTTGTGCATTTTAATTTATTGCTCTTAATTTATTTGTTTTTAAATTATACTTGAGTCTACAATCTGTCTGAAGTTATTATGCAAACCACATAAACCTTAGTAAATCGAATTTGCTTTGAACAATATTTTTTCAAATTGTAAACGATTAATTTTAATTATTTATATTGTTCGGACTGTTGTCCTAATCTTTGTTACCATATTCACGACTTTTAGGCTTTTGCCCTGAAGGACACATGACCCAGTGGATAAAAGAATTGGTAGACGTAATACAGTGACTTGATCCAAAGAGCTGTGAGTTCAATACCTGGCCGCAGCAGGAAAGTTGGGAAATAACTGAAGCGGCATGGCACGTAGAACTAGAACAATCTATCTCAGTGGACGAAATAAATGTTTCGATTCGAAATTCCAATCAAATGAAGAAAGGCGGAGCGTACAACGACCGAAACGTTGGGAATATGGCAACAAAGATGAGGATAATGTAAATGGTGTAAATAATTACAATATCCCAACTCAGAAATATAGTCAGAGATTAATTTAAACTTAAAAATAAAGCGTACGCTATTTTTTGTTAGTTTGAACTTGTTTTATTAAAGTTATTAAGTTTATAAAAACTACAGATTCGTCTAAGGCCTCTGAAATCTAATAAAAACTATTTTTCCATAATATATGTTGGAATATGGGTCACTGGGTAACACGATGTTTGTCTTTAGATAGGAACCATTATTTCCTATTTGCTTATGATAAGAAATTAAGAAAAATGGCTAATATTTTATTCAAACTTTGCACTGATGACCAGCATAATGATGTTTTTTTTAAATTTACCTATTCCCATTAGAAAAACTGGCAAATGTGAACATTCTTGTTCACAGAAAGTAGGAAAAAACGACGTATGATTCAAAAGTAGCACTTATGTAATCTAGTATTACACAAGAGAGGCCACAAAAATTTAGAAGTGAATAGTTTATCGCCATTTAATTCTGTAAATCATTTTAACGAATATAGTCTCCCATCTTGTTTTCGTTATAAGATCCTTGGTAGACAGAACGTTCGAGAAATTCTTCAAACTTTTAGAAACTCCTTGAAATGTCTAGAAAGTTCTAGAAAATTTTTCTTCGGTAGGAAAATCTGTCTGAAATGTAATGAAAAATAAGTTAATTTTAAAACACCGATGTTTAGGTCACAAAAGCAAAGTTTAAAGAAAATAATAGTCATTTCCTTTGCGTTCTCAACAGATATAATTAGAATATAGCACGTACAGATCAAAGACAATAAAGTCAAACTTATACAGAGTAATGAACACGGTCTAAGAAATGCTAAAAAGCAAAAAATAGCAAATTTCTTGATTGAGGGAATGGCCACATTGGATGTATCAAAGAAACTTTGTAGAGATCATCAACGATAAAGAAGGCTGTTGAAAATATATTGAAACTGAGTAGTGGAAGCAAATAAAAAGGATTTAAGAACTTTTCACCCCGAGGGAAACGTAAACTAAAGCGAGTTATAATGAAGCCGCCACTTTTGACCGGGGTTCAGATCTCTGAACAGGATGAAATTGAGGGAGACAAGAAGGAAAAATAGTGTAGAATACTTTGCATCTGTCAAGAAACCTCGTACGCAAACTCCTCACGTTAAAGCAAATATTTTAAATCGTCAAAATTGAGCCAAAAAATATTTGAAAATTGACTTTTCTAAAGTAATTTTCACGGGCGAATCTCGACCGAAACTCGATGGACCTGAATGATCTACAGGATGGATTTTATCAGATGCAGATAAAAGAAGTGTTCCAGGATGTGCCAGTGTGGTGGTATGAACTGGAATTGTTGGTGAAAATATTATTGAACCATTCAAAATCAACGAAGGAGTCAAATTGAACAATGCTATTAAGATTTCATAGACAAGACTTTCTTTCAATGGTACAAGTCCCAGTCCTGCAAGTTCAAATTGAGTTATTTATACATTTATATTCCTTCTCATGTATGTAAGGTTACCCATGATTTTTTAGATAATGGAATGGCCGCCATCTAGTCCTAATCTGAATCTAATTTAAAATCTATGGTTATTTGTAAAAGATGAAATTGTATGATGGTGACAGACAATATCACAGCAAAACATACCTATGCGAAGCATTTTAAACCATTATGTTGGAAATTGAACCTGCCGAAGTAAAAAAAATTAAAATCAACGGATAATAGATTTCTGGCTGTTATTGAGAAGAAGGGTTAGTATATTAAGATATAATTGCTTCAAAGACTTATCACATACGTTTCCTCGACTCAATAGAGGCCATTTTGTAAGAATAGTTGTGGATCCGAATATAGTTATTTGTAATTACTTTATAATGTTCTTTGTCAACTCGTCAAGTTGTTTATTTAGTTTTTGTTTGTTTTATGGGCTTGTGTAAAGTACGATACATTATCTGTGTTGTATAAAGTGCATATAGAGTAGAATGTTTGACAACCGGACTAAGAAGGCCTTCTGGATATGTGAAATTGGTTACAAAGTCCGGATATGAGGGGTTAAATTTAGTTGAAATTAAAAGAACTGAAATCATGTTAACATTTATTTTCAATGTTTTATAGTAAACAAAATAAGCTAATGGTGAGTGATATATAACTCAACTGATTTTAAAGAAAAAGAAATAAATTATGTAATGTTAATGAAAATTCATTAAATTAAGTATGCCACGTATGCAAAACGAGGATTTTTTTAAATCGCTTTTACATGATGATTATTTCTCTTCTAATGTCATTCTCAATTTTTTTTCTGAAAAACCAAGCGGAAAACAAGCAATAGTATAAATTACAGAGTTTAGACACAGACGTTAGGAGTACAGAGCTGAAGTAGAATTTAGAAGGAATGGAAAGCAAAATCCTAAACAAGGGGTAATCCTTTAATCCTGTTCGAAAGACGGGGGAAGTGTGTTAGCAGGGCGATAGGCGGATCTTTCTACACCTATTGTGGCGAAAAATAAATAAAAATATAAAAAGAAATTAACAGTAAACAGAGGCGGTGTCGTTAGAAGTAAAGAGTTGACGTTGAATTTAGAAGGAACCGGTAACCGAATACTAAACAGGAAACAACAAAAATCGACATTCATTTCTTGTCTTAGGCCATTGGTTATGACTCAGCATGTGATTAAAAAAACAGGTTAAAAAGAATTTTTGTTTTTAATAATAATGATATTTATTGTATGTTATTAGGCTATGAGACAAAACAAAACCATGAGAAAAATTCTAAAAATCTGAATTTTCGGACTCGCCTGTGTTCTTTATCAAAGAAAAAAATATATAGGGTGATTGAAAAATAACTCCCCATTTTCAAATACTTATAATTTACTTATGAACAATCATTTTTAAAAGAATGGATATGAGAGGAAATTGTTGAGAATGAGGTTTAATTTAAAAACCGACCAGGAATCGCGCCAACTGATTTCACCAGGAACTCGTGTGGTATGGAAGACATAACTTCTTGTATTCACCCTTGAAGTTTTTCCAAAATCTTGTTTTGGTATAATAGACTTGCTCTTTTAACCAATCCCAAGGATGTTAAGTTAGGATTTTTGACTGGCCACTCATACATAAAATATCCAGTTATTTTTCAATCATTCTGTGGATGTGTGTGGGTGTGTATGTGTGTGTGCTCTCGAAATAATTCGATTGAGTTCCTGGAGAGGAAGGGGCGATTTTATAAACAGTGGCTGCTGTTGCTAATGCAATGCTCTTCTACTCGAATTGAGCTCTCCTAGCTACTGACGTCTTTCGCATAGTAAAAACGTTAAAATTTCCCTCCCCCTCTTCTGTGCGACAATCGCTTGGATGTAGAATCTCTGACTGATGCCAAATCGGTCGAGTTTCGATGCCGGCTTGAAGCAATGGGATGTTTAGCAGCACCGATGAGCTGTAATACAGTGACCGCCTGTCCGTGGATGACTATATATATATATATATATATATATATATATATATATATATATATAATTTTTATTTATTAAAAAATTATAACATAAATATGTTACAGCATCACTACAAAAATAGCCATTTGTTTCAACACTTCTGGTGTCTTGTCAAGTGATGGTGTTGATTGCAGAATAAAGAGTTTTAAAAAGTTCAAAACCCCCTCAATAAGGAAAACATTATTACATAAGCTACAATGACCAATCAAAATACAATTATATGAGAATTGAAAAAAGCCTTAATGTTAATGTTAGACTAAATTAGAAATCATTCTGCTTAATTTTTTTTTATTTTACTATAATGTTAAAAAATAAAACAAAAAAATAACCCTGCATTAAGTTTAAAATATAAAATTATTATACATTTATTTATTTATTTATTGTTTTAATCGAAAATCCAAATTTTCAGTTAGAGCAAACAGTAATTTAAGGAGATTCAGACATCATATCAACTTAGATAGAATTGAAGGAATCTGAAATCAGATGATGTGGGCAGGGGAAGAAAATAACAAGACAGACACAATCACGTCATAATACATAAACACGTAAATATATTTAGATATATAAACACGCAAAAACATGGACGGCACAGGAAATAGAGAAATGAACGTCAAAGAAATTAAAAGTATGTAAAAGCAATCAGTCACACATACTAATAAACACATAGACAGACTCACCAAGATTCAAACTTAAAAAAGTATTAATAAGCGAGTACAAATCAACAATCAAATTTTGCATACATAGGCAAATATATATAGATAAAAAGAGGGTTGAATTGATGAAAGTTAAGAAGCTTATATTTGAAAAACAAATATCCGGCTATGAACAAAGCAAGGAAAAAAAAAACAATTAAACTTAAACATACAAATGAACATAAAATATACGCATACGCGTATAAGAAATCTAACAGCCAATCGGGCACGCCCAAACAAAATACAACACGGAAAATAAGAACCATGTTATACGTTATTCGGACTATTGTCCTCATCTTTGTCGCCATATTTATTACAACGTTTCGGCCGTTCTACGCTCCGGCCTTCTTCTGGTGGTTGGAATGTCGAAGTGAACCCTTTATTTCGCTCACTGGGGTAGACTGTTCTAGTTCTACGTGGCATGTTTAATGGATGTCAGTTATCAGTTATCTCCTGTTAATTCCCCTCACCAAGTTCTCTGATGCCTTAACTGAGTATTGAACTCACACTCTTTATCAACTGTTCCATGTTCCCCATATATATATATATATATATATATATATATATATATATATATATATATATATATATATATATATATAATCTTATAAATATAAGTAATTAAAAAAAAAACTAAGGTGTTTTGACTTGTAAATGAAAATAATGAATTAAAAGAGAAAGAACTAAGACCATGAAATTGAGGCGAAAACAATCCGCCCCGAATTCAAGCTCAGAGTCCAAAGAAAAAAAAAACCTCCAAAACGAGGAAAGCAAAAATAACTCAGCAAATGATCAATACAAATTTTTTTTTGGACACATGGTCATGTTTTTATGTTGTCGGCTATTTATATTCTGTTCTAATGTTCCTGTTTGGCCAGCGTACCCTGACGATCCGCGTAGGTGAAACCTACCAAGGTTTCATCTAAGCGGATCTTCAGGGAAGGCTCCGAACGAGTAGAATTTCTTATACTGATAAGATTACTACTACTACTACTACTACTAATATATATATATATATATATATATATATATATATATATATATGTACACATCTATCTATCTATCTATCTATATATATATATATATATATATATATATATATGTATATGTGTGTGTCTGTGTATGTGTTAGGGGTGTTGGGTGTGTATGTATGTGTGTAAAGCCCAATTACAATACCATATACTTTTTCAAAAATCTTTTTTTTGGTGTTTTTAATTTCGTTCCGCTGAAAGGCTGACATTCAAAGCATATCTTCTGTCCAATTCATCAGTATAGGAAAGTCACGTGTACCGCGAACTTTGATGAACAAGTCTACATATCTCAGTTACATCGAGCTTTTCGCCGGAACATCTTGCTTGCAAAGTACAGAAGAATGTTTCTGCATCCTTGGGATGTCATGACAGACGCCTGGAGTAATATTTCACTAAATAACTGGATAAACTTACAGAAAACTTACTTAATGCTTACGTAGTTGTCACTGATATACAAGAATGTGCCCTGTCCCTTAAGGACGTGTATAATTGTATCTGTATAATCTTCCTACCCTTTCTAGTTCCAGACAAGGCTTGTCTCGTTACTATCTCTCCCACTACCTCTTCTGGTATCCATTTTCACAAGAACATTAGAAAGATTATTCAATGTTTTCCATGAACATCTTATCTTCCTGACCCGTGAGTGCCAACTTCTACAAACCCCGACCCTCATTAAGCGGTCCCGAAAATTTCAATACGTATATGAACATGCAGATGACACCCTATTGAAGGCAGATAAAGAAAACAACAAGAACTCCTAGACAACGTAATAAAGGAAAGTGGGAAGAAAGGAAAAGAGGAAAATTGTAAGAAGACAGAAAAGATGGCTGTTAGCAAGAGGAACATATTCGATCTGCGGATTGGAAATATCAAGTTCACGCACGGTCAGAAATCTTGGAATGTGTTTATTGATCCCTTGTTATCTTTGCTTTATGCAGGCTTGCGTTGTCATGGAAGAGAGAAGGGTAGTCATTTAAAACTATACAACTGTTTTTTCATAACACGTTCACCATAAGTCATTTTTATGCAGCTAACTTTTTATGAGCACTTTTATAAATCTTCACGCAAAACTTGGTGTTATCCGCTGTTGCAGTTTCCTCTCACTCGTTTGCCGCTAACAGTATAGCATGAACACATATAATTTCGTCTACTGCTCGGCAACAATTAACTCATCTGGCCAGTCCTGCGTATGATGGTAAACTAAATCCGGTAGAAAGGCTTCTGATTTCTGGAGCGTGGAACCACCTCTTAATTACTATTGTTCCCAGGTAGTAGCACCTGTTACGGTCCCAGCTATGGAAAAATAGCGAACACCTAAACAAAACACTATGAAAGTATAAAAAATACATTTTGATAGTAAAAATTACCAGCAATATATATATATATATATATATATATATATATATATATATATATATATCACCAACACTACATATTTATAGTAACATTCACAACATACACATTTACAGGGTGTGGTCGGTAAATTGTAACCATTTTATATTTTTAATTTGGGTGCTGCTCTGGGTGAAGAAGGTGGCTGCTGGGAGACCCTATGTCTGGCAAAACGTCTCTGGACCATGCCACACAAGCAGGAGAACGCAGTTATGGGTGTCAGACAATTTCTGCAGCCACACACCCCTTTCATCTGGCCATCTACCTCTCCAAACTGCAAACCCTTGATTATCAGGTGTCAGGCGCAGCTGAGCGAGAGACCAACAAAACTCCTTGAAAGATGAACTGAAGGCAAGCATTATTGCAGCATTCACCAAAGGAGACCGTCCAGAAGAGATGGAGGAGATTCCAAAGTCGTCTGGAGGTAGTAGTTGAAGCCAATGTCAATTTTTAAAAATATATTTACTCTTTTGTATTTCAAGATATTCTTGTGTCATTTTGGTAAATATATCTGTTAAAATGAGATGTCAATGCTATTTTCATTTTTGCATAATTTAGACGACAATTTATCAATCGCACCCTGTATGTATCTTATTTTTGTTAACTTCAGACCATCTCTTATTTCATTCACAGCACACACCTCTTTCAGTATTAAAATAATGACAATAACCGTTTAACATGAGTGGCTTTTGAGCCTTATATTGTATGAATTTTAGTATTAAAAACGCTTTCATACCAGAAAAAAGTACGAAGAAGGAGCAAAAGGGTGTAATTAAAATCAAAACACACATTTTTACAGGTTGATCTTCTTTATGTGACGTGTGCCCTCAGGACGTAGGTGTTCAAGGCCCGTAGGTGTTCACGATTTCCTGTCTTTGATAGTTGCTAATATTTTTTTTCTTTTTGTTGCTCTTAAAAAATGTTGCCTTTCGGTTATTTCTCCTAAACACTGTTGCCCAATTCATTTACTCACACTCATTAAATAAATTATGCATTGTTTTCCTCTGTCCGTCTTGTTTTCAGTCTTTCCCGTAGGTACAAGATTTTCTAAGCCCTCCTTCCTCATTACATGCACCAGAAATTTAACTGACTCTTATGTTAAAAGTCTCATTTTTGTTTTCATTTTCTCTAAAACTTCGTCGTTTCTAACATGTTAAGTTCATGGTATCCTCAGCATCTTTTTTGCAGAAACCACATTTCTGTTGCTTCAAGTCTCCTCGTTATGTGGTTTAGAAATTTCAAATGTCTCTTCCTGATGTTAAGTATAAATTTCTATTTCGTTTACCATTTCCTTAAAAACACTTCGTTGCTAACATGTTGGGTCCTTGGTATGCTAAGTACTCTTATGGAGAACCACATTTCTGTTGCTTCAAGTTTCTACCTCATCTTTGAGGAGATCGTCCAGCATTCATTGGCATATAGGCGGACTGATATTGCGTAACACTTTTCTTTGTTTTTAAAGAAAATTTTCTGCTTCTTAATACTCTGCTTAGCTTTTAGAAGGCGACTTCTATTATCCCAAATGCGCCTTCGGATTTCAGTATCCCACTTTCTATCCTTTGTTAAAACACTTCCCAGATATTTAAATTTTTGTACTTGTTTGATTTTAGTATCCCCGGCATCATCCTTTATAACCGCCCTCCCCCCCACATATATATATATATATATATATATATATATATATATATGCACATATATGTGGCATAAATATATAAATATGCTTATATATATGCCATATATATATACCATATATATATATATATATATATATATATATATATATATATATATATATATATATATATATATATACACACACACATATATATATATATATATAGTTTTTACGTAATTTATCATCCGAAAAGAAAAAAAAAATTCTTAGATCACAAGAGAAATTGTATAAAAAAATAAATAAAAGTACCTTGTCTGTCGTATTCAATGAAATGTGCATGAAAGAAGGATTGCTGCCTAAATACACACACATATACATACATATATATATATATATAATAGATTTTTAAAATTATTCATTTTATGAAATGATCAGATAAAAAATATCGAAACGGGAATTTTTTAAACTTAATTCCTCCTCTTTTAAAATCTGATTCAGCCCACCTCCTCTCCTACAGTTTTTTTTCTTTTTGGGCGCCATGTTTGATTTCTATCTCGGGGGCAGCTTTGAGATATTGCAGTAGTAATATAAATCTCGTAAAGCATGCAAACCAGACTTATGACATTCCGTAAGGATATCCTTGATAATATAAAGATGTTAGAATATAAACTGCTTCATAACATCACGAAGCAAATGTCTTCTCAAATAACATAAGACCTTTACCTTCTGCTAATTTACCTGGTCGAATATAAACCGAAACTCACCTGATATGTTTGTACCTAAATAAAATGTCCGTATTTCTCTTTATCCTTACTAGCACCCACCTTTTAATTCAATACTTTTATCTCTTCCCTTGAACATTGGCGTATTTTTCTTTTTCAGATTAGACATATCTATGAATGTTTGTGCCAGGTATAAAATATTTCTGTTCGATGTTATTTTATTTAGGGTAATGTATCATCGAGCTGGGCAATGCGGGCATTTTAAAGAATTGCTTTCTGATGAAATAAACTATATTTTTTTGTAACAAATATCTATTCGTTTTTATTATTTTACTTCACGCAAGGCAATAAAGCCACTGAGACGCAATTGTGTACTCAGTGTTAAAGAATATGAGAAAAAAAAGGGAAAGAGGGACAATAAAAAAGTAAACTTGAAATTAGACAAATAGAAGATAACTGTTGACATTGCATTTATACTTTTGAAGTTTAAACTGGAAAACAAGAAGGCGGAAGAGATTTCCACAAGCGAGAGGTGCGAAAAAAGAAAAAGTTAGCCGGGAACTTATGGTTACATCTTGCCATTTCAAATGTAAAATGATGAGACCTTGCCACCAATCTAGTACTGCACTTAAATTCATAAAGTCTATGTACCATAGTGAAAAGAAGAATTAGCATGAAATTATTTAAAGGAAAGGCAAAGGAAAGCTACATTATGGTGGTAGGAAAGTGACTGAAGCCGAGATGCCAATAAGTGAATCTTATGCAAGAGAAGAAACTGTTAGCATAGAACTTACGGTTACATCTAGCCATTTCAGCTGTAAAATGATGAGACCTACCTGCCAATCTAGTACTGCGCTTAAATTCATAAAATCTCGGTACAACAGAAAAACGTTCATCAAAACAATTACCGTGAAACTATTTATAGAAATAGCACAGGGAAGCTACATTACGGCGGTTGTAAAGTGATTAAATCCGAGATGCCAGGTCCGAGTCAATATCATTGCAGATTTTTCTTTGGATTTTATCAAGAATCTGTAAATAAATAGCAGGAACACTAAACCATATGTAGCAGCCTTATTCTAAGCGGGGACGAATGGCATGACTGAACCAACACGACTCAGTTAAGTGGCAAGTTTTCCACATTAACGCTCTATCCTTACTTATTGATATCGAACACTTTATGACAAAAAACTGCCTGCCTAAAATGATTTCCCACAAGCAAACGACGGAAAAAGGCAATTTTGTCACACCAAAACGTTTACAATTTAATAATATATATATATATATATATATATATATATATATATATATATAGTACATTGAATCATTCATACAAAAAGTAAATTAGTAAAGTTAATAATATAAAATGGCGAAATTCCTTCGCTAATAAAATTTTAAAGATGCATTAACCTACCAATCACTCAATGAATGTTATGATCCTTGTTCTTTTTTAAATTATAAGTTGTATTAGGTCTTTCTTAAATACGCAAGTACTTTCTACTGTACGTTCAGTCATCTTCAAGCATAGAAATTATTTTGTTTTTGGTAAAATTCAGGTAGTATCCTAGACGAAAAATATAATGCGAATCTAAATATGTTTTTTTTCTTTTAAATGTGATATTGAAAACAGATACAAACTTTTGGAGCGTGTAGTCGCAACGCTAATATTGATTTTTTTTTTAATTTAATTTAGTAGTGCGTTTTTTACTAATATGGTAATTTGAGAATTTTTTGTTGTAGGAATTTACCATCTCTAAAATTTGCACGTCGGTTATATATATATATATATATATATATATATATATATATATATATATATAACATGGATTCAGGCGAGAACTGTCGCGCAAGACACAGTGAAAACTTTCCTAGCAGATGACGTAACATTTGATTCAGTTTAATTTTTCCTCTTCATGTCAGTGGAAAAGTTAATCTGAGAAGACGCGATGATTCTCTTTGCTGCAGGCTATTATTAGCCATGCCAAAAAGTGGTTCTCTCAGGCGATTAATAGAGTGCAGTTTCGTTTTGGAGGCGTTAAAATTAGCCAGCCATTCGTTGCCCCAGTTAACAACAGATTGTAGGTCAATTTTTAGATCATTTGCCAATTTGACCTTATCGGACTGATCAGACTTATTATTAAGACAATAAATATCAAACTGAGAAAGATGATTAATACTATGTTCCTTGAGTACTTTGGCTAACATGGCACACCACAACTTCCCTTTTTCTGTATTATCTGTGAATTTCCATTTATTTTGGGGAAAGATAGTGGAGGGGTTTCCAATTTTTTTTACCACGTTTAAAATTAAGAATTTTCTTTCTTTTCTTCTGATTACCAATCAAAAACAGAGAGTGCAGAACTCCATACTTTTAAATCCATTTCTCTTTAATTAAACGACTGGTCTAGTCAGGAAATCATGACTCTCCATAAATTCCTCTTATTTTATTTTCTGTGAAACGTCATTTATTCTTGGGAAAGATAGTGAAGTAATTTTCCCCGTTGTCCTACCCGAATTTTAGAATTAAGAGATGTTCTTCTTTTTAGACTGGTTGTCACCCAAGGTCAAATAATTACCGGGTGGAGGGAGAAGAGACAGCTTTCTGTCTTTCCCAATGTCATTTTTTAGAATGTGAACGTAATAAATTAGCCTGGAATTCGAACCCGGGTCTCTGAATTCACTTTTTTTTGCCGGTATCCCTTACGCTAGTCTCATATGCCTATCTCGGGTAAGCATAGGATAAACAGAGAGAAATTCAATCCCTTTAGAATTAATCAAAATAAAATTTAAAATACGTACTTTTTATTACCGTAATTATTTTTGTACAATACGTATCGCCGTATCTGTCTATATCCCTGAGATGAGGTATTATGATTACTTCGGTTGCAAAATCCAATCACCGGAACAAGAGTACAACGGCCGGAAAGTTGTGAATATGGCAATGAATATCAAGATAACAGTTCGAATAATAATGCACGTATCTCCGTATAATATACATTTCTATGAAATTAACAACGTCTATTTATCAACTTTTTTTCAGGTTATTTAACTCCAGGAACTATTTTTAGATTCTACGTTTTTGAGATGATAACGATTTACAAGCCCTACTAATTAACTCATAGCTGGCTTGGAGGTGAGGAGAAGAGGTGGAGTCATATCTTTCTCAATATAACGATCCCGACAAGAATTGGAACTCGGTTCTTTGATGTGTAAATCCGAGTTTTTATCCATTACATTACTCGCATTTCCAAGCTTACAACACCTGGTATTCCAAAGTGATCACCCATGTAGGTATTAACGTTCCTTAATTCCAAAGTGATCACGCATCTAGGCTCGACGTTGCTTAACCTCGATGATTCTACCGGAACCGTTGTTTCAACGTGATATGGCTGTAAGCCGTACTAAATTCTAGAAGAAAAATCATATTGCGTATCTGTCTATATTTCTGAGATGAGGTATTATGTACATTATTTACATTATTCGGACTATTGTCCTCATCTTTGTCGCCATATTTATTACAACGTTTCGGCCGTTGTACGCTCCGGCCTTCTTCAGGTGGTTGGAATGTCGAACTGAAGCCTTTATTTCGTTCACTGGGGTAGAATGTTCTAGTTCCACGTGCCATGTTTAATGGATATAAGTTGTCAGTTATCTCATGTTAATTCCACTCTCAAAGTTCTCCTCTGCCTGAAGAAGCCCGGAGCGTACAACGGCCGAAACGTTGTAATAAATATGGCAACAGAGATGAAGACCATAATCCGAATAATATAAATAATGTATCATATTTCGTGTATAATACGCGCCGACTATTTTTTAAAGAATGTGTAGCAATCAAATGTAAATTAAATTTAACATTTGTTTAACTTTTTATCCGGTACGTATCGACTAGAAATAAGAATTTATTGAGTTTCCATTATTTTTTGAAACCTTCAAACAGTAGTTAGAGCAAACGAACGAACATGTGTACACAAAAATGCAACAAGTTTGTAGCAATGATAATCTCAAACGAGAGGGACACACATATCGCTCATTCCAACGTTACCATACCGTACCTTATTCCAATAATTGGCAAGTGTTACTGAAACCGTCTTGGTAAAGTCATTGAAATAAGAAGGCGCATCACGAACTGGACAGCAGTAAAGATGCTATCCTCTTCGAGAAAGAAGGACATGATGATTTTGATGGACGACGACGTCATCGAGGAAGATTTTGATAACATATATGAAAAAGTGTTCGTCCTGGTAGTGACAATAAACTATATCTGGCAGCAAGGCCTTTGACCAGGAGGTTTTGATGAGCGTGGAACCACCTCTTAATTGATGTTGTTCCCAGTGGTAGCACTTGTTGGGGTCTCAGCAATGAACAAAATGTTAACACCCAAACAGAGGTCAAACACTATGAAAATATAAAAATAGATTTTATTGTAAATATACCAGTAATACATTGAAAAAAATATCACCAGGAATACATTTTTGAAAAAAAAAAATAGTACCATCAGTCAAAATCACAAATCCCGTGACCCGCCATTCACTCCAGCCGCAGAAGAAGTGGTGTTTCTTGGACAAGATTGCCTGACAGAGCCCAATCCTCCCCAGGCCGGTCTTGAAATCAGAGTTTACTTCTCCTAGACCGGTTGCCAACTAAGGATATAGAACCCAGTCTGCTCTGCTACTTACTCATAGCCAGGGGAGAGGAGGATTCATACGTTTCCTAGGGGTATTAGCCTATAAAAACAAGTACCACGAATACATTCGACTCTCGACAAAAAACCTCTTTGCAAAAATACGTCAATGAAACCTGATCTACAAACTGATTTATTGCAAAGAATATATATTCTATTCATACACGAACCTATCCTCAAAATCTTATCGGCATTAAATAACCCATTGGGGTTGATATGCCATAAAAGAAAATAAATTTAAATCTAAACCTGAAAAGGTTTTGGTGTTTATCTCTAAGGCAAACATCAAGGAAGTAAACTAAAATGTATTTAATATCATTAAGAGTAATTTGTTTTAAAAATAAATACTGGGTTTGGTTAGTAGTTTAATGTCTTTGTTAAACATTTAGTATCGATTTTCTTTCGGTCATATTGACTTGAACATTACCATGTGACCGGGAAAGGTTTAGTTTTAGTTCGTGTACATGTATCATTAACTGTTGGGTTTCAAAATCTGGGAAAAAATGTGAAAATTATAAGCGAATAATTGGCTGGTAAAAAGTTAATTTTTAGTTATTTTCAACTCTTAAAGTTAAAAATCGAGAAAAAAGTGCGTCTTATAAACGAATAATTACGGTGGTTGAACCGGGGACTTTTCAGCAAAGCTTTAACAACCTAGACTTAATTTCTGATCGACGGAAATCATTTGTGTGCATATTTTATGAAAAGATATACAGGAAAAAATATAAAAGAAAGTTAATATCGCAAGTATAATACGCACTACCCGACTTTAAAAATCTGTAGAAAAGCGAATATTATACACGAATATATATAATATATGTGTGTGAGTTTATTTACTACATTTATATGTTGAGGCTTGAACGTGCATCCATTTTTCCAATTTCGTTTGATTAAGAGTATAAGGTTAGACTTAAAGATTTATAAAATAGTAAGAATAATGAGTATTTTTTTAGAAACTGTCATATAAGTAGTAAGTAAGATTTAGTTATCGAATTATAGGATTGGTATTTAAAACGTAAAAACATTGAATTAAACTATGCAAGAATTAGTCCAGCTTACCTCGTTATGAATTCGAGGGAAATGGCGCGAATCAAGATTTATTGTATATAAAATACAATTACGGCACAAGGCCAAAATGGAGACGGGTTGAAGCTAGTCGTCACTATCTTATACATAGCTAATCCTATTCACGACCCATTCATTCATTGCAATTTCCATATTCACCATAAAAACTCGTCTGTCACCAATCAATCCTCCATACACCATAATACCGCATCCTCTCAAGGGGAACCTACAAAACACGTCCCATGCCATAAAAAAATAATGATAATAAATTATTGTCTATAAAAATCTAAAGATGAGGAATGAGAGGGGTGAGACAAACTAATAAACTAAACATGAACACAAAATAAGCTAAACATAACTGATGTTAGTTGGGTCCGTCCCACCCTCAAAAAGGAGAGGCTGCTGTATTCTACCTATTGGACAAAATCAAGAATCTCTCTCATTAAGGGAGTAGGAAAGGAGAAAATATATACGGGCAAGGGAAATGTAAAAGCTGACCCTGTCAAGATGAAAAAGGGGGCCAAAACAAACTGGGGAGACTGGGAATCTCGACTTGGATTATAAGCAAAGATGTAGCCGGGAACAGGCCAGGAACAACATTTACGAAATACGGATAGAGCAAAAAGGCAACATTATACAGGAGGGAAACGTGAAAAGCCTTTATTTCATTTATTATGTCATTAAGAACGGTCAGACTCCTAGCCATATCTTAATTTTTTAGCAATGTCGTGGTGCGTAACACGACGCTATCAAGTAGTCGGCCTGACCCTTTTGGAATCAGGTTGGGGTTGCTGTTTGAGGCGATATGATGCAAAACCCGAAATCAGCAATGGAGACCACCCTTGATGCATCTGAAATGTATTATTCAACTACGTTGCGGTTGGGTAACGGCTATCAGTATGCAAAACGGAACTGTCATTTTCTAACAATATCCGCTTATGTCTCACAAGCACTTATATATATATATATATATATATATATATATATATATATATATATATATATATATATATATATATATATATATATATATGTGTATACACACACAAACACACAGACACAGAGACACTCACGGTGATTGAAAAATAACTCACTATTTTATGCATGAGTGGCCAGCCAGGAGTCCTGTCTTAACACCCTGTGGCTTTTTTTCGTTGGAGCCTTGATTAAAGGAGCAAGCCTACTAAACCGAACGAAGTATTTGGAAGAACTTGAAGGTCAAATACAAGAAACTATGTCCTTCCATAGCACAAGAATTCCTGGGGAAATCAGTTGACCCGATATCCCCGGTTACACGAGAAGTTGCTAGCGAAATCTGGGGCCTATATCAAATTTTAAATAAAACTTCATGTTAAAGACTTTCCTATCATATCCATTTCTTGTAAAAATTATAGTTAGTAAATAAATTGTAAGTATTTTAAAATGGGAAGTTACTTTTCAACAAGCCTGTATGTATGTATGTATGTATATATATATATATATATATATATATATATATATATATATATATATATTTGTGCGTCTGTGTGTGTTTTGAATATTTGTGTGTGTGTAATATTATAATATATATATGTGTGTGTGTGTGTGTGTGTAATTCTGAATCTAATTTCAAAACGAAAATGCTCTCTTTCAATCGTCTGAGAAAACCATTTTTGCCTTCAATCAGCATGGTTGATGCTAACCTTCAGAGGAGTGACTATCTTGTATATCTAGAAATCTACTATTCGTCCATGCATTGAATGTTGCTGATATATCTGGTCTGGTGCTCCTGCTATATATTTAGAGATTCTTGAGAATGATCTGCAATTTTATTGGTCCTGTGCTAGCATCTCGGTTCCAGTCATTTTCCCACTGCCGTAAAGTAGCTTCCTTGTGCCTTTATCTATGCATATTTTCACGGTATTGTTCTGATGAACTTTCTTCTTTGATACATGGGCTAAATTGGCTGTTAGATCTCATCATTTTATACTTGAAATTGCTAGATATAACCGTAAGTTCTATGCTAATTGTTCCTTTTCTCGCACTTCTCGATTGTGTAGCTCTTTTCCGACTTCTTGTTTTCTCAGTCAACTTTGATCTCCCAAAATTTAAAAGCAATGTTATCTTCTGCTTTCTTAATTCCTGTTTTGTTATTGTTTTCTATCCTCAATAGTGTTTTGACTTATATTTTCTAACATACAGTAACTGCTTGCGTCTTAGTGGCTGTATTGCCTTGCTTGTTGTGAAATGATTAAAAAAATTCTGTGGCAATTAAAAAGAATAAAAAATTTTTCGTTCAAGTTGGCGTCTTTTATTGAAATGATAAGACCAAGGAAAGATATTGGCATAAAAACGGTTTCCTTTCTGTTTTTTTTTGGGGGGGGGGAATTATATCTTTGACTGTCACTTTTGCTGCTAATTCGGCAAATGTGTTTAAGTCTCCAAGGAGCTGAGAAAGTTGTTGGCATTTCATAAATCTGAAGCAAGGGGAAAAAAGTGCATCTTACCTACTCATTTACCATTTAGTCAATTCCTCTTGGATTTCTTCCAGAATAGACTTCCCATCTGTGAATGATTCTATTTTAGATGTCTTCAGTGCCAAACTGATGATAAGATGCTATTGAAAAAGCAAACATTCTCTACAGGTAAAATCTTTTAAGCTTCGCTTGTCACTTATTTAATTGATTCTTTTTCTGGTGTGTATTTGCAATCTTAAGGTAACCGAGGTAGAATAGAGATTACATGACGTTCTCCACCCGAGTAAGGTAAGGAATTCTTGAAGCACATTGAAAACCTGCCTTTTACGATACTACTTACACTCAAGGCGATATTTAGTCATGGTTACCCATTTGATTCCAGCACATATCCTGTTCAGATTTGATCTTATAACAGTATCCAATTTAGTTTGTGGCACTCTCCAATAAACGTTGAGATTATTTAATCCAACTTTGATTTAATTATTAGTTAGTCATTATATTATGACGAGTTACCTCGTCATCCTAGTCGAAACTTATCTCAACCCAGAGTCACGGGCAGCTTCGCGGAATCCCAGGATGAATGTCTAGGTTGGTATCAACCGGGTGTAAACCTCACCAAAATGATTGATTCGACTCAATTGGCAATAATTTTGAACAATTTCAATAGAAATCATATCCTAAGTGTGAAATGGAGTCGTTGTCAGGATGACATACCTTTTGTATTCAAACAACATCAGGATTTGCTGTAGAATGTTTTTAAACCGTTTATGAAATCTTTGATCACTCATTCAGCCACGGGACTTTAAAAAGATCAATAATAATTATTATGATTTTATTATTTAATGGTATAAATTCCTTTACATCTTTTCCTTTATTATTGTTTCTCGATAATATTCATTTTAGTTTTTAGTTCTATATTTTTTTTTAAATTCGTTTTTCCGTTTGTGTTTCTCTTTTTATAAGCGATCAGTTCATTCATATAATAATAATAATAATAATAATAATAATAATAATAGTTCAACCGTATAACGGTGAAATCTAGTTTCCAGTTGAACAGCACGCTTAAATCCATGTAGTCTGAGCACCAGGGAAAAAATATTATCCAAGTTATTGACATGAAAATATTTGTAGAAAAGACAGAGGGAAACCAGGCCAAGTCGGTGAGAAAGTGACTGGAGACGAGATACTTGGTCAAGATCGATTGTATTGCAGACACTTCTCTGGATTTTGTCATGGATTTCGAGATTCTCGACAAAATCCAGATAAGTGTCTGCAATTAAATAGGTCATAACCAGGCATCTCGTCTCCAGTCACTTTCTCACCGAAGTGACGTTGTTTTCCCTTTGTTCTACAAATATTTTTATGTTTACAACTCGGATGAGTTTGTTTTTTTTCCTGGTGCCCACGAATACATGATTTTAAGTGTGCTGCTAGACTGACAACTAGCTCCCACCGTTTTACTGTTTAACTAGCCAGGTGCAACCGCCACTTCTACTCTAACAGTTTTTTTCTCGCACTTCCCACTTGTGGAACTCCCTTCCGATTTCTTGCTTCCTTGATAATTAAAATCTTCATAAATTAAAATAAAACGTCAATCGACATCTTCTGTCTTCTTGAATCTAGTTCCATTTTTTCCTTTCCCCAGTCTTCCCCATTTTCAATCTTCCTATTCTCAATGTCTTTCACTTTCAATCCCTGTATCCTCCTGCGTTTCTAGTGGCATTTTCGACGTGCTTGGCGTGAAACAATTAAAAAAAAAATACTAAAGTCATTTAGAACAAAAATTCGTGGCATTGATTGACGAAAGGTGATTTGAACCGCGAGACCGAAAGCCAACTGATAGCAATCCAGGACCGTGCCCTGAAGACGTAATCTCCCGGGATGACCATCTACTAACAAGAGAATCCGGATAAATGCACGCTGTGTGGCATGGAGGTGGAAATTCATTGCCGTTTGTCCAGAAAGCATACAAACGCCACCAATATTATGTGGCCTCCAATCTGCATCGGTGCTGATTTACAAAGGCGAGAGGAATTAACAGGAGATAACTGATAACTGACTCCATTAAACATGACACGTAGAACTAGAACAGTCTACCCCAGTAAACAAAATAAAGGGTTCAGTTCGACATTTCAACCAACTGAAGAAGACCGTAGAGTACAGCGGCCGAAACGTTGTAATAAATATGGCGACAAAGATGAGGACAATAGTGTGAATAATGTAAATAGTGTACATAATACCTCATCTCAGAAATATCGACAGATACTGAGATGAAGGATATCCTCAATATTGTAAAATATTTCAGTGATGAGATTGGTATGGATTTCGGATTAGATCAATGTGTAAAAGTAATATTCAAGAAAGGTAGAATTACAGAAATACATTCAATAGATCCAGATTTTGTCACAAAAATTAAGAAAATGGAACAAGAAGAAGCTTATGGATATCTAAGAGTCAACGAAGGAAATGGAATACTGTCAGTCAGTTATGTGCCATTCGCGATACACGCTTCTTCGGTAGACCAGTTGCCATCCAAGGCTATAGAAACCGGATTGTCTTACTATTTGCCCATAGCTGGGAGGAGAAGAAGAGAATTAATTTTTCTGCCAATGGTATTAGCACGTAAGTGAATGTAATTGATCCGACTGGAATTCGAACTCGGCTCACCGATTTCTCAATCCGAGCCGCTATCCATTACTCCACCGTGCCTCCCCTAGATGGAATACAGTATACACAAATGAAGGAGAAAGTAAGAAAAGAATACTACAGAGAGAATATCGAGTTGAATTCACAAAATCAACCATAAACACTTTGGCTCTATCTATGGTGGAATACAGTTTCAACATCCTTAACTAAACCATAGCTGACATTAAGCGAATGGAAGCCAAAACGAGAAAGCTTCTTACTTGCCATCGCATGCATAATTCTAAGGATGATGTTGATGAACTGTATGTGGACAGATCCGAAAGAGGCAGAGGATTAGTTCAACTAGAACTGTCTTACAAAACCAAAACACTTGGTCTTCAAAGATGCTCGGAAACTACAGAAGACTGAATGATGACCTGTGTCAACGTGCATAAAAGAAATAAGAAACTCTATTCAGTAATTAAGCCAAAAAATTCAAAAAGGAATTTCAAGTGGTTGAAGAATCGCAAATAAACCATAATACACTTACTGCAGTGGCAAAGAACTTAAAAATATAAAGCAAAAGTAAATACAATGTACCAAATACAGAAACGATGGCAAGATAATCCTCTTTATGGTCAATTATATGCCCGTACGAAACAAGCTGATATAGACAAACCCTGTATCCATTAGTTGTTATGTAATGCAAGCCTGAAAGCTGAAACCGAAGTTTTTATTCTTATTGCACAAGACCCATGCTTGCTAACTAGAAATTATCAAGCACATACTGAAAGATTGCATTGACCCCAAATGCAGATTCTGTGAATTCCAGAAACAATTAACCATTTTGTATCAAGTTGTACAGTGTTATCACCAATATAAATCTAGGTATGACAGAGTGGGCCAATATCTGCACTGGAAAATATGCAAATTTGACGGGAAGGAAACTGCAAGAAGCTGATATGAACATCCCCCAGACCTGGCTACAGAGATGGGACCTGTAAGGATTTTGTGGACTTTACAATACACACAGACAGAACAATTAAATCTAATCATCATATGAGGACATCAATAATTCCAGTTGTATTTTGAGCTCTCTGATAAATTGGAAAACTTTTCGACAGACTCATTAAAGGGATTCCTGGTAGCCCATGCCTTAAAGAAATACAAAAATCTTCTGCTCACAAGTACAGCTCATATATTGTAAAGAGTTTTATCTATGTAAAATGTGTATGATCATAGGTTGTTATTGATATTTATTTATTTATATATTTTACAAAAATGACCTTAGGTTTCTGGTAGGAACCCCGAAGGAAATGTGCTTACAACAGAAACCCAAGCAAATAATAACAAGAAGAACAATGATACCCATCAGTGTCTACGTAGTGCAAGGTTGAAAGCTGAAACTGAAGCTTTTATCCTTGCTGCGCAGGGCTAATGCTTGTTTACTAGAAATTATCAAGTACATATACTAAAATATTGTGTTAGCCCAAAAGTACAGATTCTGTGATAAATATCCAGAAACAATTGATCATTTTGTATGATATTGGCACCCACTGATTATAAAACTCGGCATGACAGAGTGGGCCAATACCTGCACTGAGAAATTTGCAACATCTACGGGCGGGAAACTGAAAGAAAATTCTATGAACACCACCCAGACCCGGTTACGGAAATAGGACCTGTTTCTATTCTATGGGACTACACAATACACACAGACAGAACAATCAAAGCCAACCGGCCAGACATTGTTATTAAAGACCACAAACAAAAAAATACATCCTTATTGATATGACAGTCCCTGCAGACTCCAATGTAATTTTGAAGATATTCAAAAAGCTGTCAAAATAGAAGGACCTTGAAATCGAAATCTCAAAAATGTGGCATATGGGAACATCAACAATCCCTGTTGTAGTTGGAGACCTAGGATTGGTTGGAAAAGATTCCAGTAGACTAATTGAAGGGATTCCTAGAAGCTTATGCCTCAAAGAAATACAAAAAAATGTCCTCACAAGTACAGCCCACACTTTACGGAGGGCTTTATCTATGTAAAATATTTTTATTTTTTTATTTTTTATTTTTTTATTTTTTATTTTCTTATTTTTATTTTTTTTTTGTCAGTGGAAAGTGTCATGATGCCATTTTTAACCTTAGGTCTCTGGGCGGGACCCGGAAAGAAATGTGTAAACGCCAGAAATCAAAGGAAATAATAATAATAATAATAATAATAATAATAATAATAATAATAATAATAATAATAATAATAGAAAAATCATAGATGATATTGGCAAGCATATAACCATATTAGACATTAATTAATATAACTTTTTATTGAATTGGTTGGCATCATTAATGGGAAGGATGTGTTTAATATACAATAACAAGTTCATTGATATTTTGTTTGAAATTGGTGAGATTTATTTGCAAGTCACCAGAATTTATTTATCCACTTCCGCCGTTTGACCACAAACGTTTCTCGAGTTTTTGGATAGTCACAGTGACACCGAGGCGGTCAATAACAACCATTTTGGGACAATTATAAAAGTAAACTTATTCTGAAAAATATCATAAATTAATTACATTATACTAAACAAACTTAGAAGGCAATTTAGACTAAGGTCTTAAAAAATTACATCATCATAATAATAAGCTAACAGGATCATTAATCCTAACAACTTCTTCAGTCTCAGAAGCCTAACATGATCATAAATGATATAATCAGAGCCATAATCATGACATTGCACGCAATCTCTGAATGATATGATAATCATCTCATCCTCTCCAGCTTCAGAACAATAAAGGGATCATGACATTACAACCAATCTTTGAATCATTAATCATAAAACCTTCTCCAGTTGATCATTAATCATAAAACCTTCTCCAGTTGATCCTTAATAATAAAACCTTCTCCAGTTGATCATCAATCATAAAACCTTCTCCAGTTGATCCTTAATCATAAATCCTTCTCCGGTTGATCATTAATCATAAAACCTTTTACAGCTGATCATTAATCATAAAACCTTTTACAGTAGATCATTAATCATAAAACCTTCTTCGGTTGATCATCAATCATAAAACCTTCTCCAGTTGATACTTAATCATAAAACCATCTCCATTTGATCATTAATCATAAAACCTTTTACAGCTGATCATTAATCATAAAACCTTTATCAGTTGATCATTAATCATAAAACCTTCTCCGGTTGATCATTAATCATAAAACCTCCGGTTGATCATTAATCATAAAACCTTCTCCAGTTGATCCTTAATCATAAAAACCTTCTCCAGTTGATCATTAATCATAAAACCTTCTCCGGTTGATCATTAATCATAAAAACCTTCTCCAGTTGATCATTAATCATAAAACCTTCTCCAGCCTCAGAAGACTACCGTGATCATAATTCCCATCATCATACTCGTACCTATGGCGTTACACATGACTGCTAAAAGGATCATTGATCCTAACATTTTTCCCAGTCTCAGAAGCCTAAAGTGATCATAAGTGATATAATCATAACCATAATCATGGCATTGCACCCAATCTCTGAATGATCATTAATCATCCCATCTTCCCCAGGCTGAGAAAACTAAAGGAATCATGGCATTGCACCCAATCTCTGAATGCTAAGTTCATCATTAATGAAAACATCTTTACCAAAAAACTAAAAAAATTTTCAGACCTTTAGAGAGAAATCACTCTTCTGAATTGTTTGATTATCGTTTCTTTCAACTTTTCCCAAATAATCTACTCAATATTTTGTCCACAGAGATTTTAGAGCTGGGCAAGTGAAGTAAACGATTGAAATAGAGAATGCGAGATGTAGAACAGCAGAAAATTTAACATTTGATATAAAGCAGAATAATTGTGGTTGAATGTTAGAAAAGAAGGGCGAAAAAGAAAGCAGGTCAAAAAATAAAAAAATGAACTGAAAAGAAGTGAGTAAAGCGTGTCAAAAAATACATATTCATTTTTTTTTTTTTTTTTTGGTTTTCGTTTTTTGACGTCGTAAATCAGGATTTGCTTATAAAGAGACCCGTCTTGTACAGCAATAGAGTCCTGTCACTTAGACATTTTTTTTAGGTTTCTCCTAAAGGGAAACAGAATGACGAGAGAAATAAAAATATCACTGATAAAATCGAGCAACCTTGCACATGGAGAATAGACATGTGAGAAGAAGTAGTAAATAATGCAAATTCTTTCACTCAATTTCGATTATTTCAATCTGATAAAATGACTCATAAAACTTAAAACCAAATTTCATTATAATGCCACTATTATTATTGACGATTATATTATGACGCCATTTTTTTTATCGCATCAAATGATTGGCCTTCATATTTTCGCTCATTATATTGTGTCGACTGTTTCTCCTAGAAAACTACAAACAACATACCTGTCTATATTTATCAGAGGAGGTATTATGTACACTATTTATATTATTCGGACTATTGTCCTCATCTATGTCGCCATATTTATTACAACGTTTCAAGGACACACGGCACAGTGGATAAAGGCGTTAGTTAGATCCCGTGACAGGACCCAAAGAGTGTGAGTTCAATACCCGTCTAAGGCAGTGGAGAACTTGGAGGGGGGAATTAACAGGAGATAACAGATAACTGACATCCATTAGACATGGCACGTGGAACTAGAACAGTCTACCCCCAGTGAGCGAAATAAAGGGTTCAGTTCGACATTCTAGCCACCTGAAGAAGGCCGGAGCGTACAACGACCGAAACGTTGTAATAAATATGGCGACGAAGATGAGGAAAATAGTCGGAATAAAACAATACACTTTCATCTGTATTATCATCTAAATCAGGTTATTGCAACCCGGATGAATCGTCCACCTGTGGCCAATTTCAACTTGAATGGGTGATGTGTAACAGAACAAAAGTTTTGGGCAATTGGAGCGATATAGCATTTTGAGCATTAAAAAGACGTTTCAACATATGCTACCTGAAAAAAACAACCAAAGGAGATATGCAACACTGCATTTTAAACCATAGCTGGTTGGTGAGTTAGTTGATATAATTTTTAAAATATTGGATATTTTGTATACAGGTTCACATTTTATAAATAATGACACTGGTAATAATCGGCATTTACTTATAAGGAAATATACGGTATCCATTGATATCTAACTGTTATAGCTCTTTCTGGTATTAATGGAAGATCTTCGTAACACTTTGTTTAATGTAGTGTCAAAATTAAACATCTTAATTATATTATTATGTCCTCTTTGAGTCACATGTTATATCTATTTTAGTTGTTGCTGCTGTTGAAAGTCTTCAATTGATGTTTTTATTTTGGTATAAGCATTTGTGATTCTGTAGCGCCATTCTACGAGTTTCGAAGAAGGGTGCTTCTCGCTAATACCTATATGTTTCGTTCGCTGGAAACGGTGTTTTATTAATCATTTCAACTCCAAGTAAGGCAATAAAGCCACTAAGTCGCAAGTGGTTTCTGTGTGTTAGAGGATAAGAGAAGGGGAGTCAATAATAAAAGAACAGGAATTAACAAGACAGAAGATAACGATCGGTATTGTATTTAAATCTTTGAAGATGAAAGTTGATTGGGAAGCAAGCAGCCGAAAGAAAGTTCCACAAGCGAGAAGTGCGATAGAAGAACTTCCGGTTACAGCTAGCCATTTCAAATATAAAATGATGATAACATTTTTTAAACATTGATTTTTGGATACAGATGATAGTTTAGATATTTCTGAACGAATTTGCATGACGTCCATATTAAACGAATAGAAATTCACTGAGTAAAACCAAGAATCGATGAAGATGTCAATTTTATTATTCTTGATAAAGTAAACGCCAAAAACGATAATATTAGAAGCATCATTTGATGTCGTGAAATAATTTCAACGTATATTTTTTAAATTTATTATTTTTTTAAAAGAAAAATTATTCCTTAAAGAAAGCTCATTCAGTTGAACAAAGAAGCGAGCATTTTTTAGAATATAGCATCACTTGATTTTATAAGATAAATGTTAGCTACATTCATAGCAACTCTAATTAGGAAGGCTAAGAAAAATCTATGCCCAGATTTACGCTTTGTAAGTAAATTTTATGAGAAAAAATTCTTATGACGGTTAAATTAATATGGGCGTTTCGCGTAAAGGCGTTAGCTACAGGGAGAAAAGTCGATCCTGTTAAAAAGAAAACGAAGTAAAATAAACTTGCAAGGAACAAGACTAAAGTTAGAGTGGGCGTCCACGTAAAACTCTTACACACAAATGTGTCCGTCATTTCTTTCTGTCTTTCTTTCTTCCTTCGCCTATATAGTTTCATTCACTTTCCTTTCACTTTATATACATATATACTTCCTTCCTTCCTTCCTTCCTTCCTTCCTTCCTTTCTTTCTTTCTTTCTTTCTTTCTTTCTTTCTTATTCTTTCATCCACTTTTCTCTCTTTCTTTACTTATGTTCTTTAATTTGTTTTAATTTAATTTTGCATATATTCTCTCTTTTTTCAATCCTATATTCTTTCATTCACTCTTTCTTTCTTTATCGGTGTTCTTTCATTCGTTTTAATTTAATATTGTATATATACTTTCTTTTTTTCTTTCTTTCTTTCTTTCTTTCTTTCTTTCATTTTCTTAATTTCTATTTGCAAATATTCTCTATCTCTCTTTTGTTCATACTTTCTTTCTTGCGTTACCTGTTTTTCATTCTTTCTTTTTATGTTCTTTCATTCTTTCTTTTTCCTATATTCTTTCTTTCTTTGTTTATATTGTTTTATTTTCTTTTTTCTTCTTTTTTTCTTATGCTATTTTATTGATTCTGTTTTTCTTTCTTCATCCATCTTCGTCCATTAATATTATTTTGTCTATATTCTCTTTCAATCTAACTTTTTTAGCGTTGTTTATAATTACTTTTCTTATAATTTATTACCCTATTTTCTTTCATGTGTTATTTTTTCTAAACCATACCACAGTCATGGCTTGAATACATGTGGCTGTTATACCCTCATCAGACTGGATGCTATGATGAGTATAATTGTTCTTCTATTATACCTCAGCGTCACCATGTTGTCGTGCTTCTCTCAAACTCAGTAATAATAATAATAATAATAATAATAATAATAATAATAATAATAATAATAATAATAATAAACACCGGTATGAACCTCACCCAGCACCAGTTACAGAAATAGAAGACATCACAATTCAATGGGATTAGACTATTTTACTGAGAGGAAGATTGAAGCAAATAGACCGGACATAATTGTCAAAAACAGAAACGAAAAGAATTGCATACTAATTGATATGGCTTTCCCAGTGGACTGTAGCATAGCAAACGAGGAAGTTGAAAAACTATCAAAATATAAATATTTAGAAATTGAAATAGAAAAAAATGTGGAAATTGAAAACAAGAATAGTAACAGTTGTAGTAGGTGCGCTTGGATTGATAAAAAAGGAACACAACAACCCATTGAAAAAAAGTCCTGTAAATCTCAGCTTAAGAGAAATAAAAAAAAATCTTGATAAGTACATCCAACAAACTATTAGGTTGGTGCAAAAATAATGACGTAATAATGTCAAAAAACGACATTATTACGTCATTATTTTTGCACCAACCTAATAATAAGAACTTTGTCCATGTAACGCTACTGATGTTATGGGAGTTAGAAAAACAAATCATGAAATGTAGCCATAACAATACACCACGACTTGCCTCCACGCAGAATTGGGAGGTAGTGTGACCACAGCAGAAATCGAAATATAATAATAATAATAATAATAATAATGGCTTCACTCTGTCCTTTCTACATATATTTTCAATAGCAACTGCTCTGATGAGCTTTTTCCCTGGTACCCCGACTCCATGAATTTAAGCTTGCAAGTAGGTCCCCTCCTTTTACTGTTAAAATAGCTAAACCAACTGTCACTTCTACTCCAAAAGTTTCTTTTCTCGCATCTCTCACCTGTGGAACTCCACTTTCCTTGCTTCCCAGATAACTGCAATCTTCAAAAATGTAAATGCAACATCAGTCACCATCTTCTGTCTTCTTGAATTCCTTTCAGCCTGGAAATGTGGAAATTGAAAACAAGAATAGTACCATTCATAGTAGGAGTGCTTGGAATGATAAAAAAGGAACACAACAACACATTGAAAAATACCTGGAAATTCCAGCATAAGAGATATAACAAAAGTTGTCTTGATACATACAGCCCCACACACTGTGAAGAACTTTGTCCATGTAAAGCTAATGATGCTATGGGAGTTAGAACAACAAATCATGAAATGTAGCCATGACAACACACCAGTACCTGACAGGTCTTTCCGCAGACTTGGTAGGTCATGTGACCATAGCAGAAATCGAAATATAATGATGACGACATTAATAAAAATGGTTTCATTTTGTCTTTTCTACAAATATTTTCATGGTAACTACTCTGAGGAGATTTTTCCCTGGTACCCTGGCTACATGAATTTAAACGTGATACTAGACTGGCAACTACGTCCCACCTTTTACTGTTGAAATAGCTAAATGCAACCGCCACTTCTTCTCCAACAGTTTCTTTTCTCGCATTTCTCACCTTCCGTTTCCTTGCTTCTCTGATAACTACATACCTTAAATATTTAAATGCAACGTCAATCGCCATCTTCTGTCGGATTGAATCTCGTTCATCTTTTGCCCTTTCCTCAATCCTTCCTATTATCAGTCTTGACTTTCACTTTCACTCCCTGTAACGCGCTGAGTACTTGTGACATTCCCGCCTCGATAGGGGATGAAATGATTTTAACAAAATAGCTAATAATGAATATGCAAGAAAACTAGTCAGCGTCCATTATTATGGTCTTTTGTTCGCCCAAATAGAAATGTATGACAGGCGTCCGGTGTTTCCTCGTGGGAGAAAGCAAATAGTGAAGCTCTGGTGCAATTGAGAAATTCCAACGGAACTCTGACGGTCACATTCCACGCAAAAGTCTGATGCAAGATAACATCTGAAATTTTGTTCAACCACACCTCCTCAAATGTTCTGAAACGATCATATTTCAAAAGTCAGAAAGGAAAATGATGGTAAAAATATGATTATGGACATTAATAACAATAATTTCTTATCAAGTAAACATTGATGTGCATATTAAGCTCGAAAAGTTACTCGATTCAACAGACAATCCGTTAAACGAGAGAGAGAGATAGAGTGGGGGAGAGAGAGAGAGTCATAAAAAAAGGCAGAATAAGAAATGGGTGAAAAGTGCCAATGAAAATTCTGATTTTTATGGAGACTATTAAAACACACATATATATATAGTGATTTTCCAAGCGTAGGTTAGATGTGGCACAAGGCCGAAAGTATGGGACACCGAGTGAGGATCGAACTCACTACCCAGTCGTAATTGTTCCAGCGAGACATGCTTGCTAACCATTACACCACGTCTTAAACATATAAACAAAAACTAAATATTCTTGAAGCTATATACATAAAACAGTTGAAACGTAACCTGAACAAAATAAATTATGAAATCTCCACAAATATTCTTAAATGCCTACAATTGATAACAGAAGCCATTGGTTTATACCATGGCTTCCCATACTTAATACTTCTCGTTTTTCACACTCGCGTGGTAATGTGTGACGTCATGAGCTGTGGTGCGATTTTCACTTCCAGCGTCTCATATGCACGAGTTTGTCGTTGCTTGAAATCTTTCATGCAACAAAAACAGACTATCATTATTGTTCTGTACGTGTATTGTTTAATATATTGTAATGCAATTGTCATCTTTGATAATGGCTTATGTAAGCCGAAAGCTTAGATAGGATTAAAAAAAATATGTATCACTATTGTGATTTTCTTTCTTCTTTTAACGATAATGCTATTAAGTTTGTCAGACGGTATGAAAAGAATTTACATAAAATAAATAGACTAAACTTTTCTATATTATTTAATAAAACATGCATCAATATATATATATATATATATATATATATATATATATATATATATATATATATATATACAGATGCCTAAGAAAAGATTTAGCCAGGAGAAATAATTGTTCAATTTCAAAATTTAATTACATAATCCGTATTCAACATAAATAAACAGTATTTGAAACTAGTATAGAGTAGATCCTCCATTTGAGAATTTCAATGATGTATTCGATTTTTTATTGCTTTGATCAGCTTATCAACAATCGTCTGATCCATATTTTTCCACTCCTTTAACGGTATTTCTTTAAGGGTTGCCACTGACGTGATTTTCGTTCCACGCTCTCGAAGTCTTTGGTCAAGGTGTTCCCAAACGTGCTTTATTGAATTCATGTCAGGACTTTTGGCTTCCGATGGCAGTGACTTGATTCCTTGTGATTCCTTCCATGCCTTTGCTACTTTTCTCGTATGACATGGTAGACATTCTTGTCAATCTGATTGGTTTCATATCGTGGGAGTACTTCTTTCTCTAATGTTTGACACTATTTTAGACAATTCAACTGCTCAACAAGAATCAGTTCAGATTTCCCTCCAAACCAGACAGCACATAGGTAGGTTATGCATTGTTTTACTCTATCCCTGTTTAATCTGTCTTGTGAGTATCAAATATTCCCAGCTCTCTTTCCTCATTATGATTTCTAGAAATTTCAGCTCTCTCTAGCGTAAAGTATAAGTGTCCTTTTTTCCCATTTTCTCTAAAATTTACTCAATGCTCACATTATCGGTCTATAGTATTCTCAGTATTGTTCTATAGAATCATATTTCTATTGCTTCAAGTATCTTCTTCATTTACGAGGAGATTGTCCAGCATCCACTGCTATAGAGGAGGACTGATATTTCATAACATTTCCGTACTCTTTTCTTCGTTTCTACCATTTTTTTTTGTTTCTGAATACTTTACTTATCTTTTGGAAGGCACCTTTGGCTCTCCCAATGCGTATTCGGATTTCAGTGTCGCACTTACCCTCCTCTGTTACAACCCTTCACAGATATTTTAATTGTTGTACTTGTTTGATTTCGGTATCTCTAATTTGTAATTTGTATGTTGGGTTCATCCTTTTGCTAACAAACACTCGTTAAGTCTTCTTGCATTTTATGCTTACTCTTTTCTTCTCACTTTCCTTCTGTAGGAGTTCTTGTAGTTTTCTCTCTTTGTCTACTGTCAGTTCAATGGCATCTGCATTTTTTATATTTAAAGATTTTGGTCGCCAATAATGAATCCGGGTAGGAGTATAGGTTAAATAAGTCCGGCGAGAAGACACATCCTTGTCTTAGAGCCGTTTCTATGTATATCTGTTGAATTTATTTTCTTACTGTATACTGGTCGTTTGGTGCCAGTATAGGTGTTTAATTATTCTAGTATCCTCCCAAGTATGTCCAGGTTACCTAAAACATTTTTATTTGCGAAATAGTATGCTGGTTTCTTTTAAACGGAATTGTTTGCTGCAACGATTTTGTAATTAGCAGAGTGATTGTTTCCATTCACACCAGTAATTTCTCAATAGACTACTTTCTCGATTATCCCGACACATCGGGAAAAGGCTTGAAAAAATGTGTGTGAATAATTCAACATTCCGGATAATTGAATATTCAAATAATTCAAAATTCCGGATAATCGAATACCAAAAATTTTCTAAAAATGAATGAATTAAAAAAAGTCATTTTCTGAAAGAAATTTAACATTTATATCATCAAATAACGTTTTCGAACGCTCCGTCGTTTTATGAAAAAATGCGCCAATTTTTGTCCTTGGCCTTCTGTTATCCTGCTGATAGAATCCAAGTAGATGCATTCGTCAGGGCAGCTTATGTTTGAAAGCGCAACCAACTTAAATATTTGTCAAACATAACTATCATCTTGGCGTTTGTAATTAAGCATTGGGGCCGTTGATCTTTATCCCGGGCAGTACCATTAGCGTTTGATTTTATTAGTGTTTTAGTCAAACGTTGAGTAGATTTTTCTAGATTTTCAAAACACTTCTCTGAGATGAAATATGAAAATGGGTTCGGAAAATCATCGGATGATTTAAATGTTTCACTTCATTTCACGTTTGGATAATTGAAGTCCGGAAAATCGAGGGAGTACTACTGTAGTTGAAACGTGTTCTTACTTTGACATATTGAAAACTTTTCATAAGTATCACGAGGTAAATAATACTTATTCCGTATTTTTAATTAAAATTTTACTTGTAAATTTGAATTAAAAGTAGATCAAAATTGTCGTCGTATTTATATAAAAATATATTGCTGGTATTTTTGCTATAAAATATATTTTTATATTTTCATGGTATTTTGTTTGGGGTTCAATATTTTCCCATAGCTGGGATTCATTTGGATAGTCGAAAAGTGTTCGGATAATATCAGTTTTTCTTTTCATTTTAAGTCCGGAATATCGAAGTCAAGAATATCGAGATTCTAATAACTGACGAAATATGAATTTTGGTTTAGCTTTTTTAGAAAAAGGTCACAACATATAGCTAATAATACCAGATATAGTCCATTAGTTCTCTTGTTGCATTGTCGCAGATACAAATAGAAGCTGATCTTCGCTTTTAAATGGGTAAAATTCTACCTGGAACTAGACTTTGTTTAATATCTATATCGGGGTAAAAAGGCCGCAAAATAATTACTATTTTGCTAAGCTTAGTTTAGCTTGTTAAAGACAATACATATAAAGAACCCAGTGAGAATCGAACTGGCTACAGAGAAGTAAAGTATTCTCCACACTAAAACCCGTTACGCAGTGATGAAACGTCGCGAGCCTCTCGCTGCTCTATTGTTATTGCAATGGCATGTGCTCTGATGAGCTACATTCCTTTGTCCCACCCGCCTCTTGTCTTTTATAAAAGGGGAGCCGCCATGTCATATAGAAAAGTGCCAATCAACCGATTGCCCTTCGTATTCCATTAGTAAAGAGGAAGTCCTACATGGGCAGCTTCCTCAAAACAAACATGACCACTACAAGAATAGAGTTAATCATTATCTCTCCTGTATAACCCCATTTTTGGTTTTCTTACGCTCATGCAATATCACACATAACACATCTTAAATGGCTCTTGGGTCTTCTACTAGAAGAACATTAGTACAAAAATATGGTTGACTAGACGAGATTGTTAACCCCAGACCGACGCATCCTTTATTGAACATTTTAATGATTATTTTTAACTGTTTTTTATTTAGAGATAGACGGATATAATATTTCTCTCTCACTCTGTCACAGCCACATATATATATATATATATATATATATATAAATTAACTAGTTTAAAATATGTTTTTCCGCTACACAGTAATGACCATGTTTCAAAAAAGAAGCAAAAAGCTTCAAATTAAATTTTGTAATTAAATTAAAAACATTAGTTCCATTTCATCCGCAAGCGAATTTTTGAGCACTATTTTGTAAAAATAAAAATATCAATAAGAACACCGGATTATATATCTTACTGTTCTTTATATATATATATATATATATATATATATATATATATATATATGAAAGTGAAAATTGAAGCCAACAGGCTGTTTCATAACTGAAGTTCACCGTTTGGATAAGTTAAATCGCATGTTCTGCGTTTCTTTTCTTCTAACAGGTAATCGTTAAAATCATTAACTGCCAAAAAGTTTCGTAAGAACAGATAACTTCTTGGTGGAAAATGGTACATTTTATTACGTCCATTATGTGTATATTTGAAGAAAATGCTTTGAAATTCTTTTCATTTTAGTTAAAATATTTGTACAATTATGCTATTAACCGCACCCAAAATGGTACCTTTCTTTCTTTCGTTCGTTCTTTCTTTCTTTCTTTCTTTCTTTCTTTCTTTCTTTCATACATCATTTTTCTTTGTTTTTTTTCTATATTATTTCTTTATCTTTATTTTTCTACTTCCTTTTTCATTTATGCTCTTTCGTCTTTTCTCATTATTCTTTGTTTTTGTCTTTTTTCCTTCTTTTTTCTTGTTTTTCTTTCTTTCTTTCTTTCTTTCTTTCTTTCTTTCTTTTAGATTGTACACAAATATTTTATTCATAATTTTTATCCAATTTTCTTCCGGGCTTTACTTTTTACCGAAGGAATATTTTGTCCATACCTATAACAAATACTTAAGAGTATTCACCTTTTATTATCTATCTACCTACCTATCTCCCTCTCTCCTCTCCCTCCCCCCTCTCTCTCTCTCTCTCTCTATATATATATATATATATATATATATATATATATATAATGAGATATGTCTCTACGTGTATTTATATACACATATATATGTGTATTTATTTAGATATATATATGCGTATGTGTGTGTGTATCTCTCTCTATATATATGTATATAGAGATGTCTATTTTTATATATATGTATATATACATATATATATATATATATATATATATAGATAGATAGATAGATAGATAGATAGATAGATAGATATCACTCTCTCTCTCACTCTCACTATATATATATATATATATATATGATATATCTATAAATATATATATATAAATAGAGATATGTATATGCATATACATAGAGAAAGAGAGACAGATACACACACATAAATATATATATATATATATATATATATATATATATATATATACACGCACATATATAGAGATATATCTCTCTATATATATACAGAGAGAGAGCGAGAGACCGGCAGACAGACAGACACGCAGAGAGATATTTCTCAATCTCTTTTGAGTGGACGAGAAAAAAAGAGAGATTTTAGGAAATTCTATGACAAAGTGGAAAGAAATAATTAAGTGATGTTTTCTTTGATATGATTACACATGCGACGGAATGCTGAAATTTTAATTTTAAATTTCTTTTCTTTACGTACATTGAGTATGTAGTCTATCCTATTTAATTTAATTTAGTTTTGTTTTTCTTTTTGTTTATGTTTCATTATCATTATTAAATATCTGACATTGAGTCCTGATAACAAAACCCTTCACAGATTTATGAACGAATTTAAAAAAAAAACAACAAATAATCATTTCACCCCGAGTAAGGCAATAACGCCATTCATTGTGACGAGAAAAACTCTCTAGAACGACATAGTGGACCAATGTTTTTAGCTGCAGACCTAGTAATTAATTCAATATAGAGAGCAGTTTCGATTTTGAGGCGTTAAAATTAATAAGCTACTCTTTTCCCCTTTTAACAACAGATTTTAGATCATTTTCGAGATTAGTTTCCAATTTGACGTTATCGAACCTACGAGACTTACTATTAAGACAGAAGTAAATAGTTGTTTCATCAGCATAGATACCAAGCTGAGAACTTATGGCATCAGGAAGCTAATTTATAAAAATTAGAGACAACATCGGTCCAAAGATAGAATCATAGGAAACACTTGTAGTAATGCTAAAAGATGTAAAAGACTGCATATGTATCTCAAAATAATCGAATGTCGTCTTCACATAATGTAATTTTAGAAAATTTTCTAGAAAATATCTTTTCATATCAAACAAATACAATGTACATTGCAACAGCTGAAAGTAAAGAGTAAATATTCTGAAATTTATAAAGATCCGAATTCGGTTTGTTTGTATGAGGGTAGGATTTTATGCCAACTCAGCAAAAAAAGCATAGAGAAATATATATTTATAGAAATTCTGTTAAAAGGCTCGAATTTGAAGAAAGCTTTTTCCAGTTTTCTCCTTCTGTGTGTCGTGTTCCTTCAGGGGGTTGGCGATCACGGCTCTTCGCAATTGTATAGCTTTTATTAAATGTTGGCTTGATGTTATCTCACATTAACCCTGTGTCCAATTTCGCTAGGTAGGTTATGTGTTATTTCCCTCTGTCCCTTCAATATGTCCTGTGAGTATCAAAATTTCCAAGGCATCTTTCCTCATTATGTGCCCTATAGATTTCAACTATCTTTTCCTGGTGTAAAAATTTTTGTTTGCATTTTCTCTAAAACTTCATCGTTGTAACATATTCCGTCCACAGTATCTTCAACATACTTGTGTAGAACTACATTTATTTCGCTTGAATTCTTTTTTCATCTGTGAGGATATTGTCCAGCATTCGCTGCCCTATAGGAGGACTGATATTACGTATCCGTTCAATACTCTTTTCTTTGTGTTGCTTCAAGTCTCTTCTTCATCTGTGAGGAGATTGTCCTGCATTCACAGCTATAAAGGAATACTGATATTACATAACAGTTTAGTACCCTTTCCTTTCTTTTCTAACGAAATGTTTCTTTATATTCTTAATACTTTGCTTAGCTTTTGAAAGGCATCGCTCGCTATCCCAATGCGCCCCCAAATCTCGAATATATATATATATATATATATATATATATATATATATATGTGTGTGTGTGTGTGTTACATAGGCTGAAATGAAAATCTTACTTATCAACTTTAAAAGAAAAATTACAAATAAAACCAAAAAAATAAGCCTGGGAATTTAACAATTATTCATAAAATAATGGTACCTTTATCCCGAAAAGTTTTTAATTGCATACTTTTATCTAAAATCAACATTTAACGGTTAAATACAGAGTTTTTCTCTTAGTTTATTTTATACTGGTAAATAGTTATTTATGACTCATAGAAAACCGAAATGACTTGACATTGAGCTCAAAGCTCGCTTTTGGTGGCCTTTAAACGGCTTTTCAAGCAAAAAAATCAATTAAAACTAAAGATGAAAGTAAATACTAGTCAAAATTAATAATAATGTCCAGCAATGCTTCATCTCATAAAAATAACGTTTTATAAAAACAGCTAAAAAATAAATAAAACGGGTCAAAATTAATAATTTTTGATAATATTTTAACCAATATAACAAGAAAAAACTAAAACTTTAGATAAAAATAAATACCAGTGAAAATTAATAATAATCCTAAAATATTTTCCAAAGTTTTCATGTCCGCCCACATTTGTTTAATAAGGAAGTCTATCTGAGCCTTGCAAAACTGATTCACTGAGTGACTTTCCAGCGAAAGACTGTATTAGTTATTCTAACCTGTAGCAATTAAGTGGTTTTCCAAATTTCTAATCAGTTAGATCGAGAGCTATATAAAGTTACTCTGCTGAAGTTTCTACGCCAAATATAGAATTTGGTGTTGTTATGCAGGCAAGGAAGGAAATCTTTGAGGAATCTGGTATCTTTTTTTTTCTCCTTCAACAATGATGATATTTCAGCGCATATTTGAAGATAGTCAAGTAACGGCAGCTAGGAAATTATCTGGGACTGGGGCAAGCAATCTAAGTTCTTTTTCGTGGAAGGCTTCATGCATCAAGCAGATAAAGGACTTAGATAAACTCTTTCACTCTTTCTTTTAAGAGTTGCTACCACACACACATACATACATACATACATACATATATATATATATATATATATATATATATATATATGTATATATATATATATATATATCGAGCGTTTGAGGTGAGTTTGATTGCTGTGTGCATGGCGTGTACGCAGCAACTACCCTAGTAACATCTATCCTGTGATACCGATTTACCTGATCTTGTAGATAAACTAAACAAAGTCAAACATACAATAGAATTTACATGCAAAATGGAAGGAAACTATGCTTTACCTTTCCTGGATATCATGCTGCACCGCGTTAACTTCATCTTAAAACTTAATGTCCACCGAATGAAAATGGTCTAATAAATTTATATTCTCAACATGATAACGAAATAAAATCCAGCATAATCATCGGATTCTACTTAAGAGCAGTGAGAATTTGCAGCCCTTAATATTTACACGAAATGGAGAAATACATTGAACATACTTTCAAGACTCCAAAATACCCTATTTCATATTCAATGCGAAAAAAGTCTCTTAAAATGCTCGAAAATACCCCCGACGAATCAAAACAAAAATAACATTTCTACCCACTAACTCTATCACAACTTCAATTGAAAAGAATTTATCTAAACTGAACATAAAATTTGGCACAACTACGTTTAAAGCATTAAAAGACTTAATCTATACAACAAAACAGTTATTATTGCCAGAAAGAATACATTGGAGAAACCTGAAGAAGTTTAAATAAAAGATTCTATGACCACAAAAAATATATTTTACAAAACAACACATCAAACGCTCATCGTAAAGAGGTTGATAATATTGACATAAAAATGCTACTCTAATTAAAAGAGAAAATAATTCACTATGATGAAAATGTTTAGAAGGTGCTTTAATCGTTAGTTCATCCATCATTAATTTGCGTCCAGGTTCTTACAACTGGACAATACAACTGGAAACCTCTCAACTTTGATCTGAAAACCTGAGAAGGCCAAGTATGAAACCGAAATGAGTGGTGTAATACATGTTTCATTAAGTTAAAGGGTTTTAAAGACAGTAGACTGAAGCACCGTGATCAGTTTCGTCAAGCTCTGAAGCAGAGACGCCATCAAAGTTCTACTTTAATAAATTTCATCTGTCAGTGTGGCTTTGTCGCGGGCAGCAAGGATTGGCTAGTATTACACTTAAGAAAGCAGAAATGAAAAATGTCTTTCCCTTACCTGATTTTCTCCACAATAGCTCCTGCTAGCATGCGCAAGTGTAAATCGAAAGGCACAATTCAATGCTGACCCTCATTTATCGTTCACGATAGGAGATTCTACCATATATATATATATATATATATATATATATATATATATAACAAATTTTAGGTCAGTATTAAATATTACTATTCAGTGACTAGAGGTGAGGATTGCTAAGCATATGGCTGGTCCTATTCGGAGGCATATACCAATAACATCATCCGACCTTTTACAGACACACGAGTCTACCATTGGTTAAAAATGGTTAGTAACACTTATTCAGAATAGTTCGGCTTTGTTCTGTACAGAGCCCGGTTAAAATACCACCTTAATATCTTAGATATTGTTGTGATTAAACAGCGTCCGACACTGTGTAGAGAGAAAGAGCTGAAAAACAAATTAGAACTGTTTGGGGAGTCATTGGCTCGATATGGACGAAAATAATCATTTTTTCTTTTCCTTTGCTTCCTTTTGCATAATTTCCAATTTTAAGATCTTATTAAAAAAAAAAGAAAGAAATACCTCAAGTAGTATTTTAATAGCGTCGATTGACTTCTGACGAAATATCGGTCGAAATCGCTTTACTTTATCATTTTTTATTCGATTTTAATCGTTTAATATTAAATTATGATCCCTATCTTAAAACTTGTTTCATCATGGTGTAGTACTAAATATTTATTTGCATATATATATATATATATATATATATATATATATATATTAAGGTATATAACTATTATATACAATGTAAGGTATTATGTATATTTCTTAATATATATTAAATAGCTCCGTTATTTAACATTGAGCACTGTCTTTTCTTACACTATATAGTATTTATATGTATTTGTATACGATCGCTTGCACGTACATCTACCTATATTTAACCATTTGTGTGTATATATATATATATATATATATATATATATATATATATATATATATATATATATATATATATATATACTCTTTATCTCTCTAAGCGTATTGAGCACTCTACGTTTTAGTCTTTCTATTAGTTTGGGGTTTTCTTGGACTAAGGACTTAAAGAACTTGGTGATCTGTTTCGTCTTGATCTCATGTTTTTAGTTCTTTCTTTTTTTTACTTCCAATTTTCTTCCTCGGGTAACGATTTGTCCTGACATATATGAAAGTTGAACTATCCGAGGTTTTCCAAACGAATACTACTAATATATATATATATATATATATATATATATATAGTAAATATCGCACCCACTAGAATCTGAGGATGCCATTGCAGACGCCTGCATTTGTATTTGTTTAACACCCACAAAACCACCTGTGGTTATATACTGTAACGATGCTGAGCGGATCTTAGTTACGGTTTATGGGAGAGTGCGTTATCTAGCGTGATCAATAGCCTGAACAAGGCTAGCACGACGATCGACAACCAAGTTCCGTCTATCCAATTTCACTCACAGAGCTTGGGTATGGTTTGCTAAGGAATATATATATATATATATATATATATATATATATATATATACATATATATATATATATATATACATATATATATATATATATATATATATATATATATATATATGAGAGAGAGAGAGAGAGAGAGAGAGAGGGAGAGAGAGAGAGAGACGTAGAGAGAGGGGCGTAATGTTCTTGGTTCCAAATTAGGTATTTTGTGGAAATGGATGGGACAAATTAATTTTCAGCATAAGCACGTATTTATAAACATTATATAATATCTCATTGAAAGTGGTTGTGCATATTTCTCGGTCACATATCCTGATCTCTCCTACATTATGATAAAATGTTCCGTTGTTATGCCAATGAAATCATTATTTAAAGCCAATAAGCGATCATGTATCGTGCTATCGTTTAAGAAAACAGGTATGTCTACTCAAAGAAATGCTTCCACTAACGATAACGTTTTTTTTATTAATAGAGAATATATATGTGTGCATAGGTATGTGCGTGTGAGCGCGCGTAAATGCTGACACTGATTCCTGAAACTGGCATCATATCTTTTTCTTTAGGAAGATCGACTGAAATTAATTTAGAAGCTTGAAATATCAGTATTTTTTTTTTTTTATATTATTTCGTTATGCCTGAAGTCGCGTTTGGACAACATTCAGATGTTATCTTTTGCAAGAATTTGGTGAGGAATGCGCAATCCAGAGATCTGCGGCTATTTAACAGTTGTCTGCTGTGCCAAACGGCAAGCATCTGTTTTCACAAAAGAACTGGAACAATAATTTTTTTTCTGTTTGTGTTTGAAATATTTCAAATGCACTGGTATATTCATTATTAGTGTTGAATTTTCTTTCTTTTTTTACCTGCATCATTTCGTCCAGTGCCTTAACAGTCTCAGAAAAAGTTTCATTCAGATCGCTGGAGTGATGGATTTAATAGAGAACGCAGTTATCGTAGTGGTACTCTACTTGTCAACTCCCTTTAGTTCGTGCCTTGTATTCTTTTCTTTTTCATGTCATAGTAAACTTTTAGTGGGTTTTTTTGTTACTTGCATAATTTTTACTAGGCACCGAAAGAATATTTTGAGCAAACTGTACGCTCTTTTTTATATTAATTATTATAAACACATTCTTTATGTTCCAAGTCCACACTGCATAAGTCCCCATTTTTATTCTGATTATATACACAGGGTGTAACAGCAAAATTATCCAAACCGTGTAACTGCAAAATTGTCCTAGTGTTAGATTAATCTCTGAACCGTTGTATCTTAGAAATAATTATTAAAGATATCCTACTAAAATTCTCCGACACACACACACACACACACACACACACACACATACACACACACACACACACACTCACATATATATATATATATATATATATATTACTCCAGGATCATTTTCCAGTTTATTCAAGATGATCTTCGCCCTCTCTAACCTTCTAACTTTCTTTCCTGTAGTAACAATTTGTCTACAGGTTTCACTTACGATTTCATTTTCAAATTCTTTTTCACCGCTCTTTGGATCGTCTTAGCTGAAACTATACTCTCACGTGCCAAAACGTCTTATGAATTCAGCTGGATCTATTCTAATTGATTTAGCTCTAAGTTGAAATGATGATTCCGCTTCCTGTTGTTACCTCTTGATCCAGATTTTCTTTCTGCTGTTCCCTATTTTTTAAACTTATTCACCATTCTCTTGATGGTTCTTGAATAGACTTGAAGATGGAAGCCAGAGTATGAATGTTGATACCATGACTGAAGGCCTGAATGATTTTTCCGCTCACCATTGCTCAGTTGAGAAGACAATAGGGCTGATACAAAATGATTTTAATCTGTTCCCTTTCTAGCAAAATAAATAAAAGGGTGATTTTTACGACAAAAAGTATCTTATCTGAACACTTGGAAAAAAGAAACTCAGTGTATTTAGTCCGTTTTTTTTTTTTTTACATATTAACCATTTGGGAGGATGGGTAATTATGCTGTTACTCCCGCTATATATATATATATATATATATATATATATATATATATATATATATACATTTCACGTTATACATTATACATTTCACGTTATATATATACATTTCACGTTATACATTATACATTTCAGTAAAGTAATAAAGGCACTAAGACGCAAGGGAGCTACTGAATTTTAGAGAATACGAGGAAAAGAAAACATTATTAAGAAGAGAAGACAATAAAAGAACAAGAATGACGAAGATAGTATATAACGATTGATATTGCATTTAAATTTTTAAAGATCAAAGTTGACTGGGAAGCCAGAAGCCAGAAGAGAGTTCCCCATGTGAGAAGTGTAATAGAAGAAACTGTTTGCATAGAACTTACGGTTACATCTAGCTATTTCAACTATAAAATGATGAAACCTTGCCACCAGTCTATTACTATGCTTACATTCATAAAGTCTAGGTAACATAGAGGAAAATTAAAGACAGTTACCATGAAAGTATTTATAAAAATGTCACAGGGAAGATACATTACGGTGGAAGGAAGTGATTGAAAGCAAGATGTCAGATCAAGACCAATAACATTGTTGATTCTAGTTGGATTTTATCAATGATATCTAAATTTATAACAGAAGTACCAGACCATATGTGGCAGCAATATTCAAAGCATGGATGAATGGTAGACTTATAAATATGTAAGATAGATTCCAGCCTGAAAAAATGTCTGGCACGAGATAATGACCCAGCTTTCCTAACAGCCGACCTGGTAATTGATTCAATATAATCTTTCTAATTCATGTCAGCGGAGAGCATTAGCCAGAGAAGGTGTAATGAATCAGACTTTTGGAAGTTAGCACAGCCATACTGATAGAAGTCAAAAAAGTTTCTCTCAGGCGAATAATAGCAGTTTTATTTTTGAGGCGCTATCAAATTATCAAGCCATTCTTTGCCACAGTTAACAGCGTATTGTAGGTCATTTTTTTTAGATCAGCTGCCAATTCTACCGTATCTAACCGTTCAGATTTACTATTAAGACGGGAGTTATTTTTTTATTTATTTAAAAAAAATGCTTCTCTAATTAAAATCGAGGTGTTAAAAATAACAAGCCATTGCTTACCACAGTTAACAAGAGAAAGTAGAGTATGGGGAAAAATCCCTATAATTCATCCCATAATTTGTGCGGGTAAAGTTTGATGCTGGGTTGTCTAATGGACTTAGACCATGGGACGACTATCACTTCGAACTTGAAGAGGCCTTTCTGCACTGCCTGCGTTCAGGATTATTGTTCGAATAATACATCTTCCCACGCCCGCTCTCCTTGGATCTCTCTTACAAACATCCTTATGGCGTAGTTGGTGTATGCCCACGACACGCTTTCCCTGAGCCATCTCCCTGTACAGGAGGTGCCTGGGCATTCGGACGTCGGCCAACCGCAAAACGTGTCCGAGCCAGCGTAAGCGTCCTCGATTTAAGAGGTAGTAAATGCTGGGAATATCAGCTTTTTGACAGACGGTGTTGTTAGGAATTTTCTCTTGTCATAGATGTTGAGAACCCATCAAAGACAACTTATGTGGGGGGCTTTGAGACTGCGTTCTTGTTCAGCATTTAGCGTCTTATTTTCCTACCGTAAAAGAGGGTGCTCTAGGCCTAATTTCGTAGACTACTACATTGGAGTGTTCTGTCAGCTTGCTATTGTTCTATACTGTTTTGTCGATCACGATATACTGGTTACAGTGTGGAGCTATTGGACATGGTTAATTCTAATTTAAATTAAAATTTTCAACAAACGAAAATTTGCAGGGTTCTTAATAAACAATGAGAAACGGAAGAAAAAGAACAGGTATAAATAATACTGGGCAAACAATATATATGTAAAGCAACGGTAATAAGGCGAAAAATTCACAAAGTAAGAACTGTCTTCACACACAGTCAAGTGATTATTATGTTCGGACTTTACGACAAGAAAGAAAAAAAATATGGCGGAGATCTAGGAAAAATCCCAGCATGCATCTGTAGGGTTTGTTTATAAATTTAGAAATGGCGATGTTAAAGAGAGTGGAACCAATCCACAGTCAAAACAATATGCTTATTTAAAACATTGGCGAGAAAGTGAGAGAAAGACAATGTGTGAGTAGTTCAGTATGACTTGATGAAAGACTGATTCATGTAGGGAGCTCGACAAAAAACACGATACTTAAGGTTTAGAATGAAATTTTAAAAGGAAAAATCTTTGTTGAAGCTTTTATTTTAGTTTTAATTTCAAGCTAAGAAATCAAATCTAATATTTATATAAATAATCAAAATCTTTTGCTGTATTTCAAAAACTAATTTAAATTGACTGTACGGCGTCTTTTTTCCTAAAGTATCTGATCAGTGCACTATGTAGTCGTCTTTCGTCCCAATTTAATTCTCTTTATTAAAAAATCTTCCAAAAATAAAATATACATTTATGAAACATTATTTGAGGAATATTAACTGATTTAAAGTATAATTAATCTGATTTGAAACAAATATTTATTTTAAGTTTAAAATATTGCAGAATGCATTTTTAACCCGACAGTAGCTGTGTTTTAACCCAACAGGTATCTGTTTTGGTTCACTGACATCCTGCTATCAGATCTAATTCTATGGGTACTTTATCTGTAAAATATAACTGAAGAAAATAGTGTGAGCGCCTTTATATATATATATATATATATATATATATATATATATATATATATATATATATATATATATATATATATATATATATTTTTAAGTACTCAGCAATCTTAAAATTTAGGAAAATATTCTCTGTAATCTAATGTTTTATTGAATTTTAGAAATTCTAGCTTTAAATGTAATATATTAATCACTTTTATTTTCCGTTAATGTCGTCTATGATCACCCGTACTTTCAAAAATCGACACGTTTATTCACATACAAAACGTTCAAAATACTTTTTAAAATATTGGTGTTTAATGAATTGTATTAAGCTTTTTCATTTCTGACTGGTCAATCTATTTTTTTTTTCTTAATAATATAATTTAGAAGGCTTAAATTAATACAGATTTTTAAATTTTTCTAATGAAATTTTAAAAAAAATGTAAACAATTCTTGTAAAAAATTATTATTAATCGAAAAATGATTTTCTTAAGACAACATTGTCCTTAATATATCTTATTTATAAAAGCAATTAAAGGCTTTTCTAATTAAATAATGTCAAGGTTTTATTGCAGTTTTCATTTAAAGATGTAAATTATTGGTAAATGGTGTTTCTATTTGACAAAAGCAAATTGATGATTTAAATTCTCCAAGGACTCCTGCTTTTAACTAATATAAATATGAAGAGCCTGGGATTTTAATTTTTCGAAATTTTTAAAAACCTTGTCAGTGGGGGTAACAGATATAAAAAAATATTTTATTCAGCTTTTCTAAAATTAATTTAAAAACTAATTTCATTCATCATTGAATAAATATTTAAATTTTCATTAAGATTCGACAATTATTGGATTTTTGCAAGAATTTCCAAAACAATATGTTTTTTTATGGCCAAAAAAGACGTTAAAATTTCCATTACTAATCTTTGGTCCGCCGAGACAAGAAAAACAAGATTTTTATATAAAATTTCGAACGTGATAGAATTGATTAAAAAATGAATAAAATAGTGAAAAAACTTTTGTTTTTCCTCTTAATAATAATTTTGACGATTAAATCTTTTTTATTTTTTGTTAAGTTTGAGACCTTTTTTCATCATGGTATGCTCTTTTTTCAGCGAATTTTTTGAGGTACCTAGATTTATGAGAAACTACTTGACTAAATAAAAAAAATCAACATTGGATATCTTGGGGTGTTAATTGGGACTGAATACTGATAGCTTACAGTAAGAGAAATATATACATATTGTTGCCAAGAAATTTATGAATATTAAATAATAACAAATTCAGTATTAATGTATAAAGGTGGGAGAAACGATGCCAAATCTATGAGGGACAGCGAAAAGTTAAGCAACGTTGAGTCTGGTCAGTTCAAAATGTATGGAGAAGGAGAAACAAGACAGGTTTTCACTATTTTTCAATATAGTCCTCCTTCATATCAATGCACTTGATCCAACGATGCTTAAGCATTACAATCCCATCACGGAAGATGGTGTCGTCCTGGTCCTCTAAACGCTCCTTCACATCATTATTGTGTCCATAATGGCGATTTCACAGGTGAGGTTTTAGTTTAGAAAACAGGAAGAAATCGGATGAAGGTAAGTCTGTTGAGGTGTATGAGGTCGTAATTCAAGCGACGGTTGGCTGATTCAGTTAACTTAATTTGAGCAGTGTGAACGGGGATCGTTATCCTGAAGCAAGACAACACTTGCCGTCAGTTTCCCTTTATGTTTCGACTTGACTGCTCCCTTCAGTTTTCTTAATTCTAATGCATAGTATTGTTCATGAAGAGTTGTTCCCCTTTCCAAGTAGTCTATCATGATAAACCTTCAGAATAATAATAATAATAATAATAATAATAATAATAATAATAATAATAATAAAAACAGAAGCCAGCGCTTTGCTAATGGACGATACCTGCATGAACTTCTTCAGGGATGGACAACCAGAGTGTTTCCGCTGTTTGCATTGAATCTTTGATTCAGGTTGGAAGTGGTGAAGCCAGGTTTCATCTTGAATTACTAATCTGCGGTGGAAATTCTCAGGGTCATCACTGATGTCAGTTTTCTTTGGACACATCATACAGACAGCTTGCTCATCACCAAGATCTCGGTTAAAACAGTATCGACTGAACTAGAAGTAAATGCATATGGATTTACCTTATCTGCTGCTGGGTAGTGAGACGTCTATCATCCAAAATAATACGGTGACTGGAATCAACCCTTGTTTGTCAGTGGTGGAGATTTTTGAACGACCTAATTGACGGTCATATTCTGTGCTGTTCCTGCTCATTTTGAATTCCGCAGCCCACTTCTTCACAGTTATATAAGAAGAAGAGTGGTCAGCAAGTGACTGTACCATGTCTTCATTGATTTCCTTGGGTGTGATACGTATCTTTACGTATCTTTATGAGTGCTCGGGTTTTTGTTTTGTCCACTTTTAGATTTGTCGCACACCTCTTAGGTATAGATGGGCCTCACCTTCACAGAAATTAAGACAGAAATTTTGAATTAGTCTTTCCAGTTTTATAAGAAGTGGTACTGTGTTGCCACAACAAAAATGTTCAGCTATAAGCTCTTCTTTCTGGGTGAGGCTTAGAACTTTTTGAACAAACCTCGTAAGTAAACAAATTGGTATTTACGCATGTGTACAGGTATCTTCTGTACTACCTTGCTTGAATTCTGCAGCCCCTTTTTTTCACAGTTGTATAGGAAGGGGAGTCCCCAGCAAGTGTTTGTATCATATCATCATGGAATTCCTTGATTGTCATACTTTAATTTCCAAATACTTTATGACTGCCGGGGCCTCTGATTTGTCCATTAGATTTATCGCACACCTTTCACGTATGTTTGGGCATCACCATCACAGAAATTAAGACAGAAATTTGAATTCGTTTTTTCTAGTTTTATAAGAAGCTGTAATGTGTTACCACAACAAAAATGTTCAGCTATTGCTCTTCTTTCTGGGTGAGGCTTAGAACATTTTAAACAACCCTCGTAATTAAACAAATTGATATGATAGTTATCTTCTGTGCTACTTCGCTTGAATTCTGCAGGCTATCTCAACTCTTCCGGTGTATCCACACCCGATTTACCCCCTTAGAATTGAGGCTCTATTGAGCGAGCTGCACATTGCCCCGTCATCGGTATTGGGCATTATCTCTAATTTAGACCCCACCCAAGCCTAGTGGTGGAGATGGAATACCAGCCATTGTCCTGAAGAAATGTGCGCCTGAACTGGCCCCTGCCTTCTCCAAATTATATAACTACTGCCTCAATGAATCTTGTTTTCCAGACTGTTGAAAGTCTTCATCCATTGTTCCTGTCTTTAAGAACTCTGGTGACCCTTCTAATTACCATCCTATCAGTCTCCTACCCATTTTCGGTAAAGCCTTTGAAGCTTTAATCGTCGAGATGCCCCGATCTATCCCCTATCCTTCTCTTCATCCTTTCATCTATCACTCCTATTTGCTCTCGCTCTAACTTTCTGTAACCCCTTACGTGCTAGTGGCTTCCCGCCTTTCTTAGGGTGAAACGCTTAAAAGAATCTGCACAGTTGTATAGGAAGGGGAGTCCCCAGGAAGTGTTTGTATCATATCTTCATGGAATTCCTTGATTGTCATACCTTAGTTTCCAGATACTTTATGATTGATGGGGCCTCTGCATTGTCCATTTTTAGATTTGTCGCGCATCTCTCACGTATCTATGGGCCTCACCTTCACAGAAATTAAGACAGAAATTTTGAATTCGTTTTTCTAGTTTTATAAGAAGCATAAGTAAGTTGCCACAACAAAAATGTTCAGCTATGGCTCTTCTTTCTCGGTGAGGCTTAGAACTTTTTGAACGATCTTGGTATTCCTGTATCTTCTATTTGCTTATTGGTGTCGTTCCAAAATTCGTTGTTTAAAATTAACCGAACATTTTTGCAGCTTCTTAACACTTTCACTTCTGCATTGTTCCCTGGCCGTACTGGTCGCGTTTGGAAATAATAGGAAGCTGTTATTTATTGGAAAAGTAGATATCATGATGTTAACGGCCATTTTCCGATGGCATCGCTATCGGAAAATATTTCGATCGAATATGCTGCAGAACATTCTTAGCGTGATGAGAACCCAAACACGCTATAATAAAAGTACGTCACGAAACTGGTCAAGAACACAGGACCCATTAGATAAAGGTGTTGTTTAGACCCAAAGCATTGTGAGTTCAATACCATATTACTGTCCTTACAGCAGTGGTGAATCAAAATTGGAGAGTGACTTAAAAGGAAATAATAAATCCGGAAGAGGACACGTGAATCTACTCCCGTGGACGAAATAAAGTTCGGTTCGAAATTTCAATCACCTGAAGAAGGCCGGAGCGTACAACGGTCAAAACGTTGTGAATATGACAATAAAGATGAGCATAATTGTCCGAATAATGTAAATAATGTAAGTAATAATAATACTCAGAGATAGAATTACCTGAAGTAGGCTGGAGCGTACAATGGCTGAAACGTTGTGAATATGGCAATGAAGATGAGGATAACAGTCCTAGTAATGTAAACAATGTAAGTAACCATGATACCTCATCTCAGAGATATAAACAAAACTAGTCGTATTATACATTAATATATGTCTTAGGTAGTTTGGAAATTGCACTAGGTCCCAGTTAGTTTATAATACAGACACGAGGAACTGATATTTTATTGGTGACTATAGACGTATAAATACGTCTACAGCAGGGGAAGATTTCAAGAATTGGTATATTTGCACGAAGTAACCTTAGCAAATAATGTAAACAAATACGCGAGAAAAGTTTGAAGCTGAAACGTAAGTCGTGAGCTTTTCTAATGACAATGTAAACTGAAAGTTTTTTTTTTTTTTTATTTATTTAAATTCTAACTTCGTGAGTAAATTAATGCGAAACAGGTGTGTTGGTCCCTTTTCAGACATTTCAGCTCTGAAGGTGCTTGATATATCACTACCACTTTTAATGAAATATCTTCGTGCGTGAGCGTGCGTTTTTCAGTTCAACTTTAAATTTATTTATTTTAAAAGATTTGTATTATTGGCTCAGTATTCACAATCATTTTTCCCTTTCCACAAATATTCTAACTAAATAAACGCAAATTCTGCCTGTCCGTCCGAGTGTCTGAAACCCCCACTAAATCGGGTCATATTTGCACAAAATAGACATATTATAACTTTTTGGAATCAGGATAATCCCGGGATTGAAAATCTGCACGTCATCTAGTGTTTGGATATCCAGCATTGAAATTTTTGTGTTCGGATGAGGGGACAGTTAATAATTTTAAAATAACTGACAAAAATTAGTGGTTTTAAAAGTTTTTAATTTATATTAAGTTTAAAGTAACATAAATTCAGTTTAAAATATCTCCAAAACTTTGTGTATTGTGGAAATTAATTTTTATTTCTTCAAAGTGACAAGGGATCAAAGTTAAAGTGAAAGGTTTCGTGACGGGATGTTTTGAAGTTCTGTAGAGTTTGGGATTTGAAGAAATCAATTTTCGACCTAAATTGGAAATTCGGTTCAAATCGAAATTTCGGCTCAAATCATAATTTCGGCTCAAATCGGAGTTTCGGCTCAAATTGGTCTTTTGGCTGGACTTATAACTCGAATCAGAATTACAGTGAGGTTTTTTAGTTTCAAAGGAATTCAAAGTCATTTCTTCAAAATTATTATTGCTGATTTCTAAGATGGACCAGAGATTCCATTAGTTCTGGGCTGGGTGCCCAATTAACTCTCGGCGGGAACTAGCTTTAAACTCCGCACGGAGTGTAGCTTTTAAGCTAGTAATAAAAAAAAATAAAACAAAAAACACTTCAATGCAATATCGTATTCTTTGTGCCATGCCCCTTCTGGTTGCTGGCGATTATGGTTCTCCACAATTTCCTGTCCTTTGTACATATTTCTGTTATCTCTCCTAAAACTTGCTTTACCTTGCTCCGCCATCCATTTACTGAAGCTCTCTAGGTAGGTTACACGTTCTTTTCCATTGTCACTTTTGTCTTCCATTTGTCTTATGAGCATCAAATTTTCCAAATCCTCTCTTCTCTTGATGTGCGCTATAAATTTCAACTGATTCTTATTGATGTAAAATATAACAGTCTTTTGTGCATCCATTTTTCTACAACTTTGTCATTGCATATATATTCGGTCCATGATATTCTCAGCATCCTTCTGTAGAACCACACGTCTGTTGCTTAAAGTCTCATTCATCTGTGAAGAGATTGTCCAGCACTCACTTCCATATACGAGGACTGATATTACATAACAGTTCAGTACACTTTTCTTTGTTTCTATCGAAACTTTTCTTTTTATTAATACGTTGCTTAGCTTTTGGAAGGCTTATTTTTCTGTTTCTATGCGCCTTCGGATTGCAGTGTCGCACTTTCCGCCCCCTCTTATAACGCTTCCTAAATATTTAGATGGTGTAGTTATTTGATTTTGGTATCTCCGATTTGTAATTTGCATGTTGGGATATTCCTTTTGCTAACAACCAAAACCGTCTCCCTGCAAGTAGCTGACTTCTGATGCTATCTTCTAAGAGTCAGATAATGGCGAAAATTACTGTTACCCAGTCCTCACTTTCCAGTTCCGATAGAGTTCAAAAGCGTCTCCGAGTCCTTTTGAGTGACGAATTATTTTCCACCCCCCAATCTCTCTCACGGGCGGGATCTGGCAAGCCTTTCACTGCTCTATCGCTACTTCTATGGAAAGTGCTTGAACGAACTATATTGTTTGGTTTCGCCAGTTCTAACAATAACGGCTAGGACCCACCATGACACTTACATAGTAGCAAACCATCCACATTCCCTTCGTATGGTGAGAAGTAAGTTCCACTCGAATAGCTTCTTCCCGCAAATCACTGCTCTATGAAACCGACTTCTCAGTTGTTTCTCGATCACTAGAATATTAACCTGTTCCAGTCTGGGGTTAACTGTTATGTTCCTCTCTGATCTGCGCACACTACCTCTTAACGTAACACACTACGTCGAGTGGCCATCGGGTCTTGTACAGGTTGAATCTTACTGTAAAAATTATTTCATTTTCTTGCAATTGATGTTTAGTCTTTTCTTCTCACTTTCCTTTGTTACCTTCTATAAGATTTCTATTAGTTTTCTTGCTGTGCCTGCCATCTAACACAACTGTGCCATCTCGATATGTTTTATTGCTAAGATAATGGACATCAATAATGAATCTCAGTAGGGCTTCTATTTCTCTCAGAATCGCCTTACTGTGTAGCTTGAATAAGTCCAGTGATTTTTGTCTTTGTAAAACTAATTGGCTGTGGTTAAATGCAATTAGCAGACATGCCCAACAAACAGAATTGTTAAAGTTTGCAATACTTAACAACGAAAGAATTAAAAGATCAGGGCAAAGATAACACTAAGTAAAAAACTATATGCAAGATAAAAGTAGGCAAAGTAACAGTAATGAGGCAATATATTCTTGAACTAAGACTGGTGGTGTTAACTCACAAAAGGGATACAGACAATATATCGCCTCAGCTCAAACTAGACTGATACCTCTAGTCAAGACCATTAAGGACTCGTGCTAGGTCGATAATGCTTTCCATCAGATATACCTGATAAACCCATGAATAGCATAGATGGACAGATATCAAATGTTACACGGCCAACCATTATCATGTTCCGTTCAAATACCGATAATTCATATGACGATGCCATGACTCACCTATACCAGAGAACAACTGATAAAGATCTGAGTAGTGATCTGATCTCAAAATACGTTGGTGCCACCTACCATTATCTTTGTAAACTGCTTTCCTATGGCTTTTGGCACGTTGATGTATATCTACTGTTATATAAACTAAATTGTTAAGATATTATTTCGGTAAAAAAATAGATGCGATATCAATAATATCAACATAATTCAATATAATATAAATGCAAAATCAATATAATATCAATATAAATATAATGTCAATAAAATGTAATCTTTGATCGATGAAAGTTCTGGGTCCGCCAGGTGAAAATGGAACTTGACTATTCGCTTTAAACGAAATTTTCAATAATTCTTCATTAATTTTATGTTGAATAGATCATTCTATTTGAAAGCTTTTGAAATATTTTAGCGGTTAGTTTCAGCTTCGCTATTTCGTGTGTACTTTTTTAAATTTTGGGTGTATTCAGGAAATTTGTTTTGTTGTTATATAAAGAAAACATATTGAAGATGTTATTTCAGTAAAAAATAAATATTATGCGATATCAATTGTGAACATACCGAAAATTCATACCCAACATTCCCCCCCCCCAAAAAAAATAATCCATACATTTTTGAGAGTTGCTCTTTGCATAACTTAATAAAACATTTTTTTCAATTTGTACAGGGAAAGAATGAACAATGAATATTTATTTATTTTAAAATTATTTATAATTTTCAGTGCGATTTTGAAATTCGTCACATTGCTGTATGTAGCAAGAATATTTTTTACTAAATAAAATGCTATTAAACATTTTGGAATTTTAAAACGTAAATACGTTTTAAGATTCCAAGATGTTTAAAAGCATTTTCGAGTGGTAACCTTTTTTTTTGAAAGAACTTAATCATTTTTTTTCATTTTTGCAGCTGTTGCATTATTTTTTATACGGATGTTCAAACAGGAAATTATTCTGAATTACCGTCATTGAGTGACTATTCTTCTCTATCGGGAGAATAATATGACATGATGATTCAATAATTCTTAAATTAAAAATGACAAAAAAAAACACTCATTAGTCGTGTAGAGTAATTGGCCAAGGTTAAATGTAATTGGCAGAAATACCCACAAACAGAATTGACAAAGTCTGTAATATGCAAAAATGAAGGCAAGAAAAGAACAGAGCAAAAATAGTAGTAATAATATATGCAAAATAAAAGTAGGCAAAGTAACAGTAATGAGGATTAAAAAAAAAGGCTGTTACCACACAAAAGTGAAAGAGCCAACTGAAAGGACAAAAATATGGCGGATGAAACCGCGAAGTGGTCAATCTTATTAGCTAGGAAGAAATCCCAGCATGCATATGTACGATTTGTCTGTAAATTTGGGGAGGGGATGTTTTTGTAGTTATTCCTATCAAGACTTGAAGCAAAAAGGTACAAATAAATATTTTATGGCCTCAAACATGTAAGAAAATAATTAAAAATATAAGTAATGAATTGAACTGAAAAGTATCATTTTGTTATAATAGACTTTAGGTGACTTCAATTTTTGCCTCGTAAATATAACATTCATCATAAGAACAAAATAAGACACACACACACACACACATGTATATATTATGAAATGGACAAAGTCCGACAATTATTTTAAAGACATTTTTATGTTTGTACATTATTTTTTATAGATACAGATATTTAAATTATGCACTATTTATAATAAACAGTATTAAACAACATTTACCGGCCTGAATGTCCGAGAAATTTTCATGGAGGACGAATATTTTCTGTGAAAATTTCTCGGACGTTCAGGCCGGTAAATGTTGTATAATACTGTTTATAGTATTTACATTATTCGGACTATTGTCCTCATCTTTGTCGCCATATTTATCACAACATTTCGGCCGTTGTACGCTCCGGCCTTCTTCAGGTGGTTGGAATTTCGAACTGAACCCTTTATTTCGATCACTCGGGTAGAATGTTCTAGTTCCACGTGCCATGTTTGATGGATGTCAGTTATCTCCTACTAATTTTCCCTCTGAAAGTTCTCCACTGCCTTAACCGGGCATTGAACTCACTTTGGGTTTGTCATTGGATCTAACCAACGCCTTTATCCCCTGTGCCATGTGTCCTTGAGACAGACACTAACTATGATATGTAGTAACATACGGGAAAAGTGTGACATCGAAATTCGAAGGCGAGAAACAAAGTAAGGAGAGATCGAGAGATAAATATTAGCGACAAAAACAAATAAATGGCTTAATTTCTTATATGGCAGTGAATGTAGTATGATTTCATCTCAAATGGTAAAAGAAAGAAAAACCTTGAGGCAACCTATATATAGTTTTACGAATGAATAAAAAAAAGTACAATTCGTATCTATAAAAAGAATGTATAAACATAAAAATGTCTTATATATATATATATATATATATATATATATATATATATAGCAGACCACTCGTATTCGAGGTATACCCGTCTACTAGTGCGGCTAGCGAATCCCTATTGCAGACGCTCACTCAGTTGCATTTGCTTTTCCTCCACACCAAAAGAGCCAGCCTGTGGTTTATACTGCAACTATGCCGAGCAGACCTTAGTCACAGTTTCTGGGAGAGAGCGTGTTATCTAGCGTGATCAACAATTTGAACAAGGCCAGCACGCTCATGCCCTCGGCCAGGATGACTTGTAGCGTCGTGCTAGCACAGCTATTGACGGCCCCTAAGTGTTCCGTCTACCCAGTTTCACACACGAGGCTTGGGTCGACCCGTGGTATGGTTTTTAGGCACTTTTCAAAGGTGCCGCATGCTGGGATCGACCCCGATACAGTCCGATAACATCAGGAAATCTCCTCCCTGACAAACCGACCATGTTGAGGTTCGAACCCGTGTCTCAGCTATATATATATATATATATATATATATATATATATATATATATATATATATATATATATATATATATATATATATATATATATATAAATCAGAAGAATTTGGTTGTGTAAGATCGATAATATGAAAGTACTTATTAGTAAATGTTTTTGGTTTGTCTTTGTCTTGCTGAATGAATAAATTATTTGCAAGTGATACGTCGACCAATAAAAGGCAATATTAAACATGAGCAAGTGATATTTGTGTAAGTTCTTTGTGTGGTCTTCTTTTCTGTATCTGCTCAAGTCCACGTGCTCTCTTTGCGAAGGACATATGAGAAAAAGAAAATCTCTAAATTTCCCGCTATTATGACGATTTCCTTTTTATTATGGAATCATGGGAATTAGATATTTTTTATTTACTTAATTTTTTCTATCCTTCTAATGTAGTATAAAAAATAAAATTTTAGTCCTACATTATTTATTTTCTTTTTTAAGTATTGTTCAGTATTATCTTCTATTTTCAAGTGTTTTCGTATTTATTTCTCTTTTGCAGTATTTCCTTCTAATGTCAACTATCTGCAGTGTTCATTTTGCTTTTGAAATATTTGTTGAGTTCTTCTATATTTTCCTGTATATTTTGTTCTTATTTTCAAGTATTGTTCAGTATTTACTGCTATTTACAAATACTTTGTTGTATTCATATGTATTTTCAAGTATTTGTAATTGTTATTTCTGTTTTAAAGGGTTAGTTGTTTTTATTTTTATGTTTTGTGATATGTTTTAGTGTCTGCAAGTTGGCGGGTAGCTGAAAAGTGTTTGGCCCGACCTACTTTCGATTACTAAATTTCAGAATACTAATTTTAGGAAGCATTTTGCTCCGAAAACTTTTCACCGTCTCCTCATAATATTGGTAGATTCATAAGAAACTTTTACAGCTTTACTTTCTGTTATATAATACGCAGTTATCGCGTTGTGTACATTTTCTTCTGTTAACGGTATCGGCTTGTTTTTCCCAGAGTTGTTGACAGAAGTTTTAAGTACGTTTTCACTTGCGAAATCAGCAACTTGAACAAATGCTGACGAATGTGCGGGTGGCTTAGTAAGTAGAGGAAACCGAAGACCGAGATCAAAATCCGGTCGTGGCTGTTGTGTTCGGTTGGCCTTATGAAACGGCATAATTGCGAGCCACATGAAAAATTAACGGAATCTCTTCTCTGGCTCAGCAATTGTTAAAATAATAGGAAGGACAATCAGCCTACAATTACGCTGAAGTCAAAACATAAAAATAAAAAACAAAAAAATATATGGCTTTTCTTAAATATTAAAGAAATGGAGGCTGTGATGAGAGATTTCCTTCAAAAGTTTAAGAATGTTTATTTCACCAGAATTTTATTTTAAATATATGTGTATATATATTTTTATATAAAAGTTCACCCAATATAAGACTCAATAAACATGCGTCTCTATCATAGATATATCAACTAACACTTGAATAATATATATATATATATATATATATATATATATATATATATATATATATATATATATATATATATATATATAGTGGACTCTCCCGTCGTATTCGACGTATGAGGGTTAAGCGATAGACACCAGCACATAGTGGTGAAGATTTTGTGCAGAACCAACAACACTTTTTGAAGAGATGGCTATAGAGACCTGGACCACACTTTTGATTTCAGAGTTGTCCTTCTCTTAGACCAGTTGCCATCCAAGGCTATAGAACCTGTGAGAAAAAGAGGATTCAATTCCCAAGTGTATTAGCGCGTAAGTAAATGCAACAGATTCGAATTCGGCTCTCCAATTCCTCAATCCTAGCCACTAATTATTACTCCACCGTCCCTCACATGTATATCGCCGCGCACAGGACATATCTTCTATAGTGTTGTAATTTTTTTTTCCTGTAAAAAAAATATATGCTCTGTTATAATAAATACATCGAGCTCTCTGCGGATCAGTTTTAATAATTAATATTACTAGGATCCAACCGGATCATATATACCGACGGATCGATTACCTGTACTATATATATATATATATATATATATATGCGCAATCCGTACCTTAACAGGTAATTGGCAAATATAAATAGGTAATAGTTAAATAAATTGGCAAATAAATAGGTAGTTGGAAATACATAGGTAAATGAGTACGTAAATAAATATGTAATGGGTTAATAAATAGGTATTAGAAAAGCAAAAAGTCTATAGGTAAATAAATATTAGGTTGGTGCAAAAATAATCACGTAATAATGTCGTTTTTTGACGTATTTTTTAACGTCAAAAAACGAGATTATTACGGCATTATTTTTGCACCAACCCAATAGTTAAATAAATAGCTAATGTGTAGATAAATAGGTAATTAAATAGATAATGAGTAAATAAATAGGTAATTAAATAGGTAATGTGTAATTAAATTGGTAATGAGTATATAAATAGGTAATGTGTAAATAAATAGGTAATTAATTGGGTAAAGGTATTAGGTTGGTGCAAAAATAATGACGTAATAATGTCGTTTTTTGACGTTAACAAATACGTCAAAAAACGACATTATTACGTCATTATTTTTGCACCAACCTAATAATTAAATAGGTAACGGGTAATTAAACATACAATGGATAATTAAATAGGTAATGTGTTAATAAATAGGTAATTAAATAAGTAATGGATAATTAAATAGATGATGGTTAATTAAATAGGTGATGGGTAAATAAATAAATAGTTAATAGGCAAATAACTCGGTAATTGCTAAATAAATAGTTAATGAGAAAATAAATAGGTAATATTTAGATAAATAGCTAAATTAATATGTAAATAAATAGATAGATAAATAAATTTGTAATTGTCAAATAAATAGTTAATAGGTAAATAAATGGTTAAATAATTTTGTGATAGGAAAATAAATAAGTAATCTTTAAATTAATATTTAATTTCTATATAAATAGATAATAGGTAAATAAATTGTTTAATGAATAGGTAATATTTAAATACATCGTAGGAGGTAAATAAATAGTTAATAGGTAAATTTTGCAGAACGAATTAATAATACGAGAGAAAAATAATTTCTTTAAATAGTAGCCTGGGCGCTCATTTTCTCTTTAATTATATCCAAAGACTATTAAAATGCCCATCGTGTATATGACGGTGAACGACACCCGTCATAGAAGATTTTTGAAGAGTGTGAAACCACGTGTTAACTGTTGCAGTTCTCAGGTTCACCTTGACGCGGGGTGGTAGCACCTGTTCGGGTTCCAGCTATAGGTAAATAGTGAACCCCCAAACTGGATGAAAACACCATGAAAGTATAAAATACATTTTTATAGTAAAAAAAATACCGGCTATGAAACTCTCAAAAAAATTAAATTTTGGTATTAAATGATCCATAGGAAGTTGATATGTAATCAAACAAACCAACCAACCAAATATTAAAATGCTGTCTTAACTCTTTTAGAAGATAGAAGTAAAAACAGAAACGGAAGGCGAAACAAAACAGTTGTCAGATTCTGAAACTGAATATTTTAACAGTATGATATTGTTTACACTGTTTACATTATTCCGACTATTATCCTCATCTTTATTATGACATTCACCACGTCACGACCGTCCTACGCGCCGGCCTTCTTCAGGTGAGATTTATCGGAATTTCGAACCTAAATGTAATTATTATTTAATCCAAAAGATAAGAATATCTTTCATAGACAAGAAAATATTAGAAAACCATTCGCCGTAGGCATGAAAAAGCCTACAACTGAAGCATAATTGAACACGGATTTCATACACAAAACCATTTCTCTCAAACACAACTCCCTGGCTTCTAACACAAAACTCATATTAGAGCTTACAAACCTCCAGAAATACCAGTCCAATATCCAACGACGATGAACTACAAATAAATAAAAAATACATACATTAACCTCTTATATGTGTATACAGATGGTTCTAAAAGTAGAATATACAGTCATTTTTTAGATCACGGTCATGAATCCCGTAGGGGTACCATGTGTACTGCAGCTGCAGTAGAAGTGTTGTTTCTTGGGCAAAATAGCCTGATGGAGCCCAAGCCTGTCCTTGGTCGGTTTTAAATGTTTCCCTCTCCTAAACCGGTTGCCACCCAAGGCTATATAATTCTGTCTCTTCTGTTATTTTACTCGGGAAGGGGGAAGAGAAAGCTCTCCAATTTTCAACCCGAGCCGCTATCCATTACCTCCAACGTACCTCCTACAACGATATTGAATAATATCAAATCTATGACTGACTCATTTTTTTACTGCTTATCAACATTTTGCATATAATTTAATACCACAAAATATTTTAAGCATTTTGAAGATAATAATAATTGACTGATACAAGTTCTCGTAATTAACCCATAGAAGGGGGTAGAAGAGGCGGATTCATATATTTCCCAATAATATTTGCGCGTAAGTGAATATAACGAACCCAACTGTAATTTGAACTCGTCTCTCCAATTTTCAATTCATAGGCGTTATCCATTACACGACTCGATTATTCCCAAGCGATCTGCCATTTAGGTACTTACCAGGCTCAACATTGCTTAACTTCGGTCATATATCTTCAGTCTATCGTGCAGAAGACTTAGCTAAAGATTTAGCACCAGAAATCATTTCAATGAACCCCCTTAAGAAATCCATATTTTTTTCTGACTCTAAATTTGTACTTATATCGCTACAAAACATAAATAATAAAAATAGCATGAGTAAATTAAAACAAAAATGCTTTCGAACGATAAAGATATTACCCTGTGTTGGATAACGAGCCATATCAGTATCCAGGGAAATGAAAAAGCAGATAAAACAGCAAAAAGCACATTAAACATGAGATTCTTACACTGACTAGCATCCAACTAATAACAGTTTTATGAAGGACAGATGGCAGCAGAAATGGGACAGCTTTCAGAGCAACACATTGACAATATCAAGCTGAACCTTGGGGAATGGCAACTGGACTACAGAGAGATAAGAAGAGGTGGTTCTAGACATATTCCTTATAGGACTCACACATGTCACCCGCCAACGCCTACTCAAAAACGAAGGACCACCGTTGTGTATACGATGTCAGGAGCCATACACGATTGGCCATGTACTGATAATGTGTAGCAAATTTCGACAAACATAAGGCAAGTACTATAGAGCAGATAAGGTAAAGGAACTGTTGGAAAATACCGAACCAAGTGAGATTTTGTAGTTTGTAAAGCAAAGTATACATAACAGCTGAAATTTCTAGAGCACATAATGAGGACAGAGTGATTTGAAAATCTGCTATTCACAAGACTGATTGAAGGCAAGAGGGACAGAGGAAAACAACGCATAACACATTTAATGAGTTTGAGAAAACGGGTGGCGGAACAAGTTTTAGGAGGAATAAAAGAAAGTCAAAATTTATTAAGAGCTACGAAGAACAGGAAATAGTGATTAAAAATGTGGTTCTACAGAAGGATGCTGAGGATACCATGGATCAAACATGTGAGCAACGACGAAGTTTTAGAGAAAATGGAAACAAAAAGGAAACTTATGCTTGACATCAAGAAGAGAGAGTTGAAGTTTCTTTGGAACATAACGAGGAAGGCGGGCTTGGTAATTTTGATACTCTCAGGACAGATTGAAGGCAAGTGAGACAGAGGAAATCAACGTATAAATGGATGACAGAAAAAGTTTTAGGAGAGATAAAACATTATTAAATGGACAGGAAATTGTCGTGAGCCATGATTACCAACGCGCTGAAGTGATACACCAAACAGAAAAAGAAGAAGAAGAAAGAAAGAAAGAAAGAAAGAAAGAAAGAAAGAAAGAAAGAAAGAAAGAAAGAAGATAAGACTTTATAATATAAGTTTATAATGTATATCTGCACGGTTTGTATTTGGGAAAGTCCTACAATCTATTCCCAAGGGAAAAGTTTATTACGATTTATCTTTAGGCAAGTTGTATCTGGAATAAAGGCATTGTTATATATATATTAATTTTGAAAATTATTCTCATGCAATTCAAAATATTTTTCGGGTTTAAATAACCAACATAATGATAAGCCAAAAAACAAACCAATCAATTCCTTCAAAGTTTATTTCATGTACATATATTAAGTCTCTCCTTCCTCATATACAATGTGTGAAAGCAGGTGCAATACCCTGTCCTCATCAGCCGCCAACCAGTGGAGGCAACTCAGTTTCGGTGGTTAAGTTGATACTAGCGCCACCAGCAGCTTTTGTCACCGAACAGGGTATTGTTTTTCGTTGTAGGTGTGTCAATCTCAGCGATTTTTTATGCAACCTCAAGTCAGATTTTCCAACATTGTGTTCAATAAAAGTGTTTGCTTTTGATCGTTAAACAAAACACGGCGAACTCATAGTGACGGTTTATCAATGACGTATAACGGAAGTTAAACAGATTTGTTGGGAGCATGGTTTTAATTAAATTTGTTTATTTTGCATCTTGATCAGATTCAATGCCTGTTCAGCCGTGGTCTTTAGACAATGTGAGCCACTCTTCAGGCACCGGCTAGTGATGCCCACCTTCAAAAGGAAGGAAATGATTGGACGTTCAAGGAATCCACGACACTCGACCTCAATACGTAGCACATGGCATGTCCACCCCTTTTTCATGCATTTGGATCGCAGCGTTTTTCTTTCGATCGTGTGCCTCCTCTACGTTCTCCTCCCATTAATTCTACTTTGAAAAATGCCAGGAAAATTATTCGTGATATTCGTGTCTGTTTTTGGTTAGATCCCTAGACGGAGGCACTAACTTCTTCGAAATCAAAGCGTGGGTGGTTCAATGTGACACAACTGCACCTTGACTATGTGTTGAGAACTTCCCTCGAGAAACATGGTCATCTTGATTTTACTTTATCACCAAGACTCTCAAGTTGATATCCTGCAAGAACGTTGACAGATATTTACGATGTAAATGAACTAGCTATCACTACAGACACCATTACTTGTGCCACAGTTCTACATAATCTAAAAAATGCTGCCAATGATGCTAGATGTTAATATCTCTAAAGCTTAATTCACAAGTAAAGATCAATACAAACTGTCTCAGTTTAATCAATAAAATCTGTCGACTCTTTTACATATCTAGAAAGCGAGATAAATTCTACTTGAATAAAATAAATGTAATGTGGAAACCTGATCTACCCGACGAACTCAAGAGGAGATTCTTTTGAGCCACTGTACAGGCGGTGTTAATGTAAGGTGCCACTGCTTGGGCATTAAATTAAACCCTAGAGCCTAAACTTGATGGAACCTACACACCGATGCTGAGAGCTATACTTAACATCTCTTGGAGACAGCGTCAAACTATATCACAGCTCAATGGACCCATCCCTGATATTTCTACAATCTTATGCGAACACATAATGCACTTTGCCGTCGAGCTAAACAAGAACTCGCGAGGGATCTACTGCTCTTGAAACCTAGTTACGGAGCAAGGCCGATTGATCGTCCCGTAAACACCTACAGTGACCAGGTATGTTATGGCACAGAATGCCAACCTAATGACCTTCCGACTTAGAGGCATGACTTGATCGTTGGTGCAATAGACTCATAAATGTCCCAGGTAACTCGACCTAATAATAAAAGGAAAAATTATTTTTATTTTCAAAAAATTTTTTTTTTACTGATGTTCTCCAAAGAGAAGCCTCGAGGGCCACCCAATGGAGAGATTTACTGAAGGTGGTTGTTATGCGAGTAGTAAGAATCAATGACGCAATTTATGAGGATTTTTTTCTAATGTTCACCCAATATAAGGCACAAGACCCACTCAAGTTAGTGGGTTACTGAATGGAGTTATATTAGCGCAGGAAAGGGCAAGCGTTAGGAGTATATAGCTGAAGTAGACAGGAACCGGAAACCCAACCGTAAACCGGAAACAAGAGATACACTTCTACTCCTGTTCCGGGAGGTTTATGAACACAACGATAGGCGAACAATATCTACTCCTGTTAAAATATGCATGAAACGTTACGGTCAACGCTAGACTTGTAGAGATTTCGAATGTATTTGTCGGGTAAGCACCCTCTACCACCCTCTATCCCTTGCAGCTCTCAACAAGTTCCTTCCCTCTGCTGCTTCCCCCAGAACACGTTCTGTCATCCACCTGCTCAAGCTTGCAAGGAATGTCACCCGCTTCTTTCCCTTGTCTCTCTTTCCCTCTATTCGACCCGTGAGTATTAGATTCTCAAGTCTCTCCTTCCTCATTATGTCCCAGAAATTTCAGCTGCCTCTTCCAGATGTTAAGTATAAGCCTCCTCCTTGTTTTCATCCTCTAAGGAACACACCGTTGCTCACACGCTCGGTCCACGAAATCCTCAGCATCCTTCTGTAGAACCACATCTCCGTCGCCTCGAGTAACTTCTTCATCCTTGAGGAACTTATCCAGCATTCGCTGCCATAAAGAAAGACAGATGCCACGTAACAACACAATATCCTTTTCTTTATTACCAATGAAATCCTCCTGTCTCGCAACACTCGTCCCACATTTTGAAATGTGTTTTTGGTCATCCCAATACGTCTACGGATCGCGCTTAACGTCGTTTGACAGGACGCTTCTCAGATATTTAAATTTCTGTCTGTTTGATTCTAGTGTTCTCGACCTGCAAATCACAGTTCAGGCTCATCCTCTTACTGATGACCATGAATTCTGCCTTCTTGTAGCTTATGCTTAGTCCCTTCTTCTCACTCTTCCTCGCTACCTTCTGTGACTCATTTCGCGCCCGCCTTGAGATGGTCGTCGCCGTAAGCGGCGGTTACATTGAAAAATAATGTAGTATGTAACTCTAACTGTTGCTAAATAAACTGTCGTTTATCTGCATATAAAACTTTTGTTTTTATTGCCAATTTCGTTTTCTTTTTGTCAATTGTCGGATTTTGCTGCAACACCCTGTAGAAGATTGCACACAAAGTTGGGAATGGATCACTCCACAATACAAAGATTCATTACGCGGCTGCAAAAGGTGCAAAGAAATCAAAATGCATTCTTCGAGTAATTAATTGGAAGTCATCCCGCCAATTTGAAGAAGTATATGAAGGCCGATGAAAGAATTTTTCAGATTGGTTCTTCATTTTCACAACCGATCAACTGAATATTTGAAGGGAGTTACATAACATTTTCAACAAGTTTTAAATTAAAAATAAAGTCATGTACTAAAATATGATCCTCAAGAAATTAATTTTATATGTTTTTAAAAAGTCGACGAAAAAATTTCATGGTTTGCATGTCGCTGAGCTGTCCTCGCACTGAGAAAGATGGAGTTGAGTTCTCACGGAGATGAGTTGTCACGAAGATGATTTGTTAGGAAGATGAGATGGCTGGTGTTCAGTCGGCGATGATGGGTCGTACTGTACCCGCCTGCACATAGGTAAATAAGCTGTTCAATCAATAGAGTATTTGATGAAATTTGTTTTGAGACATGCTCTTGCGCCACATAAACTCCTTCAGTTTTTTCCTTTAATAACCCCTTCCTAAACCACCTTCATGATACAGGATGTTTCACCTCTTGGATTTCTTTTGCGAGTGATCCATGTAAGGATTTTTTCCTTTAATAACCCCTTCCGAAACAACCTTCATCATTCTGGATGTTTCACCTCTTGGATTTCTTTTGCGAGTGATCCATGTAAGGCTTTTTTTCATTTAATAACACCTTCCTAAACGACCTTCATGATTCTGGATGTTTCACCTCTTGGATTTCTTTTGCGAGTGATCCATGTAAGGCTTTTTTTCCTTTAATAACCCCTTCCTAAACCACCTTCATGATTCTGGATGTTTCACCTCTTGGATTTCTTTTGCGAGGGATCCATGTAAGGCTTTTTTGCTACCATGTTTTGGCTTTCGCTTTCTCATAATATATTATCTTCCTGTAATCTACCAACCTGGATGAAAAGAATCTTTAATGAGAAATCAATGCATTCAATGAAAAAGCCCTGCGTAAAGCATTTGAAAAATAAACGATTATTATTAGGCTGTATCAATTTTTTTTTTCAAAACTTTACTCCAAAATTTATTTCATGTGCACATTTAAACACTTTCTATGTCTCCACTTATGTATAAACTCATACAACGGCTACTGTCACACCAATGGATGGAGCCCTTATCATATGGCGAACCTTGGCGTAGATATGATTTCGTGGCCACGGCTTCATTACGAATATCTCTGAGCACTCCAGCAGTACCTCACATTAACACCAAGCTTTATTGTTTCTCAGTCAAATTCGAAAGAATCGGGTAGAACCAGATGCAGTAGCTGTTTCAATCTTAACTGCTTTACACATCAACCGGAGATATTTACAAACTGTTATATTTTTAAAATCATTTCGCCCCAATCAAGACAATAACGCTAATAAAACACAGGAGGGTTACTTAGCGTGAAAAAATATGAAAAAAAGAAAACATTATTAAGAAAATAGAACAAAAAAGAATAGGAATTGAGAAGACAATGGGTAACATTGCATTTAAGTTTTTGAATATCAAAGTTGACTGGAAAGCAAGAAATCGGAAAAGAGTTCTACAAGAAAGAGTGCGGTAGAAGAATCTGTTGACATAGAACGTACGGTTATATCTAGCCATTTCTATGTGATGATACCTAGCTACCAATCTATTAATGCGCTTACATTTATAAAGTCTAGATAACAAAGAGGAAAGCTCATCAGAACAATTACCATAAAAATATTTCTAGAAAAGTCACAGGGAAGTTACGTTACGGCGGTGGGAAAGAGACTGATGCCAAGATGCCAAGTCAGGACCAATAACGTAGCAGATTCTTATTGGTTTTACTATCTTGGTTCAGTAAAATCGGTTAAGAAATTTAATTCAGATACCAATTTAAATGAGAAGATACTGTAATGTCTCTATAAAATCCTCTGTGTGTATTTCTCTCTCGATATTGTCTGCAACATTTTGATATAGTTGAGTTGTCTACCTTTCGGGTGACATTGTTTTCCTTGTGGTAATTATGAATTATTTTATTTCAACAGATTTATGAAATCGGGGGTGGGGAGTAAAATGAACCCCCATAAAAAACTGAGAACAGCAACAATATATTTATAGCCTCTAATTACATTAATGACAAGGTATGCTATCGCTATTATATCATGAGTAACGTAGTATTTTTTAATCAATTCACCCCAAGCAAGGCGATAATGCTACTAAGAAGCAAGGAGCTAATTGTAGTTAAAGAGAATGAGAAGACTTTAGAAAGGACCGGAAACCTAATCCTGAACAGGAAACAATGGTCAAACATCTATCTATCTATCTATCTATCTATCTATCTATCTATCTATCTATCTATCTATCTATCTATCTATCTATATCTCCCACATATCTTCCAAACAAGATATCTATATATCGAGTTATCAATCTGTCTAATTCTATTCATCTCTCTCTCTTTATATATATATATATATATATATATATATATATATATATATATATATATATATGTATGTATAGCAAGAGAGAGAAAGTGAGAGAAAGAGAAAGACAGCGAGAGATAGAGAGAGAGAAGAATAGGATTAGACAGATTGATAGCTCGATATATATATATATATATATATATATATATTATGACCAGATATTATCTATCTAGTTATCTCTGTGTCACCGTTCAGTTATTATTTCGTTAAATTACAGTCACGCAAGCACGTGACTTTTCATTTCAAGTGAATCTTTTTGCGATCTCAATCTGAACAGAAGTTGTTTCTAAATACAACCCATAACACCCATGAAATAACACCCGGTGTTGGTGTTAAAAAGAAAAAAAAAGAAAGAAAGAAACTCGCCCGTCTGTCAGATTTAACAAGAACATGACCTTTCAAAGAATCTCTTCGTCTTTTCTATAACAAGTTTATTCAAATTTCAATCGCAGAAGAAAAAAAAGATGTCGTAACTCGTCTCCCCGTTTTTCATTGCATTCATGCTTAATCGTGTGACAGCTAAAGAAATGTAGAATCTTCGAAGAAAAAAAATAGACTTATTTGTGTTTTGCAAACAAAGAGAATTTTGTGTTTTTCTTTTTTTTTTTTTGATAAATAAAACCAATGGCTTGTTCTTTTCCAAGTACGCCCGTCTACTCAGGTGGTTAACTAATCCGTGATGCAAACGCCTGCATAAGAGGGCAGGTCGATTTTAGAAACGTGCTGTTGCACTCAATTTGAAAATTGTGGTTTTACATGATAAATAAAGACACAAAATATTATTTTCCAACTATTTACCTTTTTCTGATGAAGCAAGTTGGAAGATTAAGTTTAGGTTCAAAATCATAACATTGGAATTGAATTCTGTTGATCAGTGAAGGACTTATAGCACAGCTTGATCAAATTTATAATTTATTGAAGCTTTACAAATTGTATATGGACAAGATACATGGCACACGCACATTATTATTAAATCATTGTGCCATCAAATAAGAACTTCATTTACTTCAAAGAGAAATTATACTTGACAATTTAGCTATATTATGATGTATGTTATACAGTGCAGTAGTTTTAGTTTGATTTTCAATAAACAATGCAAATTTAAAACATTTTATCTTATAATTTTTGCCCAGCTGTGTTAAGGTGTTATATACACTTTTATCTCTGCTGTTTTGCTTCTATCAATTGGGGCCTAACAATGATCTAAAAAATCTTATTCCCTGTGAAGCCTTTTTGTGATTTTTTACGTTATTTTTATACAGTTTTTACTTGGCGAATAAGAATACTTATCATTGCTTAACTCCAGGGAACTGTCAGAAAATTGCTTTCAGTATTTACTCTAGAGCAGTTTTCTCTCAGTCTTTTTTCCAATGAACACACGTGGAATGACTAAAACTTTGGAGATCACTTTAAAATTTAATAAGGAAAAATTAGTTATAAAATTTGAAAATGGGAAAATAATGAAACAAGCATTTATTTTTAAGATATTACCGTGTAACATTTAAGTATTCTTGTGTGAAACCTGGGCTTGATGTTATTTGGTAAAGAAGAAAATTAGATTTAATGGTTATCATTTTTGGCTTAGTATTCCCCAAAAAGGATTAGCGGTATATTTTTCATTTAAAGGGATTTATAAAAAGTCTGATATTATATTTTAAAGAGAAGCCGGTAATGACTTATTTACATCCCTTGAAGAAGACAACAGGGAAGAATTATCCACTCTTAAAAGGTTGAAGAATTTAAAATCCAGTTTAAAGTATCAAACGATAAAGACTTGATCTGGACATGGACTCGATGGGAAAGATAAAGATTTTTTTTTAAATAGAAAAATAATCCATAATCACACGTCTGTTAACTTGGAGCACACATAGCTACATTTTTAGAGCGCGTTAGTGCGCCTGGGGGCACCGATTGGGAAATGCTGCTTTCTAAATGACATTTCATTGCGAGATGATAGGTCTGGGATAGATCTCGATGAAAATTGGATAAAAAAAAACGCGACAATGTATTTCGACATTCCAGTTCGACATTCCAACCACCTGAAGAAGGCCGGAGCGTACAATGACCGAAGCGTTGTGATAAATATGGCAACAAAGATGAGAACAATAGTCCGAATAATGTAAATAGTGTACATAATACCTCATCTCAGAAATATAGACAGATACTGACAATGTATTTGTTCCTCTTAGTTACTTTTCTATGATAATCTGTGCCTCGATGCTGATCTCTCTTCTGAACTAGCTCTAACAGATCAATGAGAAAATAAACGACTTGTAACTTTCAATACTTCAATAATAACCAAGTTACTATAGTTTCATCCTCACCGATCAAATTCCAGCTTTTCTCCAGTCACGATGAATGGACCTACTCCCAATGAGGCTCGATGCCTTCAACTCTTCTGGGTCTCAATTTTACTCCAGATCTTAATTGGACATCATCTATGAAAGTTATTATTAAAGAAACTGGGAAAATGATCGGCACATTCTAACGTTCCAGGGAATATATAACTCCTTCTTCCATCAATCAGATTAAATCAAAAATGGAGTATTGATATCATATGCTATTAATCACATTAAAGACTCCTACCTGTCTTCTATCAGCTTGGCAGAGACATGACAGTGACTCTTTGTGACTCTTCGGGATTGTATTGCCGGCTAACATGAAGAGGAAATATAATATTGAATCCATTGCTAGGTTTGTTGCAAAGAAAGTACAACGATTGTAGGGTAGAAAATCCCCACCCCAAAAGGCCGAGTAAAGATTTTGAAATTTTTCAAAGTTTGAAAGTGATGATTAGATGCCTCCATCCCAGATATTGTAATAATATTCCATGTTTGGTCTTGGAACGGCAGAAGGAGTTAGGTACTTCTAGAGCCGTTTATGGAACCAGCCATTTTCTTGTATCTTTTGTGATGTATCGTATATAAAAGTTGAATTTGAGGTCTGGTATCCGAATAGATGTTCTTCTGCTACTACAGAAAATTTTTTTTTGTGTTGCCTAGCCACTTCGCGTCGGGAACAGCCCCAGAACGAGCGTCCAGACTCACCCACATGCTGCATTTTTCTGTCATCTTCCAGCTGGGCATCGAAATTCCCCCGGGATCGGGGGCAAAATGAGAACTTCATCAAAAGGGATTGCTTTATTAAACAAGACGACGTGTACATTTTTAATTAGCCAGTGGGACCACTATACCACCCTACTGGGCATTTCGAGGCGGTGTAGTGGTTAGCAAGCTTGTCTCGCTAGAACAATTACATCTGAGTAGTGAGTTCGATCCTCACTGGCTGCTCCTACTTTAGACCCTGTGCCTTATCTAAGTTACGCTTGGAAAATCACTATCCCACCCCAATGGGGAGCAAACTCGAGACACAATTTTATCAAGTCCACATTGTTCGACATGCAAATGTTGACTCCTTGAAAACACTTTCTATGTCTCTAACATTCCCACGCTAGTTTTAACCAATCAAAAAAGACTTCCCTTGGTTTGTCTACCGTCTGAACTTAAGGCCAGTCTCTGAATGTCTGAGCCAAGATACACTGCCACTAAAAAATAATAGTATGATTTTCAAACTTTTTTTTTGTTTTACGCATAAGGAACATCTCAGTCAAAAAATGCTTATATTATACAATAGCCTCGTCATGCTTTGATCAAAAAAACGCCTATAGACAATCCGTTGTATCAGGCTTCGAAATACGAGAAGAATATTGCCTAAGATAGGGATGGAAATCAAGAACTTAGAACCTATGCCTATAATCAAGATTTTACACATAGACTGATGTACTGAAACCTACATCTGTTTTTCACTTCACCCCCAAGGAAGACAATAATGTTACTAGGACGCTTCATTGGAGAGACAAAGAAAACTGCATGGAGTGCTAGACAATTTAGCAATGAAAAACGCAAGGAAAGGACTAACCGTCAGTTATAAGAAGACAGAATGTATGTTTGTCAGCAAGAGAAAAATCTCAAGATGCGGAGAAGTCAAAAGTTTAATAAATCTGGGAAGGGTTTGAACAGAAAACTGAAAGTGTTACATCGAATGAAATTGTTTATTTTCTTAATACTTTGCTTAGTTTTTGGAAGGCACCTTTTGCTATTCCAATGAGTACGGAAATTTTCGTTTGAAACAAAGAAAAGAATGCTGAACTATGCAATATCAGTCCTATATGGCAGTGAATGACAGTAAATCACGGGTAAAGAGGAGACGTGAGCAGTATGTTGAGAATACCATGGAAAGAGCATGTAACCATGGAGGAAATTTTAAGAGAGACAATAATGAAAGTTATATGTAGAATCTGAAAGATACAGTTGAAATTTCCAAGCCACATAATAAAGAAAGAAGTTATGGAGAATCTGACAGTCACAAAATACACCGAAGACAAGAATTAATGAATTTATGCGTAATATTAGATTGGCGTCATACCTCAACAGTTTGCAGTCAAACTGGCTATATATAACTGTAAATTCTAGGCTGTTACTTCTATCACGCTTGTAGAACTCTTTTCTGGTTTCCTGCTTCCTACTTAACATTGATCTTCAGCACTTAGGCGACCATGGCTCTCGACAATTTTCTTTTTTTTTTCTTTATTATCCATTTATTTTTGAGAAAGATAATGGAGTAGTTTCGTCTTTTGTTCTCCACAGTCTAAGAATTCAGAATTTTTCTTTTCTTTTATTCTGATTGCTAATGAATACTAGAGAGCGCAGACCAAAAACCATAAGTTCTATGCTAATATTTCCCTCTATCGCACTTCTTGCTTGTGGAACTCTATTTCGACATCATGCTTCCCAGTCCGCTTTGATCTTGTTATGGTCCAGGTTACGACCAACAACACGAACACATGAGTAGAAATAACGAAGGTATATTACACGAAATAATAATACAAGATGTGGAAGGTGTTAGCATGACTGTCAGTCTGGTTTGGAGTGAACTACTATCGGCTCGACTCGATTCGTCCCTCTCTCTTGAGAGCCGTAGTATACATGGTGTTAGGAAGAATTCGTTCTGTAGTTATAGGAAAGGACCCATGACAGATCTTCAAAAATTTAAATAAATACCAATCGTTATTTTCTGGTTTCTTAATTCTTGGTCTTTTAAGTTTCTCTCTGCTTTATAGTGTTTATTTTATCATATTCTCTAACTCTCGGTAATGCCTTGCGTCATAGTAGCTTTATTGCCTTACTTGGAGTGAAATGATTAAAAAAAAGTCGAACAGGTGGAAAAACGCGTGTGAATGGCTAGAAGAACAGGAAGAGCGGAAGGATAGTAAAATGCCAAAAGATAGGGATTTGCGGAGAGTCATGATCAACCGCATCCTGAAGGGACATTGCGCATAGATAAAGATGAACCCCCCCCCCAAAAAAAAACAGAGAACATGCACGTATTGGATTGTCTTCTACATTTCTTTTTGGGGCGAGGATCTAAATCCGAGGTGAAAGGACACGGTAAATTTATAAAAAATATAAATGAAATTAAAAAAAAAGAAAGAAAGATTTATGAGCGATAATAAGCCGACAGGAACAAGGTGTGAATTCCACATTGTACGTTTTTAAAGACAACGACGGTTGTCGCTAAAAATAAATGTGTCATATTTCGAAAGTAAATGATTGCCGGAAGCCCTTGTCAAAGACGAGACGAATGTCACTTTAGTCCGATCCGTGAAAAGCAGTTATCTCTTTGTAACTTTTACTTGTTTGGTTTTGTGTCGTCTGTTTTATGTCTTGTCACAGGTCAGCTGATAGACTTAATGGCAGCGCTTACCATGAAAACGAAACGAGAAGACATTCGATGGAAAAGATATCTGGTCACATCTGTGTTCATTGCTCCCGTAAGTCGTAGATCACTATTAATGCATTATCTCTTTTGAACTTTTCTTTTTTTTAAGCAATTGTTCTTATTTATTTATCCATATATTTTATATGATTTATTCTTTCGGGCCAAGGTATTTTTTATTTCTTTTTGAAATTTGCCATTCTGATTTTCATTATACATTTTTTCTTCTTTTCTTTTTTTCTTCTGCCCTAATTTCTTTCAAACAACATATCATTGTTCAACATAGGAAATATAAAAGAAAAGTTTTTCTCTTTCTCTTTCTCTCTCTATCACTCCTTCACACATACACACACGCGAACGCGCGTACAATGTAAATACTCCGAAACTAATGCACCTGTTTATTTCAACGTAGACGAAAGCCCAAGTATCCAGCTAAAAAAAAAAAAAAATCTTAGACGGGATGCTCCGAATGTAATGCCTCCTACTTATTTTCACTAAAACTATAACAGACACAGAGAGCACAAGAAAAATGCAAGTTTTTACCTACCGGTAGATTTCTCATTGTATTAGAGATGTTCGGACAGTAGTGCCCCTATTCATTTCTTCTGAAACTGCAAAGGGTACAGCAAGCACAGTAACACCGTTGGATTGAGCAAGTTTTCAGCTACAAGCCACTATTTCTGGTTAGAACGGAGAGGCTTCGAAAGTAATGCCCCCTTTTAATTCTTCTGAAACTACAACGGATGCAGGGAGCACAATAACACCGTTGGATTGAGCAAGTTTTCAGCTACAAGAGACTATTTCTTATTAGGCCGGAGAGTCTCCGAAAGTAATCCCCCCTTTTTATTTCTACTGAAACTACAACGGATACAGGGAGCACAATAACACCGTTGGATTGAGCAAGTTTTGTACTTCAAAAGCACTGTTTTTCTACATAGTTACCAGTTTTAACTGCACATGTCTCCTTTTTATTTCAGCGGAAATTATAACGGGCAGGGGAGAACAATAACAACTCACAATCCAATGTTAAGTAGATTTTAGTTTCGAAAAAATATTTTTGATCATAGTCAGTAACACTGGATTTCATTTTTGCGTGAAATAAACATTTCATAGTTTTACAGCCGTGCAGCGACGTCGAAGACATCGCTTGCCAAATACAGTGCTGTCCTTACAGCTGAAAAGCATTGGCTACTGCATAACTGTGCTCACAACCACTGTTTGGTCACTATAAAATCGAAGAAGCGTTAATGAATATCAGTGGGAGCACTTTTCGTGGATGGATGAATTGAAGGACTTAAAGTTGCTTCGTACGCCTTTTCACCTCCATTTTATCAGACTGCTGCCTTAAAATACAAAATATAATTATAAGGTATTGATGGGAAGGTTCAGGCTCCACTATCAAAATACCAACATCCATCTACGACGTCTTTAGCCAATAAATAAAGGTGAGACATTACTAAACAGGAAATAAAGGATAAACCTTTATTTCTGTTCAAAAGGCCAGGGAGGAGTGTGAACCGGACAATAGGCGAACCTATCTACTCCTACTGAGAAAAAAATCAGAGTTTAGGCAGAGACGTTAAAAGTATAGAGTTGAAGTAGACGTTTGAAAGAACCGGAAACCCATTCCTAAACAGGAAATAAGGAATGAACCTCTAGTACAGTTCAATAGAAATAAAATCTATCAATAGATTAGAAAACTACTTTTTTTACGTTTTGGATCAGAAAATAAAGTTCGTGGGATCTGTTGTAGCCTTGTTAGGGCCAGAAATAAAGACACAAAGAGAGGAATTGATTTAAACAAATATATTAACAGAAATAGTAATACAAACTTATACAAACGAGAGTGTTACAGCAACAGTGTTCGGTCCGACTGTCAGAGCTGACTGCTGGAAACTTGCCTCTCAAAAAGGCAGTACCTGCTCCTGTTTATAGCTGGGAGAGTCCATGCGTGCGTGGGTAAATTACCATAACAGATCAGAACAAGTGATGTGCATTTTTTTGAGTTCGACTTTGATTGTCTGTGAAAGGTTTCAGTCGATCAGGGGTTAAAATCACACCGGGGACTTATCGGTGGTTTCACCCACAAAGAGGACATAGGTTTGTATGACCAGGAAAGCACATTAAATCTCACGAATACACAGGCTGGGAGACAGATATATTCTGTGTCGTGTCCCTTTCATCGATCGTAGCTCTCCACAACATCCTGTCCTTTGTAGGCCGTAGCAAGAATTGTCTTTCTGTTATCTCTCCTAATTCCTGTTCTGCCAACCATTTACATAATCTCGTTAGGTAGGTTATCCACTGATTTCCTCCGTCATTTAATATGTTCTGTGAGTGTCAGATTCTCCAAACTCTCTTTCCTCATTATGTGTCCAAGAAAGTTCAACTGTTTCTTTCTGATTCTAGTTATAAGTATCCTTTTTACTTCTTTTTTACTCAGTTACTCACATGTTCAGCCGATGACATTCTCAGCATACTTCTGTAGGCATTTCTGTTTTTCCATGTTTCTTCTTCATCTGTCATGAGATTTTCAAAATTCAATACCATAGAGTAGGATTTATATTATAAGTACTCTTTTCTTTCTTTCTTATGAAATTTTCCTGTTTCTTAATACTTTGTTTAGGTTTTGTAAGGCCTCTTTCGCTATTCCAATGCGGGTTCGGATTTTGATATTTAAACTTTTGTACTTTCTTGCTTTCCAATTTTCATTTTACAGTTCACATCCTTGGGCTTTTTCTTCTTGCTAACCTACGTACATTCTGTCTTCTTACAATTGAGAGTCTCGTCCTCTAGTCTTTTTTTTTTAATACATTCTGTATGAGTACACGCAGTTTTCTTTCTGTACCTGCTATCCATTTTTTTTTTACTTACACAACGTCTGCAGATGTTTGATTATGTTGCATTGCAGCTCAGACCAGACACCAGGCTCATTTACAGGATGTAGTTTCTTTCAGTCAAACGCTTGTGTCATAAATATTGCCCTTCAGCCAGATCGTTACCCACGAGTGAAAAAAGTGAGGTTGGAGGCGCACACTTTAGCAGCTCTCGTCTCAGCTTCTGTGTGGCTCGCGTCATAACTTCTGTCCCATTGCGCGGAAGTATTCATTTTTATAGACAACAGTTTTCTTTGTCCTGTCATCTTCCTCCCAAAAACAATTACTCTTCCTCCCGTCACTTCCCCCCAGGCTTGCTCTCGTACTTTGAAGTTGAGTTCAATTATTGATAGCCGTCGGTCGAAAGTTAATGTTCCGTATCGAGTTGTATTAAATTTAACTCATATTGCTACATGATTAATATTTTAAAACTTGTTTTATCATCCTGTGGTACGAGAAATCTATTTGCATATATATATATATATATATATATATATATATATATAACTTATTCTCAGAGATATCAACGCATTTTTTTAAAATCGAGTTTTGTCATTTTTTCATTATACCCCGAGGAAGCCAAGAGAGAGTAGGAATCCATTCAAAGTAGAGAATTACTGTTAAAACGGTAATGATGAATACTGTGTGTGATATTGTTGCGTTGCAGCTCAGACCAGACAACAGGTTCGTTGACAGGGTTCAGTTTCTTCCAATCAAACACTTGTATAATAAATATTACCCTTCGCTGAGATCGTTACCTACGAGTGAATACACAACAATTTCTAGCAGCAAACCATATTTTATTCTTGGGTTGTAACTTAATGCTATAAGCTATAAGTGGAGATGAAGCGTTGGTGAGGATGACAGGTGCACAGTCCAGCGGCTCTCTACCCCGTTCATTCTCCGTGGCAGGCTTTTTTGTACCTTTTCGCGGGATGGTCAGTTTTATAGATAATAATTCCTTTGTCTTGTCATCTTCGTCTAAAAAAATAATTAAACTTCCTTCCGTGACTTTCTCTCTGTCTGAGCCTCTTGCTCTGTTCTTTGAAGTTGACTTCACCTACTGATAACCATTGGACAAAATAAAATGTTCCTTATCCATTTTTTGTGATAGGTGCGGCTGTTTTCAATTTAACAAGATCTCAGCTGACTCATATTGCTACAATTACCAAAGGAAATCTGTTTACATTAAGTTTTCTTTTTTAATCGACATCATATGGTGAGTTTTTGCTAAATGCGCTTCATTGAAATTTTCGGTGATTTCTTGTCTTTTCGCTATCATTTATCTGGATGAGTAGAAAAAAATCAGCATGAATTTATAAGTTTGAGGGTTAGTTCTTTTAGCCTTGTGTATTTATGATAAATCAGCAGCTTGATACGTCATGTTAGCTGAATTTTATTTTGGAATTCTCACTGTATTTTGTCAGATTTACGTGAGCGATAATAAGCTAAGCATTAAACGCATTGACAAGGCCATCTTTAAAATAAAAAAAACATTTTTATCATTAGGCTTAAATGGTTTGGTTTGTTTTGTTTTACGGCATATCAACCAGATTTTAATTTCTGGTAATATTTTTTCCAAAAATATATTGCTGGTAATATCTTTTTCCTTCAAAAAATCTAATTCTGTTAATATTTTTTCAAAAAAATGTATACCCAGTAATATTTTTTTTTCAAAAATGCATAGCGGGTAATTTTTTTCGAAAATATATTGCTGATATTTTTTTAAAATGTATTGCTGGTAATAATTTTTTCTTTAAAAATGTATTGCTGGTAACAATTCTTTTTACAAAGCATTTCTAGTATTAAAACCTATTTTTAGACTTTCTTAGTTTGGGGGTTAACTCTTTGCCCATGGCTGGAACCCTAACAGTTGCTACCACCCCGGGTCAAGGTGGAACTGGGAACAGCAGCAATTCAGACGTGGTTCCACGATCTTTAAAACCTCCTTGCTGCCGGTTGTAGTTTATCGTATTTCTCAGAACGGTGGCTTAAATGTCTTAAATATTTATCTCCGTATATCCTTGAATAATTTGAATTAATTTATTTTTAAAAAATGAATTATTACCGATGACAATGAATTACGTTTTCAGTTGTCAAAAATGTTGGATTAATAAAGTTAGCTTCTAAGTACTTGTTTAAAGTCGCATACTCATGTATGTATATATTAATACTTTCATCAAAGATAAGGCTCGTGAACCTCTCAAAATATTACTGTCAAAATGGTAATGATGAAAGATGATTAAAAGATAAGGTGGTATAAAGTGGAAATATTTTTACAATGAGGTTCACTCTGTATAAGGCCCAAGGAACACTCGGGGTAGAGGGTTATAGTAAGAGGCAATTTATGCGGATAGGAGTGGAAGATAAAGATTAACCCTAGACTTGAGAAGGTTAAGATTGCAGCGATCGAGGAAGCTTCCACTTTGAAGTCGGTTACACAGAACAGTGGTTCTCTGGTAGAAGCTGTTTGGGTGGAAATTACTTCTTGCCAGTGGAATACGGAGGGAATGTGGGTGGTTTGCTACAATGTGGGTGGCACTGCGGGTCCTGATCATGAAGGCTCTAACTGGTGGAGACAATGAATGTAGTTCGTCCGAGCACTTTCTATGGAAGTAGCGATGGAGAAGTGAGTGGCTTGCTACACCCCGCCTGTGAGGGTGAGATTGGAGGGTGAAAATAATTTGTCACCTACAAAGACTCTGAGACTCTTTTGTATTGTATTGAGGCAGGGCTGTAAGGTCTGGGAAACTCCCGCCCAAATATACCAACAGTACTCCATTTTCGACTTGATCTGGCTCTTGCAAATTTAGAGGAGTCAGGTACTTACTGGAGCGGTAAAGGGAGTCGACCATTTTCCCTGCATCTTTAGCGATTGATCGTATGCACGAGTGCCATTTGGGGTCTGGGTGCGTTTAAGGTTCAGTTTCACAAGGCACGGAGCCTCATCGAGGAGGATATCCTTTTATCGTAACTGGTGGTAGTTCAGGGTCCGATTGATTATGAAGAAAAAGTTGATGACTCAGCCATGACTTGAAGAAGTGAACATTGAAGTGTTCAAGGAAGCAAGTCATTTTCAAAATTCCATGAAGATAAAAGATTGTTTACACTAAAATTTATCCAGTACAAGGTTCGAAATTCATTTAAGGTCAATGGTTACTTTTAAAATGCTAATTATGAAGTAAGGGTGAGATATAAATGAGGGTGTGGTAGAAAGTGGAGATTATGAACATAAGAAGGCTTGATAACGATTGACCCTTGACTTGAAGAGGTCAAGTTTGAAGTGTTCCGGAAAGGGACCTTGCCGGAGTTTCCTCCACAAAGGAACTGGAAAAAAGTTTTCTGAATGTAATTTCCTTCTTATATTTGGAACAGGGTGTGGGTTGATTCACACCCGTGGAAGTAGAATGGTGCGTCCTAGATGTAAAGGTCTGAACTGGTGGCACTAAAGAATGGACCTCATCTCAGCATTGGGTATGGTAATAGCGCTAGTGACGACATTCTTGCAACATTGCATCTATAGGAAAGAAGTTATTGGGTTACCCCTACACCCTACCTAAACAATTTTGAAATTCATCAAGTCTGGAAAGTGTGAATTGAGCAGCTAGAGCCCAAATATAACAGCAATGACTCATCTTTGGATCTAATTTGAATCTTGTAAGGATAAAGTAAGACATTAATGCGCCAGATAGTTCCTGGAGCGATAGAATCAGTCGACCGTTCTTCCAGCTTCTTTAGCAATAGATTTTATATATGAATTCAACTAGAGGTGAATTTGAGATGAAATAGGCATTCAAAGTATCGAGCCTCATTGGGGATCTATTCATCATGACTGGAGAAAACCCAGGATTGGATCGGTGAGGATAAAACTATACTCAGCTATTTGTAGAACTACTAAAAGTTACAAGCCACTTATTTCCTCAGTTTTTGACAAAATGGCATTTCTTGGTAATAAAACTGAGTCATAGACTTCTGGAATTTCTTCATATCTACTCAGTTTCGTATCCAAACGTAAGCAAAGCAATTTTCTAAAGAAGCAATAGTTTTTTGTTTATTAATCTGATATATTTTATAAGTTTAAACGTTATTTTTAGGGGATACTCGTATCTGAGTAGACGTTCCATTTATTTACTCAGACACTATTCAATCTTTTCTTGAGGCTAAGTTGTCTGTAACCCAGTCAGTCGCAAATATTCAGGCTGGTAGATAAAAATAAAAATACAGTTTTCTAAATAAACCGAGCGTCTACTCAAATACGGGTATCCACTGAAAGTTTTATATTGATAAATCCTGTCGGATTAATGAATAAAAATCCATTACTTCTTTTTAAAAATTGCTTTGTTTACGTTTGGATACGAAACTGAACAGATATGAAAAAAATTGCAAAGTCTTTGACGAGAGGAATTTCGCTTAATAGGCACTATTCAGCCTTGCCTAATCGGCTGAATTCTCAGTCGAGATCTAACGACAATTTCTTCTGTTCAGTGAAGACGCAGGTTCGAATCTTGCCGGAGAGAGCATGTTTACAAAAACCTCCCATACTTAGTTGTTGAAAACCTACGAAATACCATCTGTCAGCGCTCATCTAGAAATGGTTTCAGCCTAAAACTCCGAGGTAAGAAATAAACAATTCAAGGTTTTTGATAATAAACAATGGAGGCGAAATGTTTATGAGGCCGGCGGAATCTGCTCGCACATAAACAAAACTGCACATCCCTTGACAAGCAGTACAGAGCAATCAATTCAAATAACGGAAATGAAGAACACTGGACTTATTTATTTTTTGGCTGACAATCGAAGTTTCTATGCAACTTTATTTATGAGATTATATCTCGCTTTTATCAAATGCAGACAAATTTAAACCGCCTGCACCAATAGTTCTTTTCCACTTTCTACTTGCTTGGAATACAGAAATTTTACGTTTTTTTTTTAGTCTTGGTCTAGCATTGTGCCAAATGGAACTGACAATTTGGTCAGAAGACAGAGCTCTGACAATGGAAACTGATTGCCTTGCCTAGGCTTCAATATTGGACACTGATGGTTTTGGTGGCAAATGCAAAATTGTCTGAGTTAGCAAACTGACACCTATTTAACTATATTCCTGTTTAAACATTATAAAATGAATTAAAAACTATCATGCTTCATGTTGAAGGTGGTTGATAAGGTTTAAATTGGAAGATACTTTCTGATGGTTAATGTATCTGATAATGTTTAATACGCCTGACAAAGTTTAAATTGGAGCATAGTGTCCAATTTGCTGTTTAATGTGTTTAAAGGGTTTTATGATATTTAAATTGGAAGAGAATGTACATTTTTCTGTTTAATGTATTTGTTAATATTTAAATTGGGAGATAGGGTATATGTTACTGCCAATGTACTTAATAATATTTAATTCGTTGGATAATCTTTAAATTGGAAGATAATGTGCAATTTGATTCTTAATGTGTTTGATAATCTTTAATATATTTTATAATCTTTAAATTTGAAGAGAATGTACATTTTGTTGTTTAATGCATGTGGTAATATTAAAATTGGTAGATAGGGGGGTACATTTTGCAGTCATTGTATCTGATGATGTTTAATGCGATGGATAATCTTTAAATTGAGAGAGTGTATATTTTTGCTGTTTAATATTTGTAAGAATGTACACTATATTCCAGTTTAAACATTATCAACCGAATTAAACATTATCACGCTTTATGTCTAAGGTGGTTGATAAGGTTTAAATTGGAAGATACTGCACATTTTGCCGTTTAATGAATTCGATAATGTTTAATGCCTTTGATAATTTGAAGAGTGTATACATTTTACCCTTCAGTGTAGTGCTTAGCGATAAATAAGCCAGGTACTTAGCAGTAAGTTCGAACCTCACTGAGTGTCCTATTAAATCCCCGACGTTAAAAACCTAATAGTGGAAAGCCAGTCAGCAACCTCTGAAGCCACCTAATTAGCAATTAACTATATGTATAATGTAATAACAGATGAAAGAATGTGTAACACAAAATTCCGAATAACGTAAGATGCCTTTCAGAAAGCGAGAAGGTATTAAGACGACGCGAAATATATTTTTATAATCAGTTAACGCAGCCTTAATAATATATGCTATATAGATGGAAGATTCAAAGAAGAGTCCTTAGATAAATTCGAGGAGAAATTCAAATGTGCGGGTGCTTTAGGGGATAGCAGCTCAGAATAAGAAATCGGAGAGCTGAGTTCAAATTCCAGTCGCGTCCGTGAGATTTACTTATGCGTAAATAACGCTAGAAAAGGTATGAATTTATATTTCCTCCCTTCCTATAGATTAAATAGCATGACTCGAAAAATCATTATTTCTGTTAATGCCATATTCAGTCGCAAAATAAAATGTTTATTCTCACAATACAAGCAATTTTTCGGCTATAAATAATCCTTAAATGGTTGATAAACCGCCAGAATCGAATCAATCAGTCAATCGACGAGGAATTAAAGAACAGAAGGTGAACAATAACTGCAATAAGATAGAATTCATGGTTGTCAGCAAAAGAGACAACACAACATATGATTTACATAATGGGGATTACAAAATCAAATAGGTGCAGAAATTTAATTATCTGGTTAGTTTTATAACAAAGTCAAAGTAGCAAGAGGAAATAAGAAGAAACGACTATTAACTATAAGAAGATAGAATGCATGGTTGTCAGCAAAAGAGACAACACAACATATGATTTACATAATGGGGATTACAAAATCAAATAGGTGCAGAAATTTAATTATCTGGTTAGTTTTATAACAAAGTCAAAGTAGCAAGAGGAAATAAGAAGAAACGACTATTAACTATAAGAAGATAGAATTCATGGTTGTCAGCAAAAGAGACAACTCAAGTTGTGAGATACATTTCGGGGACGTCAAAAGAAAGTAGGGGCAGAAATTTAACTGATTGGATAATGTAGGAAATGTCAGAAGAGATATATATATTTAGACATCTAGAGCGGCATAGAAATAACGAAAAATTCTTGCGAGATAATAATGGCAATAAACGGATATACACGTTTATTAATTTATGTAAAGTTTCGTTCTCAAAGTAAAATGAATATGTCACTTTCTTCTTTGTTTAAAAGAAAACTTTTCTTAAAAGTAATGTTCTTTTTTATTATGCAGTACAGTGAGGTTCATATAACTCTATACAAATTCAATAATATAATAATACCTTCTAAAATAATAAAAATCAATACAATACGTACCTCGGTTTTACGGACCTCCATTTACCGGATGTCAGAAGCAACGGATAAAATCTACAGCAGCTGACTCAGTTTATAAGCTAGGCTATGGATGGAGCTGTGACAACACCGGATATAATCTGTTGCTTCGCCAGCTGACCGTTGTCAGGCCGTTACTTTGTTTTCATCAGTATGTCAGAATAATCAAGAACCTATACTGGCAGCAAACAGTCTGCATGCGCATAGGGAACGAGTTCAGTGAATATACAAAAATAGAAAGAGGCGTAAGGCAAGGATGCGTCTTCTCACCCGATCTGTTCAACCTATACAGGAAGGCAATTCTGAGAGAACAGGAAACCCTACCGGGATTTAGCACTGGCGGCCACAATCTTAACAACATAAGATACGCAGATGACACAGTACTGAGAGCAGACACGGAAAAGAAATTACAATATATCTTACAGAAGGTAGCAATGGAGATTGAGAAGAAAAGACTAAGCATAAACAAAACAGAATGCATGCTCATCAGTAAGAGGAAAAGCCCCAAACGCGATTTGCAGTTTGCGAATACTAGAAACAAACGGACGCGGAAATTTAAATATCTGGGAAGCGTCTTAACAGAAGACGGTAAGTGCAATACTGAGATCCATAGGCGTATTGGGATGGCCAAGGACACATTCCAAAAGCTGGTCATAGTATTGCGAGACAGGAGGATTACTTTGGTACCAAAAAAACAAAAAAAAAACAAGAATACTGAGCTGATACGTGCCATCTGTCCTTCTTTGCGGCAGCGAATGTTGGACGATTTCCTCAAAGATGAAGAAGAGACTCGAGACGACGGAGATGTGGTTCTACAGAAGGATGCTAAGGATATCATAGACCACGCATGTGAGTAACGATGAGGTCTTAGAGAGGTTGCAAACAAAGGGAAGGATTATACTTAACATCAGGAAGAGGCAGCTGAAGTTTCTGGGACACATAATGAGAAAGGAGGGCCTGGAGAATCTGATATTCTGATAGGAAAGAGAGATAAGGAAAAGCAGCGCGTCACATACCTGACAAGCTTAAGCAGGTGGATGACAGAGCGTGCTCTGGGGGAAGTAGCAGAGGAAAGGAACATGTTGAGAGCTGCAAGGGAAGTAGAGAGCCATGATCGCTTATGTCCTGAAAGGACGTGGCACACGCTTTGTCAAACAGAGTCCCAGAAGGGTGCTTACCCGAAAAATACATTCGAAATCTCGAAGAAGCAGATGGAAAGAAATTGTTGCGTGCTGCAAGGGATAGAGGGATGTGGAGAGCCATGATCGCCTTCCTTCTGAAATGACATGGTACATAAAAAAAAAAGAACCGCACATGTAGCTTATTGCTACATTGTTTTCCCTTTTTTTATATGCCAGTATGTTTAAGTGGTCATCATTTTTTATAACCACGTCGTATGGAGGAAAAGTAGAAAGACAGGAAATGGTGAATTTAATACTAGCACAAAATTTACTATATTTTACAGGGTTACATTGGATTGTGTGCTTGATAAAATGTAAAGCACTAGATTATTTCTCTTTCTGTCGTAATATAAGTGTTTACATTAGCAATTATAGACTTAGTATGAGTAACTATGGAAAATTTGCCTTATCGAACCAATATTTCCCACTTTTTATCCGTTAAAACAAACTATGAGTGTACTTTTTGATTCTTTACTCTGAGTAAAGGTCTAACGAATGCTTATTTACAGACATTATTTCCCCCACAAGAAAAATCCTAACTTTATATGGGTGTAATTGAACTATTTACATTGTTCGGACTGTTGTCAGCATCATTATTGTCATATTCACGACGTTTCAGTCGTTGTACTTTCTGGCCTTCTTCAGCTGATAGACGTTCATTGAAGCACGAAGTCAATTTGGATTTGATTAATTCTTCGAGGTGTTTTTCGTTATCTTAAACTTTTTAGAACCAGTAGTCAAATAAGATGGTACGCTTGCATTGAAACAAATGATCGTATGCATACAAAGACGAGACCGGAAGGAAAATATGAACCCCATTCAAGAAAACTCATTCTTTTCTTTAATTAAGGCTAAACACATGTTATTTAAGTATGGCGATGAATCCAGATTTCCAGATAGCGTAAGGATTATCCGGATGTAAGGATTATCAATGGTTATGCAACCAAGTTCAGGTTTCCAGCCATATTTGTTGCGTTCACTTCTGCTATAAACCGCTTAACAAAGGTACGATTGTATCTATTCTGGACACAGCAAGTTCAAAATAACAGGGTAGAGTGGGACTCTATAGTTGGTGAGCCGTTAGTCTAAGCGAGAATGAGTACTTTCAAAAACGTTAGTCTAAGCAAATGAATACTTTCAAAAACGTTAGTCTAAGGGAATGATTTCTTTCACAAACGTTAGTCTAAGCGAATGAATCCTTTCAAAAACGTTAGTCTAAGTGAATTAGTTCTTTCAAAAACGTTAGTCTAAGCGGATGAGTTCTTTGGCTCCAGACTTGGAGAAGTTAAGATTCCAGTGTTTGAGGATGCTTCCTGAAAGGATGCTGTTACACAGCACCGTTCTTGCTGTCCGAATCCAAAGATTTGCGTCAAGAAAATATGCTGATTAAAAATAAAAAAAATAAAAATATACAAACACAAAATTGTTATTTGTAAAACTTTGGGGCACATATCTTTGGGTGTTCATTTGTAATTATAAGCATTTTTATATTTGAGGTAGGCAACAGTTTTTATAAACAAAGAAAACGCAGCTAAATTCTTGTGATATTGCATGAAATACGGAACAAGCTTTTCACAGATGAAGAAGAGACTGGTTTCGACGTTGATATTAAGAATACCATAGAAAGAGAATTACTCACAATATGAAGGTAAAAGAAGCAAACAGCAGGTAAACTAGTTAACGAGTTTGTTGGTATGGATGTTAGAAAAGAGACAAATCCTAATGGTAATGTTAATATTAGCAGTTTCTTTATAAGGAAATATTCGACATTCATTGACCGAAAACAGCGGTTAAAATTTATAAAATCTTTCTCTTAAAAGAATTTTTCAGATAAAATAGGTTTTTCAAGTCCATTTACTCTTTCCAGTAAAGATGAGAGTTTCCTTTCTAATTTTTTAAGTAGAGTGAAATGTCTACATCTTGATTATGTCATTGTTTTCTCTTTTTTTAAGCATTTCGCTCCAAGCAAGGCGGGAAGCTACTAGCACGCAAGGGGTTACAGAGAGTGGGAGAAAAAGTAAAGAGGCGTGATAGAAGAAAGGGTGAAGAGAAGGACGGGGAATTAGACCAAGGCATCTGAAGATATCGATTGACATTGCATTTGAATAATTGAAGATTATACCTATCAGAGAAGCAAGAAAGAGGAAGGTAATTCCACACACGGGAAGTGCGAGACATGAAGCTATTTGCGTAAAAAAGACGGCTACATTTAACCGTTTCGACAATGAAATGGTGGAACTGAGATGCCAAACTAGTAGCACGCTTAAATTCATGCAGTTTGTGAAGCAGCGAAAGTAACTCGTTGGAACAGTTATTGAGAAAGTATTTGTAGAAAATACAGAGGGAAGTGACGGCACGTTTGTGAGAGAGTGAGTGCAAACGAGATGCCAAGTTAGGACCAATCATATTGCATATCCGTCTCTGGATTTTGTCGAGGAACTTGAGACGAACAGCGGGGCCTCCAGATAATATATAGCAGCAGTATTCCATGCAATGGCGAATGGTTGATTTATAGATTTGAAGGATGGACTCAGGCGAGAAAAACTTTCTGGCGCGACACATAGAACCAGCTTTTCTTGCAGTAGATGAAGCTATTGATTCAATGTATTTGTTCCATCTCAGGTCAGTGGACAGCGTGAGACCAAGCAGGCATAGACATTCTAATGGGCGACAGGCAGGGGTCTCTGTGGTGGGTAAAAGAGAACAATTTTGTTTTTGAGGCATTAAAGTTAACCAGCCATTTCCTGCCCCCGTCAACCACAGATTGGATGTCCTTTTCGAGACAAGTGGCCAGGTTAGTTTTATCAGCGATACCAGACATGCTTTTGAGGCAAGAGTAAATTGTGGTGTCGTCAGCATAGATGCCTATTTGGGAACTGATGACATCAGGAAGATGGTTGATGAAGATCAGAAACCGTGCAGGGCCCAGAATAGTCTTGGAGAACACCTGCGTTCTTGAGAAAGGAACTGGAGGAGAATCCGTTTAGGACGACCTGTGATAATTATTTTAGGTGTTGCTGCTCTTGAATGTCCTCAAGTGATATGCTTTCTGTTAGTTGGACTAGTTCTTTGTTTGTGATTCTATAGTGCCAGTCCTTGAGGTTTGAAGAAGTCTGTTTCTAGACAGGTCCCATTCACTGGAAGCCATGTTTAATCATCGTTCTGAGAATGCAGTTGTATGTAGGTGACAGTTTAGATGTTTTTGAACGAATTTGGCACCATGCATAGTGTTGTGGATTCCGTGAAGGGAATCCTACACAAATAAATAAACAACGACAGTAACTGAGATAGAAAAATAAGTGTATTAAACATAAGAATAAAGACTTGAAGTGAAGATTAGTAATCCAGGAATGCGGGTTAGTAGAAAGTATATGTACAAGTCTCTGTAAGTAAAGCCGTAATCATCTCTCTCTCTCTCTCTCTAGACTCTTGTATAACTCCCTGAGAACACCTTGTGTCTGTCTCCGTATCTCTCAAAATGTCTCAACGTATCTCCACGTATCTCAAGGTATCTCAATATTTAACAGTCCCTCGCGAGGAATGTATATGGCACAAGGCCGAGTTTAAAGTGGGTTTCTCCGAGCACGTAGGCTCGGCTCAAAATATACCCTTTGAACCCGCCTAGATGGGTTCAGGGTCTGTCTACCCACCACACCGGACGAAGCTTTGCCGAAGGGCAAAGCTTCGTCCGGGTTCCTCTCTGCCACGTATCTCAACGTATCTCAACAGCAGGTATTCTCTCTGTCAGTATAAGTATATTTTGGACGAGTCCATCTTATGTAAAAACGGGAGAGCCTCCCCACTCCTTAGCTTCTTTTTTGGTGGGCACTTAATATTTTTTTCGCTTATGGTCTATCATTAGTGGTTCCGTGAATTTTCTTTTTCGGCTTGTTCTTCTGATCTCCGTGGCTACTTGTGGTTTTTGAATTTCGAAGACTTCGAAAATCGCCCCCATCGCGTCTTCATTTTCGGAAGGTGACGAATTTGGTTCCTCTACCCGTCTGTTCTGTATCTGATTTATGTGTCTCCTGTGAGTGAATTTTTCACCTTGGATCGTGTATAGAACATTCCCCAGTCTGTTTATTATCGTACCTGGTTCCCAGTATGCCATATTATTCTTGAACATTCTGAAATAAACCCGTTCGCCTGGTTTGAAGAATCTTTTAGGCATTATCGGTGTATGCCGGTTTTTATTTTTGCTGGGTAATAGTTTATCAAAAACAGACCGTATTTTGCGGGCAAACATCACTTCAGCTGGCGAAAGGCCAGATGGTGTGTTTCCGGTCGGGGTGATTCTGTAGACTTGGATGAACTGTTGTATGGCTCTTTCTGTTGGTACGTCCTCTGCTTTTTCAAGGCTCTCTTAAGCGTGTCCACAAACCTTTCGGCTTGCCCGTTAGATCGTGGATGATATGGTGCTATTTTAATATGTTTGACTTGATAAGTCGAACAGATGGTGCCTTTGCTGCCGCATCACAGCCTAATGTCGTTATGCATATTAGGCAATACACGAAACTTCATTAACACTCTCATACGATTTTTCCCTGGGTGTCCTAGATGAAAGTCCTTCAGAATTCGTCTTTGTAAAGATTTGTGTATGACCACTCTTTCATTATAAAGTAATACGTGATTACAAATTGAAAAATACTCCGCTAGATTTCTTTCTTTTTCTTCTATTTTTCTCTTTGTACTTTGTATGAATTCATCCATCTCAGCTTCTCTTCTAATTTCTAACAAGGTCACTGGTAATTCCCTTACTGTATTGTTTAGAACTTTACTAATTTCGTCTTCGGCTCGCAAAGCCGTTATTACCGAGTCTTCCAGAGGTTCGCATTTCTCAGGTACCAATCTAGATAATCCATCCGCATTTTCTTCGACGGTAGGAATTCTAGTTTGAAATTATAATTCAATAATATAGTTCGTCATCTCAGAAGTCTGTTGGCTGTGTAAATTGGTAGTCCTTTTTTCGATCCGAATAAAGTGAGAAGAGGTTTATGGTCAGTGTGAAGAGTAAATTTTCTTCCATATATGTATCCGTGGAAGCGAGTTATGGCGAATATTATGCTTAACGCTTATTTCTCAATTTGCGAATAATTCCTCTCTGCTGGTAACAACGATCTAGATGCGTGAACTGTATGTTTCCTTGTGCCATCCTGCATCTTGTGTAATATACAAGCTCCCACTCCCTGTGAACTTGCGTCACTAGCAATGATAATTTCCAGTTTGGGATCAAAATGCGTCAGTGCTAGATCAGACGTTAATTTCTTCATGATCTCCTTGAACGCTTTCTGACAGTCTTCCGTCCAGTTCCATTTGTTATCTTTTTTCAATAATTCATTGAGGGGAGCCCTCAATTTGTGCATGTTTTTCAATGAATTCACCGTAATAGTTCGCTAGACCAAAAAAAGCTTTGCAACTCTGCGACATTTTTCGGCTCAGGCATATTTTTTATTGCAGATGTCCTATCTGGATCTGGTTTTCTGCCACTTTCATTGATTATATGGCTTAGATACTTGATTTCTTTTAGAAAAAATAGCATTTTTTCTCCTTCTCTTTAAAACCAAAATCCTGAATTCTTTTAAAAAATTTCTTAATACGAGTTGCGTGTTCTTCTGCATTATCGCTTTTGATTAACATGTCGTCTAAGTAAGCAGTAGCAAAGTTCTGTCCCATGAGTATGGTATCCATAGTCTGTTGAAAAATTGATGGTGCTACTTTTATCCAAATGGCAATCTATTAAGTTTGTAAAGTCCTTTGTGAGTACTGATACATAACATTTTTGTACTTCACTTAATCAATCTTAGAAAATACCTTACCACCGTTAAGCTTGGTAAATATTTCCTCCGGGCTTAGCAATAGGTAGTGATAATCCTTGATAGATAGTTCGCATTTCATTGTCCTTGGCTGAGACTAATGATTACCCAGTCGAGAAATCTGCGCAAACACGTGTTTCTCCGGATATTTTCTTTACGTACACCACTGGTGCCGCCCATTCACTGAATTTGATTTTTGAAAGGATTCCAATTTGTACCAATCTATCTAACTCCTTTTTTTATGGTTGCGAAAGGCACGTTTCGCTTTTTCTTGAATACTGGCTGAACATTTTTCTTTAGTTCAATTTTAGCTGCAAAGTTATTACATCGTCGGAAAAAAAGCGAGAATACTTCGGGAAATTGCCTGTGTAGTTCTTTTAATTTTGTAGCTTCTGACGGTTCGCACTCTATTTTCTTACAAAATGAGCTAATCGGTAAATCCCATACGTCAAATTTTTGCATCCAATTCGTGCCCACCAAATTTTCTGTGTCTTTCATTACAAATATCTTCAATTTTTTTCATTTTACCATGGAATTTTACATTTAGAATTACTTCTCCTTCAAAATTGATATGCCTCACTGTAACAGACTTGGCGATTTTATGTGTATGATTCATAGTCGTTCTATGGCTTCCTCCATGTCTGTAAATTAATTATATTTAGATCCGATCCTGAGTCTAACTGTAATTTTACCTTCTTATTTAAGATCTCGAGCTCCACGTATTTTCTTTTGTTCAGTTTGTCTTCGTAGTCCATTCTAGTAGTTCTTACCCTACTAGTGTGTTTTTTGTTTCTGCATTGAGATGCCTCATGTCCCATTTTTCCGCAAGCTAAATAGTTTTTGTATTTAAATCGACAGTCTTTATTCCGGTAGAATCCACCTCGTCTGTAACATGCAGATGGCGGGGGGCTTATATTTGTTTTAATCTCTGTCATTAATCGACATTTACCTTGTAATTTTTTCTTTATCATAAAATTTTTGTTTTTCTTTCGCGGGGGCGGGGAAACGTAACTTTTTGTTCAACTTACGTATGTGTGCTACTTCCGATTCCTCGATATCCTTAGAGTCTTTTTTTATACTCAAGCATTTTTGGCAGTCTTCTGAAAATTTTTGTAGCGTTAATCCAGGCTCGTTTTGAGGCTTCGTGAGCATTCTTTTTAGCATTTCACTGTCCTTGGCTGAGACTAATCCCTGTACGAAAATAAGACACTTAAAATTGTCCAGAGTCAATTCTGCCAATTTAAAGTCATCGCAATGTTTGTTCACAATTGCGGCGAACGTGGAGTAGTCCTCATTTTCGCTTTTTACGAGGTTGAGACATTTCCATCTTTTGTGAAATAGTGAAGTCTTTGGATTGAAGAGCTCCGTAACTCTCGAATTTCCGTCGCCAAGTAATTGTATTGGCGAGCGAAATAATGTTTTTCGTGTAGGTCCGAAATCTTTATCACCAAGTTATCGTGGACGCTGGCAACGGCAATTTTTTTTAAGTCCCCGTGAAGTGCGAAATCTTCGTCGCCAAGTTGTTGTGGATTCCGTGAAGGGAATCCTGCACAAATAAATTAACAACGCCAGTAATTGAGATAGAAAAATAAGTGTATTAAACATAAGAATACAGACTTGAAGTGAAGATTAGTAGTCCAGGAATGCGGGTTAGAAGAAAGTATACGTAGAAGACTCTGTAAATAAAGCAGTAATCATTTCTCTTTAAATCTCTGAGAACACCCTGTGTCTGTCTCCGTATCTGTCAACCTGTCTCAACGTATCTCCACGTATCTCAATATTTATCGATCCCCCCACGAGGATTGAATGTGGCACAAGGCCGAGTTTAATGTGGGTTTCTCCGAGCCCGTAGGCTCGGACAAAAATATAGTCTTTGAACCCGCCTAGACGGGTTCAGGGCCTGTCTACCTCTCCGGACGAAACCCTGCCCTTCGGTAAAGCTTCGTCCGGGTTCCTCTCTGCTAACGCAGAGAGTTCGGCAGACGTTGCAAACAGTCAAAGACTGTATCGAGACGAATCTCTGTATTTATCAATCCACCCACGAGGACCGAATGTGGCACAAGGCCGGTTTAATGTGGGTATCTCCGAGCCCGTAGGCTCGGCCAAAAATATAGCCTTTGAACCCGCCTAGACGGGTTCAGGCCCTGTCTACCTCCCCGGACGAAACCTTGCCCTTCGGCAAAGCTTCCTCCGGGTTTCTATCTGCTGACGCAGAGAGTTCGACAGCCGTCGCAAACAGTCAAAGACTGTATCGAGACGTATCTCAACAGCAGGTATTCTCTCTGTCAGTATAAGTATATTTTGGACGAGTTCATTTTATGTAAAAAGGGGAGAGCCCTACAACACATAGCATCCCGATGAAAGATTCGATATGACGAAGCTATTTAAGAACATGACTTTACCAAAAAGAGGATGGTAACGGGTCAAAATTTACAAACAGTTATAAAAAATACTGCGTAAATTTTAGCGACAATTCAAAGATTTATCAAACATTTTGCAGATAGTAGCAAATCAAATATTTTAGTCAAATTAATATACTGGCTAAAACGTTACGTGGTATGCGTGTGTATAATTTTCGTTTTGTAAATGACTGGGCACATATATGTGAGTGTTTATTGGTAGATATCAGTGTGTATTTGAGGACTAAGCTTTGTATACAAAACTGGAGTGTGTTTCTACAAACTCCGTGTGTGGTGGGTACGTAGGTTGTCTGGGTCAATGTCGCTGAATCATGGCAATGCTATCGGGACTGTTTGTTAGTGAACAGGCCTTTCACATATGTCAACAAATTGTCATAAGTCAAACTGTAGCTCACCAATTTTTTTCAGTCCGCCAGCTTGTCACTTAGCTACTTAACTCCACAATAATTCACCGCCTAACCAAACTCGTCCTGCTCCTACACTGTCACCCGCGTCTTCTTCGCGAGCGATACAGAAAAGCACGACCCTGCAACTTTAATACATCGATAGCAATCTTTGTCGCTAGTTCCAACAGTAAACAAAACTTGGGACCCTATTTTATTACTGGGAACAAGTCGAAATTTCGACCGGTTCGGGGCGTGGGGTCAAGATTAAATAGAAAAATGAGTCATCAGAACCAATGAGCTGGTTTACATAAACGAAGAAGCCGGGACGGGGGTACGTTTCAAGGCTTTTCGGGCGGTTTGAGATGTCTCAATAACAGACGACGGAAGACATTATGGAGAAATTCGGAGGCACATTTGAATAGTGAAAAAATGCCTTCCAGAAAATAAGCAAAATATTAAGAGATAGGGAAAAATCGTTAGAAACTGAGAAAAGAACGCACAATGTATGGCATATATAGATATAGCATTGAATTCTGGGTAATTTCCTCCCAATTGAAAACATGACTCAAAGCGACAGGGATATAGTTCTGCAGATTCATATTGCGAGTACCATGGACAGAAGATGTGAGGGTGTTTTAAGAAAAATAGTCCCTTCCACTCAAAATCACAATGAGACAATTGTTCATAATATAAGTTTTTATGCCGTTAGGATTTCGTGGAAGTTTATTATGTTTAGATAAAAAAAAACATGGAATCTACGACAATTGATACATGTTATTAATAAAAGGAATTGGATGTATACAAATCAAAGGGAAATACATTGAAACTAGCTGTAAAGGAAAAAGGCTGAGAGGAGCTTAATTTTTCCAGCGAGTCAAGCTTGCTAACCATCAGATGCCGATAAAACTAGCTATAGGAATGTGCTTGTATGTATGTGTGTGTGTATCTGTGTGTGTGTAAGAAACAAGTGTGTATGCATGTGCATGTGTGAAAGAAACAACGTGTATGTATGTGTGTGTGTGTGTGTGTGCGAGAGTTCAGTCAACAAAGGACCAAAGAGGCGAATATTATTTTATGTCCAAGCGCTTTCGGCTATACTTTTAGCCATTATCAAGGATGAATTTATTTTTATTTTTAACTGAATGTATGGATTGTTTTATGTATATATCATGGGTCATAGGAATTTTTTTTTTCCAAACACAGTCAGTATATTGTGGCCATGTTCATAGTTGATGTTATTGAGTGATAGATTTTTCTTTTTTCTTTTTATTAATAATGCTTCCATTACTTTTATCGTGTTTAGATGCAGATGAGGCTATTATATTTGCATTATCAACGACTATGTTGCGGATAAATATATTGTGAAAGCGCTTGTACATACAGAATGTTCATACAATTTTTACATACATATATCCAGAAAAAAAGAAAATTATAAGAACACACAAAAAAAATAAATAAATAAATAAAAAACTTAACTACAGTACCTTGTCAGTCGTTTTAATGAAACTTGCATACAATGTGCGATGGATAAATTATCGTCTAAGTTATGCAAAAATGAATATAGCACTGACATTTCATTTTAACAGATATAGTTATATATAGTTATATATAGTTTTATAGTTACCAAAATTCTAAAAAAAGTATCTTGAAATAATACAATGTAAGTTTATTCAATAAAATCGCAATTGGGTTAAACCACAAACTTCATACGACTTCAGATTCTCCTGCATCTCTTCTGGATGGTCTCCTTGTTTAAGTTGGTGAATGCTGCCACAATCCTTGCTTTCACTTCATCTTTTCAAGTAGTTTTGTTGGTCTCTCGCTCAACTGCGCCCCGCGCATAATAATCAAGGGGGTTGTTGTCTGGGGATTTCGGTTATCAGATGTAAGGGGTGATGTGGTCGCAGAAATTGTCTGACAACCATGACTGGGTTGTTCTGCCTGTACGGCATGGGGCAGAGTCCTGTTGCCAAACATAGGATTTTCCAGCAGCCGCCCTCTTGACCCAGGGCAACACTACCTCCTCAAGGCAGTTGGTGAGGGCTTCCATATTGAGTTTGAGGCCCACACCAACAAATATACCCAAGAACCTTTAAAACGTCTGTGTGTGTGCGCGCGCATGCACATATATATATGTGCGCACACAAACACACATAAAAATTGCGATGGATAAATTGTCGTCAAAAATTAAAATAATACTATCTCGTTTTAACAAATGTATCGACTAAAATTACACAAAAACGCCTTGAAATACTAAAGAGTAAATTTATTCAATAAATCACCTGCAACTTTTCTGGATGGTCTCCTAGTTTGAGTTGGTGAACACTGCCATAATCCTTGTCTTCAGTTCATCTTTGGTGTTACAAAGAGTTTTTTTTGTGGTCAACTGCTCAACTGCGCCCCCACATATAATAAGCAAGGGGGCTGTAGTCTGGGGAGTTAGGTGACCAAATGTAAGGAGTGATGTGGTTGCAGAAATTGTCTGACAACCATGACTGGATTCTCCTGCTTGTCAAAAACAGACGACAAGCATGCGCGAAATTAAAAATATAAAATAGCGACAATTTAATCATCACAAACTGTATAAGTTTTAGAAGCTAATGTCTGACAATTTCTGTGGCCACATCACCCCTTACTTCTGGCCACCTAACACTCCAAACTGTAAACTCTTTGATTATTATGCGTGGAGCGTAGTTGAGCGAGAGACAAAAAAAAAAAAAAAACTCCTTGTAACATGGAAGATGAACTGAAGGCAGAGGATTATAACAGCATTCACCAACTTAAACAAGGAGACCGTTCAGATGAGATGCAGGAGATTCCGAAGTCGTCTGGAGGCTGGGGGTGAAGTCAATGATGATTTTATTGAATAAATTTACTCTTTTTTATTTCAAGATATTTTTTTCCGTAATTTTGATAAATATATCTGTTAAAATGAGATGTCAGTGTTATTTTCATTTTGGCATAAATTTAGTCGACAATAGTAACCTTTATGTATATAGTTCTACCTAAATATTTGTATACAATTCGATAACATTACAATATACCTACATATCTGAAATCAACTTTCAGTTTAATTATTTACATTGATCGGACTGTTGCCCTCATCATTATTGCCATATTCACGAATTCGGCCGATGTACGTTCCGACCTTCTTCAGCTGATTGGAATTTTGAACTGAACCATTAATTTCGTCCACCGAGGTAGATTGTACTAATTCCACGTGCCATACCTCTTTCCGATGTCTTACTTATCTCCCTTTAACTCAACTCACCAATTTTTTTGTTCATCACTGCAGTAGTCAGGTATTGAACTCACAACACTTTAGGTCAAGTCACTGGATCCAAGCAACGCTTTTAACTATTAGGATACCTCATCTCAGAAATATAGATACATTTTCCTTTCTATCTAACTCTGTGTGTCTATATGAATGCAGAAATGTTTGTGTCTATTTATATAAAAGTCTTTATATTTTTTATTTTCTTTTTATTTTAACAATTTTCTTTTCAGTGAAGTGTCAGTCTACTTTACTCTAAGTGTAACAATGACACCAAATCGTTATTGATTCACTATTAATGGGGGCAATAAACTAAATTAAATGCTGACGTTTGAGGACTGACGGGTTTTATGAGGGTCCCAGTTACAAATATTCGAATGAAATTATTTATGTTAACTCAAAATATCTACGTAAATACTTACATAATATTTTCACTTAGACTAACGCGCGTGTTTACATCTGTACGCAATTCCTGGGAGTGACTGTGCCTTCTGTTTGCAAATCAGCCATATTATCGACAAAGCAGACGACTTTTGACACGTGAGTAAAAAGGAAGAAAGTCGATGAGTGTAATGGAAAGAGTAGAAAGGCAAAAAAGGAGAAAAAGTTCAGAAGTGAATCATTAATGAGAGCAACAAATGTACAAATAAGAAAGAAAGAAAGAAAGAAAGAAAGAAAGAAAGAAAGAAAGAAGCAGCGTACGGAAGGATAAAGGGGGAAAAATAAACAAATGAAAGGAGCCAAAAAAAGAAAAACATATATAAAGAAATAGCTTCTTTTTTTAAACATTTCACCCCAAGCAAGGATAGGAGTGTCACGAGGATGCAAGGCGTTACAAAGAGTGAAAGTAAGAGTAAAGTGATGTTTTTGAGGAAAGGTTAAAAAGAAGGACGGGGATCAAGCTGAAGGCATCAGAAAATGTCCATTGACATTACATTTAAATATTTGAATATTATAGATCAGGGAAGAAAATAAGAGGAAAGGAGTTCCCCTGTCGAGAAGTACGAGAGAAGAAGCTGTTAGAGTAGAAGAGGCAGTTACATTTAAATGTTTCGACTGTGAAAGGGTGGGACCGAGATGCCAACCTAGTAGCACGCTTAAATTCAAAGCAGTTACAATGAAAATATTTATAGAAAAGACAGAGGGAAGTCACCACGTCTGCGAGAAAGTGACTGGAGTCGAGATGCCAGGTCAGGACCTATACCATTGCATATCTATCGTTGGATTTTGTCAAGAACCTCGATATGAACAGCGGGGGCACCAGACCATAGATGGCAACTGTATTCGATACAAGGACAAATTGTAGATTTGTAGATTTGAAAGATGGACTCAAACTTCTGGCGCCACACAGAGAACAAACTTTCCTTACGGTAGATGAAGCTATTGATTCAATGTAGTTGTTCAACCTCAGGTAAGTGGAAAACGTGAGACCAAGCAGGCGCAGAGAGACGTTCTCGTGGACTTGAGCATCTGCTATGCTTTATAAGGCAGGGAGGTTTCTCTATGGTGGGTAAATAAGAATAGTTTAGTTTTGGAGGCATTATAGTTTAGAAGCTATTTCCTGCCTGATTCAATCACAGGATAGAGGTTCTTTTCGAGAGCAACGGCCAGATTGACTTTGTCAGCAATGCCGGATTTACTATTGAGACAGGAGTAAATCGTAGTGTCGTCTGCGTAGATGCCTACTTGAGAACCTGTGACGTCAGGAAGATCGTTGATGAAGAGCTTGGTATACAAATTCAGTTATGACCGTAAACACGTCAGCGGCAGACCGAGCAAAGCGGGAGCCATATTGTTTCTCAGAGAACAGATCATAGGATGTAAGGTGCTTAACCACTTCAGCATTGATTAAAGCCTCGCAGACTTTGCGGAAGAGTAGTAGGAGACTGATAGGACGGTAGTTAGATTGGTCTGAAGGGTCTCCAGAGTTCTTAAAAATGAAGAAATAAAAAATATAAAAAAAGGAGAAACGAAAAAAAAAAAAAAAAAAAAAAACACAACAGAAAGGAGGAAAAAAAAAATTGAAGGTGAGAAAATAAATGGGTAGGAAATTATGAATTAAAATATCATAAAAAAATCAAAATTTACAAAAAAAGAAAGGAAGAAAGAAAGGTTGAAAGGAAAAAGAAAGACGAAAGCAAAAAAATAAAGAAAGATAAAACAATAATGAAAGAAAAGAAGACATAAAAGAATAAAAAGAAAGAATCGTTTACGGATGAATGAGAGAAAAATAATAAAGAAAGGAAATAAATTAAGTCAGAGGAAGAAAAGGACGAACGGATGAACAAAATAAATAAATAAATAAATATTTTACGGAACGGAGAAAGAAAAAATGAAGAAAGGAAGGAAACCAAGAAAAATAAAAAAATAACAAAAAAAAGAATGAAAGAAAGAAAGCAATGGGTTACGGAAGGATGAAATTTAAAAATAAAGAAAGAAAAAGAAAAGAACTAAGAAAGATAAAAAAAAAATAACGAAAGAAAAAAAAGAAAGAAATACTTTATGGAAGACTGAAAGAAGAAGAATAGAAAAAACAAGAAAGATAAAGAAATCGCCAAAGACAGAAAGAAAGAAAGAATGAATGAAAAAGAGAAAAGTAAAGAAAATGAAAAAAAAGAAAGAAAGAAACGAAAAAACTGCATTATTTCAAATAACATTAAAAACTTTAGAAGAAATAATGTAGAAAATGAAAGAAGAAAAGAAAAATAAAGGAAAGAAAAAGGAAGTAAAGAAAAGAAAAAGAAAGCAAAGCAGAGTAAGGAAAGATAAAAAGAAATAAAGGAAGAGGAGAAAAACTAATAAAGAAATAGAGAAAGAAATAAGAAAAGAAAAGAAAAAAGATAGAAGGAATTAATGAAGAAAAGGAAACAAATGAAAGAAAAAAGAAAGAAGAAAATGAAGAAAAACAAAGGAAGAACGACGCAAAAAAATAAAGAATAAAATAATGAAATACAGTCGAAGAAGGAAAGTCTGTAGGGAAAAAAGAAAACCGTAAGAAAGTAAAATCAAAGAATAACAGAAGGAAAGAAAATGAATGAAGCAAATATAGAAAATAAAGTCGAAAGAAATAAATGATTATATAAATATATGAATAATCAAAGAAGTTATGAAACAAAGAACGAAAGAAAGTCGATGGAAACGATATAGAAAGAAAGAAGATTAAACGAAATAAGAGGAAATGATAATAAAATCGATAGACAGCTCAAAGAAAGATAGAAATGTCACAAGAATCAAGAAAGAAAGAAATGAAGACGATAGATAGTTCAAAGAAAGAAAGAATGAAAGAAAACAAAAGGAGTGATAAAAAAAAAGAAAACTGGAATAGAGAAGGAGTTAATAAAGAAAGTACGAATGATGGTTGATAAAGAGGGAAAAAAGGACGAATGAATAAAGGAATGAAAGAAAGAATGGACAAAAGAAGAATGGTGGAAAGCAAGAAATGAAGACAGAAAGCAGAGAAAAAGGATGATAGAAAAGAGAAAGAAAGAAAGAAAGACGAATGAAAAGGTGAATAAATGAAAGAAGAAACAGAGAAACAAGAAAAAGAAGCCCCACATTGAAAAAAGAAAGAAAAAAAGAAAGAAATTTCTAAGAAATGTCGATATTAAAGATGCAAAAAAATAGAATGAATGAAAGGAAGAAAATTGAAATTTAACAAAGAGATTAGAAAGAAGGATAGAAGAACAAAAGAATGTAAGAGAAGGATGAAAGAAAGAAAGAATGAAAGAAGAAAGGATGGAAGAAAAAAATGAAAGAAATAAAGATGGAAGAATGAAAGAATGAAAGAAGAAAGGATGGAAGAAAAAGTATAAAAGAAAGAAGGATGGAAGAAAGAAAGAATGATAGAGAGAAGGATGAAAGAAGTAAAGAATGAAAGAGGGAAGGATGGAATGAAGAAAGAAAGAATGAAAGAAGGGAGGATGAAAGAAAAAGTATAAAAGAAAGTAGGATGGAAGAAAGAATGAAAGCGAGAAGACTGGAAGAAAGAAAGAATGAAAGAAAGAAAGGATGGAAGAAAAAGTATAAAAGAAAGAAAAATGGAAGAAACAAAGAATGAAAGAGAGAAGAATGGAAGAAAGAAAGAATGAAAGAAAGAAAGATGGAAGAAAAAAGAATGAAAGAGGGAAGGATGGAATGAAGAAAAAATGAAAGAAGGGAGGATGGTAGAAACAAAGAATGAAACATGGAAAAAAGAAAGAATGAAAGAGAGAAGGATGGAAGAAAGAAAGAATGAAGGAAGGACAACGATAAAAATAAAGCAGAAAAAGGATAAAAAAAAAACAGTCAGACCTGAGAAAATTCAGTACCACAACGAAGAAACAAAAAAGTAAATGCAAAAAAAGGTATACAAAAGAGGTGTCAAAACGTGAAGCTCATAAAAAAAGTGAGTGTGATAGGAAGAGAGAGAGAGAAATTTAGAGAGAGTTAGAGAGAGAGAGAGAGAGAGAGTTTGAGAGAGAGAAGGAGAGAGGGACTCCATGATATTTGTAATGAATAAATAGTGTCAGTTTTAGACGCTTTCAAAGATGACTTGACTTTAGTGGTTTTATGACTCAGTCATGGCTTGGAATATCTTCGGAAATTCGCCAGTACATTCAGACGTACGTGCCTACGTAAACTATCGTTAGTACCGTGCTTAAAAAACCCACAAATTTTTTCCCTTAATATTTAGCAAGTGGCAAGAGAAATTTTTCCAGATTAGTCACGTCGCTTTAGGGATGCTTCCGTCAAATAAATTCGAAAGACTTTGTGGATTTGACCATTAATGGTTGTATGAATTACACACCTCTGTTTATATTTCTGAGATAAGGTAGAATAAATATTAACACTATTTACATCGTTCGGACTACTGACCTCATCTTTATTATCATTTCAGGACGTTTCGGCCGTTGTACGCTCTTGTCTTCTTCAGGTGAAATACGTTGGAAGTTCGAACTGAACCCTTTCTTTCATACACACCGGGGAGGATTGTTCCAGTTTCAAGTTCCATACGTTTTCTGATGTCTCAATTTTCAGTTAATTCATTTTAGTTAAAGACACTCTCCAAGTTTTTTTGTCGTTGTTCACCTCTGATGGATTACTTTATCCAACTCTTGTATCCACTGGCTCAGTGGATAAAAGCGTTGGATGAGGTAGTCTTGACCTAAAGAGCCGTGAGTTCAATACCTGGCTACAGCAGAGTTAAACAAAACTTGGAGAATTGAGTTACTAAAGACAATTAACGGAAAACGGGGATATCCAGAAAAGGGATGAAACGAGAGCCATCTACACAGGTGTACGAAAATAGAGGGTTCATTTTGAAATTCCAACGTTACCTGAAGAAGGCCGTAATGTACAACGGCCGAAACTTTGTGAATATGACAATAAAGATGAAGACAACAGTCCGAACAATATAGTTATTGAAAATAAAATCAAGTCTATTTTTATATATTTGAAATAGGCAAATTCATTTTTTTAAATATGACCTTTTTATTCAGGTTATTTACATTCGGACAGTTGTCCTCATCTTTGTTGTTGTTACCACGACATTTCAGACATGATAGTTCGCATTTAAATAATGCAAATAGTGATAATTCCTCATATCAGAAATTCAGGCAGGAAAAAAATCCTTTTAACTAGATTTTTCGAAATAAAACCTCTTGTTTCATATGATTGATTAATTTTATACGGCTAATCAACCCTTTACAGGTTATTTCAAGCCAGAAAACTAAAAGATTATAAGACTTTTTTTTGTTGTTGAGATAATAATGATTTAGGGATACAAGACTTACTAATACTTCACATTAATTAAGAGATGGATTCATATGTTTCTCAAGGGAATTTGTGTGAAAGTGTATGTAACGAATCAGACTGGATTAAGAACCCAGCTCTTTCATTGACAATTCCGTGTAGGCCACCATTGACCAGGCTCGACGTTGCTTAACTTTCTGTGATCGTACAGGAACTGATGTTTCAACATGATGCGGTCGTAAGCACTTTATATTACCCTCACATCCAAGCTTACAGCACTTGATATTCCCATTTAGCTACTGGCCGGGCTCGACGTTGCTTAACTTTCTGTGATCGTACAAGATGTGAGGTTTCAACATGATGCGGTCGTAAGAACTTTATATTACCCTCACATCCAAGCTTACAACACCTGATGTTCCCATTTAGCTACTGGCCGGGCTCGACGTTGCTTAACTGTTATGCTACCTATTCTATGGTAATGGACTCTTCCAGAGACAATAAGTAGCAGTAGCTGTCGCCAGTTCGGGGTAGGTGGTGTTGAGCGAGTCAGACATTGAAGTATCAACCATCACAACTAGATTTTCTGTGTCCTTAACTCTTATATTCTAAAGTTCTAACGTTTTGTACGTCGAACCTAATTTAGGACGACTTATTGAAATACAAGCCTCCACTGTGAAACGACTACTCAACATATTTTGGCGACGAGGTGTTCGGACTCATACGTGGGAAGAGAAACATTTTTTTAGTTCGCCACAGTATATTTTGGCGACGGGGTGTTCGGACTCATACGTGGGAAGAGAAAAAAAAATTTCGTTCGTCACAGTATATTTTGGCGACGAGGTGTTCTGACTCATACGTGGGAAGAGAAAAAAAATTCGTTCGCCACAGTATATTTTCGCAACGAGGTATTTGGACTCATACGTTGGAAAAAAAAAACTTCGGTTACTTTACTACAACATTGACGACAAGGGATTCGTTTCTCAGACGGAGAAAGGAAAAAAAAAACTTTTTCGTACGCCTAACAACATATTTTGGCGACGAGTGATTCGAAACTCAGACGGAGAAAGAAAAAGAACAAATTTTTCGTTCGCCTAACTATAACAACTTTGGCGACCAGAATTCGAAACTCATACGAAGAAAAATTTTTGCGTTCTATCTACAACACTTGTCAACGTTATTTTGTGATGAAATTCGTTTTTTATACGAAAGAAAAAAAAATTTTGCTCGTAAAATTTTCGGTGACAACAACTCAGATTCATATATATATATATATAAAAAAAACTTGGCAAAGTTTTTTCAAAAGACAAAACGTCAACTTAGTGACGGAAAAATCAGTCGTATTCTCAACTGAGAAAATATTTTTTTTTTCTCGATAAGACAGTTTGCTCAAATAGGTCACGAATTATAAATTCGTTTTGGACCCTCCTCTACGATATTGTGTAATCTCCTCTACTGCATTGTGCAATCTTTTTGCGAAGATGGAGGAATGCAAAAATATATTACAGGAATTTTTTAAGTTCCAGACGGAACAACAAAAGACTATATTGGAACAACAGAAAGCATTCCAGATGCAACTTCAGGAGGAAACCTTTAATAGACAGATACAGTTTCAACGAGAAATGGAACTGATGCATAAGGAGTTTCAAAACAAAATTCTGGAAATAACTGAGAAGAGGAAAGAGAAAAATCTACGAAATGATTCTTTCCCAGAGAACAAAATATGGAATTCGATTGAAATGTTCACATACAGTCCAGACGAAGAGATAACTTTTGAAGAGTATTTAAAAAAATATACGGACGTGTATAACGAGGACTGCCACACGTGGTCTGAAGGAAAGAAGGTTAGACTTCTTTTAAGCAAGTTAGGAACTGCTGAGCATAACAAATTGGTAAACTACATTTTACCGAAAAAAACTACCGAGTTGACTTTTACCGAGGCGGTAAATATATTAAGTGAATTATTTAGTAAAAAGACATCTTTGTTTCACAAGAGGTGGAAATGTTTGAATCTGATGAAAGAGGATGAACAAGACTTCATAACGTATGCAGCTAATGTGAACAAGCATTGTGAAGAATTCAAACTAGCACAATTAAGCGCTGACAATTTTAAGTGCTTAGTATTTGTTCAAGGGTTAGTTTCAGAAAGAGACGCAGAATTGAGGAAATTGGTACTTTCAAAATTGGAAAACGAACTGAGGATTTCGGTACAGAGTTTGGCGGAAAACTGCACAAGATATGTTAGCGTAAAGAAAGACTCGAAAAAGATAGAACAGTCTGGCGTTTCGCATGTAAGGAAAATACACTACAAAAAAGAAAGTCTGTCCACCAAAAAGAATTCTAAAATTGTGGATTATCAAACAAAAAGTGAAATACCAAGAAAAAATAAACAAAAACTCCCGAAGCCACGTTTTGCTTGCAGTGAACTTCACTGGTATAGATATTGCAATTTTAGGAATAAAAAATGTTTCAACTGTGAAAGAGTGGGGCATAAAAGCTCGCACTGCAGGTTAAAAAATAAAAACAATAAAATAAGAAAATTAAAGTCCGACAAAGTGAATGGCGGAATAACAAGAAAATTTGTTACCGTCGAAATAAGTAATAAAAAAATAAAAATGCAACTCGACACTGGTTCCGACCTATCTATCATAAATTTGCATACGTGTAAGAAGTTGGGGAAACCAACTTTAATGAAGACAAATAAAATCGCGAGGTCCGTGACAGGAGAAAAAATACAATTCATTGGAGAATTTGTTACAAACGTCACGTTAAATAAAAAAACGCGAAAAGCTAAACTATTTGTCATAGAAAATACCACGAACTAACTTGGTACGGATTGGATAACAGAATTTCAATTATGGTATTTACCAATAAATTCTTTCTGTTACAAGGTTGAAAATTTAAACTACGAAGCTCAGAAATTAGTACAAAAACTGAAGGGAACTTTTCCTACTGTTTTTTCTCCAGGTTTGGGAACGTGTACCAAGATGGAGGCAAAATTACAGCCAGACGAAAACGCTCAGGCGGTATTCAAAAAGAAAAGGAATGTGCTGTTTGCTTCAATTGAACAGATAGATAAAGAATTGGACAGATTAGAGAAAACGGGTTTATTTAAAAAAGTGGAATGGCTAACACCAACAATATGCGTGAAAAACAAGCTTCAGAAAGTAAAAATGAAGCCGACACCGAAAAAAAAAACTTGAGGAACGAGTTACACGCAGCCAAGGACATGCAGTATTATTAAATGATTTAAGTCAACTAGAAGAGCCTACAGAAACTGTGAGTCCATTTGTAAGAAGTGCAAAGTGGATGGTTGTTTCTGGTAACGCTTTGGAGAAATATATATATAAAAAAAATTAGAAAAGCGGATTGGCTATATGACGTACTTGGGGAAAGGAGAAAAACTCACGTGCAGTAAACAAATCAGACGTGGTTGACAGCGGTCCCGCGAAAAAAAACAATAACAAAAAAAAACGCCGATAGAGGTGATTTTCAATAAGTTTTGATCTAACAACCCCTGCAAATAATTTTACATAATGTACGTCGATCAAGAAGAAAAAAAAAGAAAGGCAACTGATCATTTAAAAAAAAAAAAAAAAAAAAAAACGTAGGAAATACGCTACGATGTTGCTAAAAAAAACTTTTTGTTTTTTTTTCTTCATGTTTTCTGTAAAAATTTGAAAAATAAATGAGAAAAACTTTTACTCATGCGGAGTAAAGTTTTAGGGTGGGGGATGTTATACTACCTATTCTATGGCAATGGACTCTTCCAGAGACAATAAGTAGTAGTAGCGGTCGCCAGTTCGGGGTAGCTGGTGTTGAGCGGTCTTTGACTGCGGACGCCTTCTGTCCAACTCTCTGCGTTTGCGGAGAGGAACCGGGACGAGGCCTTGCCGAAGGGCGGGGTTTCGTCCGGGGAGGTAGACAGAGCCTGAACCCGTCTAGGCGGGTTCAAAGGCCATATTTTTGGCCGAGCCTACGGGCTCGGAGATACCCAGATTAAACCGGCCTTGTGCCACATTTGGTCCTCGTGGGTGGATCGATAAATACCTAGGTTGTGTTGAGCGAGTCAGACATTGAACTATCAACCATCACAACTAGATTTTCTGTGTCCTTAACTCTTATTTCCAAAGTTCTAACGTTTTGTACATCGAACCTAATTTAGGACGACTTATTGAAATACAAGCGTCCACTGTGAAACGACTCCACAACATTAACTTTCTGTGATCGTACAGGATGTGATGTTTCAACATGATGCGGTCGTAAGAACTTTATATTACCCTCACATCCAAGCTTACAGCACCTGATATTCCCAAGCAGTCACCCATTTAGCTACTGACCAGGCTCGAGATTACTTAACTTGAGTGATCGTACGGTGTTTCGACGTGACGTGGCCGTAAGCGTTTTGATTTTTTAATTGTAATTTCTATTGATGTAATACCCACTCCCAGAAACTCAAGACAATATGTAACAAGAAAAGAAATTTGTATAAGATTTGAATTAGTATGTTGGAAAAGTCAAAGGTACTAATGCTGTAACACTGATCGGTAGTACTATCGGACAGTTAATTACTAAAATAGTTGTAGACTTTTTAATAGGTACCAGTAATTTGCATTTAAATGCAATTTGAGGACATGATTACGAATTCTGATTTTTAATTTACGCAGGAGTTCCTCTTTAGGGTACTGGTACAACACGATGTTACTAGACGTTTTTGCTTTATACCGGACAGATCTCATCTTAAGAAATAAGAGTAAGTAACAAAAAAAAAACTTTGATCAAAAGATCAACCAAAGAAATAGTAATACAGAGACCCTACTGATATTCTAATGGCCACCCAGCAAAGATTACAGCAACTGTGATGACTCTGGAAGCCGTGAGCAACTATGGCGATGTCAGGCATCCACACTTCTTTTCTCAGAACTTAAGGGTCTATGCTTCTCATTATAAGATGTTGGAAAGCGAAGCCTTGGATAGAAAGTGTGAGTAAAGAAAGATTCTACATCTACCAACAGTACTCTGTGCATTTTTATAATTGATATGCCCCGGAAAGGGATGTATTTGATCGAAGTAGCTAAGTGGTTTAGGCTACTATAACAGAGTAGAACAATCTAGCAGGTAGCAGTAATGGAACTGATACGCGTTGTAGTCAATAGGTGTAGGCAATAGGCGTAGACCAATAGGATAGCCAATGCCGTAATCCAATGGGCGTCGTCTGTACCTCTACATCAGCCTGTATTTATGGCTGACACCAACCAATCATATTCCTGTGTGAGGGAACACAGGTGTATCCATATTCATTACATCAATAAGGCAAAGACAACTCAAGAATGGATAAGTTTAAATCTCAACGATCGTGTCACCCCAAAAATACTTCCTCCTAGCTTTCTGGATCTTAATCCTTTGGGGCCGTAGTCGAGAGGAAAGTCAAACAAATAGCCAACCCATAACACAATAAAATCTCTGAAGTCAGCCATAACTAGTACAATGTCCCAAATAGATAAAAATCATCGGATTCATGTAGATCAAAGTTTCAGACCTCATATTGAAGCAGTCGTCTATGCCAAAGAGGGAATCATTAAAATGCGTCAGAAAGAGCCTCAAGATTAGTCATGTCGACTCTTTCTCAAATCAAAGCTTTTCTTATGCGTCTTTTATTGGATTTATGCAAATGTCCTCAAAAAACCGAGCGGCACTGTAAATGTTGTCTGTGCGAAGACGGAGGTGAAACGACCAAATCTATAGCAGTAACCAAAAAGTCAGACGCCTACTAAATGGCCTAATACCATCGGTGCCCCCACATTTATATGAAAGGCAGAGAAAATTGTCGATAAGAATCCCAGTCTAAGTCAATTAACGCCATAGTTAAGTAGCTTCATTTTTCAAGGCACTCTATTGGAACAATTGTACATGAGGATCTTCGATACACATTATATTGGATGTGGAGACAAAAGATAATGGTCTGATCCGCACGAAACACTTTGAAATATCAAGCGCCTGGAATGCTTTCGTTTTTGTCTGAATATAAAAAAAAAGTATGATATGGACGGAAAGGTCAATCGAAAAAAAAATGATAGTGATCATACGGACACCCTAAAGACATTCAAACAGTCTGCAAACAAAATATCTGGAAACTGTCATGGTACTGGAAGTTGTGAGCAATGAGATAGATGTCATGCCACCTTCCGTATTTCCTCGTGGATTTAAGGGTCAATGCTTCTCACCATAAGGAGGTGTTGGAGAGGGTTGCGAGGGCTTGGATAGAGAAAGTAAACAAATAAAGAGGGTACACCTTGCAACAAAACTCGCGTCATTTCGTAAGGCTAGTACTACTTAAGAATTGATGAATTACAATCTACACAATCAGATCAACACAAAATATGGCCTCCTAGCTCTCCAGACCTGAATCCGTTGGACTGCTACTTATGGGGAATAGTAGAAATGTCAACATTTCAGATCTCGTATTTAAGCATTCATCGATGCTGAAGGCGGATTCATTAACCTTAGAACACTAACCATGGGTATATAGTAGCCAGCGCAAATTTTCCTATTTTTAATTACAATTTTCAGTACCTGATTTTCTTACCTAAATAATATGCTTTTCAGTTCCTATTAATGTTAACTCAAAGTACAAAGTTTGAAGTGGCTGCATGTAAAATATTTCAAATAAAGATTTATATATATATATTTATATATATATATTTTCATTATCGGGTATGATGTAGCCATGGTTACTAGTGGTGTAACTTTAATTGATGGTTAGTGTTCTGGGGTTAGATCCGAGAAGAAGAGTCTCAAGATTATTTATGCTGATATTATCTCAAATAAAGCTCTTCTTTCATGACTAATCTGGTTTTTACTAAATTCATGTAAATATCCTCAAATAACTGAGCGTCACTGTAGATGATTCATCTTGGTGAATTAAGATTGGCTACATTCAACGTTCCGTTCACTCCCAGAGATGTTCGTGTCAGTTGCCTATCTTAAGCATTTGGACATGTCCGCTGGGGGATGAACCACTGTGCATCTCTGTTAATGAGAGGGAGTAGTGGGGGAGTACATCGAGTAGGTGTTGATAGGGTTATTTTGCTTTAGGTTAAAGAGATGAGGCAGACAAATCAATGTGAGTGTTACATCTATGAAACACCTTCAGTCGGGGACTGTCTGAGCAGACTGGCTTACCCTACCTAATGGCATTTCTATGGGCCCCACCTATACGATCGATTAGACACTGACTTCATAAAGAAAAATATGTCATCATATCGCGCGCATTTGGCTGTGGTGCATTTTCCTGGTATACTCTTATCAGACTAGGCGTTATATGGCTTCGTATAGTTGGACCCCAACTCCACTTTGTTAGCATGTTGCTCCCTGAATAATAATAATAATAATAATAATAATAATAATAATTTTTTTTTTTTTTATTTTTTTTTATTTTTTTTTTTTTTACCCTAGTCATCCCATATCTCTGTCGGTGCGTGTATATGTACATGTTTGCTAATCTCTCTCTCTCTCTCTCTCTCTCTCTCTCTCTCTCTCTATATATATATATATATATATATATATATATATATATATACATTGAATGTACATGTAGATATGTCCACACTGACAGGGATCATACTGTATTACATCTGTGTTTTCTGTTTTTTTTTTTGTTTTTTTTTTTTTTTTCATGGCTACAGGTGTAATTTTCCTACAATGCTCTGCCCTTTGTCTATCATCTCTTTGAGTGAATATTCTAAAACATATCTTTCAGCGGCAAGTAGGTTGAGAGATGACCGGAAAAGTATAACTTTTATTCCCTTGCTCCTACCCCTCTGTTTAATGAATTCTTCGATATTCCCCCTACCAATCTGTAGTATAAGTCCTGCCTACCCCATAAAATTTGATAAGTATCTGTCGTTGGCGACGGAAAATTGAACATTTGTGGATAGTCACTTGTGCCATGCTGCGAAGTTGTAGGAGATGGTAAATGTAGCATCTTTGAATGATACTTTTCCTTTGGTTTGATATGATTGTAAATCCTAATGTCTCAAGTTAATTCCTTGCTTTTCAGTCCCCTTTTCTCTCCTCTAATAATTTTTTTTTTTTTAACTTGTATTTCAAGTTTTAATCTACACCCCAGACCTTAAGCGGACATTAATTATCCCACTTGGATGTGTCACTCGGACTTATACTAAGTTAAAACTTAGTATTATCTACCCAACTGAATACCATACACTGTTAGGAACTTTTAACTTCGATATATTAATAAACCCACTATCTCAAATCTGGTCTTGCTCTTGGACCTTCTTCAAGTCTCGTCCTACAGCTGGTAATCTGAACAAAATTACCCCTTGGCGGTCAAGGTTAAAACGCATCTCTACCAATTTCAATGAATACGAAAAATATCTCATACCGGATCGGCCGTCAACCGGGACAACAAGGGCCGCGTCCCTCAGAGAGGAACCAGTCTGAGGTCGAAAAGTCTGTCACTGGAACAAACTCTTCCACACACGAAGAGACACTAGGTCACCAAACCCGGATTATCGCCAACCTTGGACCAAGTGTCTCAATGCCAAATCGACTAGTAAAAATGAAACGAACGAAATGGAGCCGCGAAGAGTATCGACAAGTTATGACATCCTTCTTCACTGCACTCGAAAACCCAGCAAAGAATACCACCAATCAAACATACCAAATATGGAGAAATATGGTGGGAAATGATATAAGACCTAACCTCAATCCAAACATGCTTGCCAATGTCCGCAGAGATATCATGCGAAACAACAGACTCTCAAAGGCAGAAATAGATAAGATAAAATTAGATATAAGGCAAAATACTATGACCCATCACTCAAACTCTGTTGAGATGAATGTTGAAATAAAGAATGCGACAGAGGATGAGGTGGACGCTAAAGCGAATGAAATACGAAATCATCTCCCAGGAAATGAAACCGAAGATTCTGCCTTAGACACAACCTCTAGTTCTCCAGAAATTGTCACTGAAGATGACTCCAGGTACATTAATTTAGAATTCCTTGAAAACCACGAAGCTGAAATCACCGAAGCGAAAAATGACGTCATCCAAGTACTCAGCAGAGTAACTTTCATACAATTGTCAGACAGAGACCAGCTCCCGAAAATCCATATGACAAATCCCAACAAGCACATCGTGAAAATATACAATGCTGCACTGGAAATACTGTTAACAGATAAACCACCGGGAAACATAACAGAAGTTAACAACGTCATATACGCAACAGCTCTAGCAGCGACTCGGAAGCTTGGTGTCAAGACAATAAATAGAATTAACAGACACAGAGAACCAGCTTGGAAAACCAAACTGATACGAGAAATAGAACAAATCAGATGTGAGCTGTCTATATTAGATGAGCTCACCAGAAACCCTAATATTTCCACACGTAAATCCAAAAAGATCAAACGGAAATATAGCATTAAATCCCTAATTGATATTCCATCGATCAAGGAAATGCTGAAACAGAAACTTCAGCTAAAAGCACAGAGAACAAGACGATACGAGAAACGTTGTAGATTCTATCGCCAAAATAAAACATTCCGAACAGATCTTAAGAAATTTTACAGGGAAATTGGAAAAACGCCTATACATGTCGAAACGCCACCATCGATTGATAATGTACAGATATTTTGGGAAAATATCTGGAGCAAACCAAAGGAATGTAACCCAAATGCAGAATGGATACGGCGTGAAGAAGAACGACTGCTGGATACACCTCTGCAAGAATGGGTAAATATATCCACAGATGATGTTAGGCAAGCACTAACGAAATCCCAAAAATGGAAATCCCCAGGAAATGACAAGGTGCCCAATTTCTGGCTGTATCATCTCTCATCTACCCATGGCATACTTGCAAAAACATTATCAACGCTTGTAAATAATCCCAATAAAATCCCGGAATGGGTTACTGAAGGTATTACATACCTCATACCAAAAACAACTGAAACAGACGACCCGAAAAATTATAGACCGATAACATGTCTTTCCACAACGTATAAGTTGATCACGTCTGTACTGACGAACCGTACTTACTCCTTCTTCGAAACAAACAGCATTCTCCCGCTGGAACAGAAGGGATGCAGTAGAGGTTCATATGGCTGCAAAGATCAACTTCTGATAAATAAAATGATCCTGGAAAATTGCAGGAGACGACGCAGAAATCTCAGTGCAGCGTGGATTGATTATCGTAAAGCCTTTGATAGTGTTCCACATTCTTGGATCCTTAAGGCTTTGGAAATGTACAAAGTCTCCCCTGTGGTATTAAACTTTCTTAAGCACAGCATGGGGATGTGGAACACAAAACTATACCTTAGGCACACCGGGGGCACTGCTATATCCAACCGTCTGAATATCCGACGTGGAATTTTTCAAGGAGACTCTCTGTCACCTCTTCTGTTTTGTTTATCCTTAACCCCTCTTACACATGAACTGAACAACAGTAGCTATGGTTACAAAATAAATAAGAAAATTTTCAATCACCTACTATACATGGATGATCTCAAACTCTTTGCCAAAGACGACAATGAGTTGAAAGGCCTCCTCAATATTGTTAAATACTTTAGTGACGACATAGGTATGGACTTCGGATTAGATAAATGTGCAAAAGTAACATTCAAGAAAGGTAGAATTACAGAAACACCCTCAATAGATTTAGATTTTGTCACAAAGATTAGGGAATTGGAGCATGAAGAAGCTTATAAGTACCTAGGAATTAGCGAAGGAGATGGCATACAACACACCCAAATGAAAGAAAAAATAAGAAAAGAGTACTACAGGCGTGTACGTCTGATACTAAATACTGAACTAAACTCAAAAAATAGAATATCAGCTATAAATACATTGGCTGTCCCAGTGGTGCATTACAGCTTTAATGTCCTTAACTGGACCATAGCTGAAATTAAGCGAGTGGACGCCAAAACGAGAAAGCTTCTCACTTGCTATCGCATGCATCATCCCAAAGCTGATGTTGATCGTCTGTATGTGCCCAGATCCGAAGGAGGGAGAGGATTAGTTCAACTAGAACTGTCCTACAAAACTACAACAATTGGCCTCCAAAAATACTTGGAAACTACAGAAGACTGGATGGTGGTATGCGTCAAGGAACATGAAAGTAGTAAGCGTCTTTACTCCGTAATGAAAGAAGCCAACAAATTCAAACTGGAGCTTCAAATGGGCGTAGAGATGCAACTACAGCACAATACACCGGCTGAAACTGCAAAATACTTGAAAAAGACAGCAAAGACGAATGCAACCGACCAGATACAGAAGCGATGGCAAGATAAACCGCTTCATGGCCAATACTCTGCCCGTATCAACCAAGCTGATGTAGACAAAACCCGTACCCATCAGTGGCTACGCAGTGCAGGGTTGAAAGCGGAAACTGAAGGTTTTATCCTTGCTGCGCAGGACCAATGCTTGCTAACTAGGAATTATCAAGCACATATACTAAAATATTGTGTCAGCCCAAAATGCAGATTCTGTGATAAATATCCAGAAACGATTGATCATCTTGTATCAGGTTGCACGATGTTGGCACCCACTGAATATAAAACCCGACATGACAGAGTGGGCCAATATCTGCACTGGAAAATCTGCAACTTCTACGGGAAGGAAACTGAAAGAAACTGGTACCAACACCACCCAGACCCTGTTACGGAGATAGGACCTGTTACAATTCTATGGGACTACACAATCCACACTGACAGAACAATCAAGGCCAACCGACCAGATATTGTTATTAAAGACCACAAACAAAAACGGTGCATCCTTATTGATATGGCAGTCCCTGCTGACTGCAATGTATCTTTGAAGATATTCAAAAAGCTGTCAAAATACAAGGACCTTGAAATAGAGGTCTCGAAAATGTGGCATATGGGAACATCAACAATCCCTGTTGTAGTTGGAGCCCTAGGACTGGTTGGAAAAGATTGCAGTAGACTAATTGCAGGGATTCCTGGAAGCCCATGCCTCAAGGAGATACAAAAAATTGTTCTGACAAGTACAGCCCACACTTTACGAAGGGCTCTATCTATGTAATTTTTTTTTTTTTTTTTTTTTTGTCAGTGAAAAGTGTCATGATGCCATTTCTAACCTTAGGTCCCTGGGTGGGACCTGGAAAGAAATGTGTAAACGCCAGAAAGCAAAGAAAATAAAAATAATAATAATAATAAAGGTTGCGGAAGTATAAGGATTAAACAATGAAAAAATATCTGGGAATTAAAACACTTACAGAGTCAATATGCAGCAGAAGTAACGATGTTGATGTTGATAAAACATAACCGATCGGTGGTTGAAGACCACTGGGTTAAAAGTAGAAACGGAGGCGTTTATAATGGCTGCACAGAACCAAAACATATTTACAGTGCAAATATGATAAAAAATGGTGCAGACTTAATATTTTGAGGCTGTTGACCATTTAATGCCTGGGATTCCAATGCTGACACGGAAAGAATACCAAAATTATCATGAGAAGACTGAATAGTATATACAATGCAAAATATATCAGTATTATAGCAAGATCCATTTGAATAAATGTAAGGAAAAAGTCACAGGGAGCCACGATGTAACTATTCTTTGTGATTTTATCATTCAAGACAAGTATACAAATTGACCAAGACATTGTTATTAAAGACGACAAACAAAATTTAGATACGACCGTGCCATCAAATAAAAACGTGGAAAATTCATAGATTCCGCGTTTAATCCTAAGAGTGTCCATTACCATGTATAAAATTTGTCATTAAATTCTTAAAGATATAAACAAAAAATATGATAATGCCTGAAGGGAGATGCAGAATTGAAATTAAATTACCTGGATCATATACCTGAACCAAAATCTTTAAAACTATTTTAGTTATATTAGTTAACATGTGGACATTTTTAAAATACAAAAAAGAGTTTTTAGTGAAAAAAGCTGATCGGAAGCAGTTTGTTCGAACACGAGAAAAATTAAATAAAAAGCTTAATCGTAGTACATTGTCGTTTTTAATAAAACATGCATATATATATATATATATATATATATATATATATATATATATATATATATAATATGCATATATATATACATGTACATATATAAGACATGCATATATGAATTTTTCGACGAGTTGAAATGGATTTTTCTTCACAGTACAGGAAATGTATCGCTCATTAGCCTCATTTAAGATACGGGAACGACCACTCTGTTGAATGTTATCAATAGTATCGAATTTTTTCAATTTTCGAACAACAGTACCAACTGTACTCACAAGCAAATTCAAATCTTGAGCGATTTTTCTATATCCCTTACCGTCTTTGTGATTCTTTATGATCTTCTTGCGCATGTCGTTCGACAATTCTTTTGTTTTCACCATTTTCTTGCAGTAGTGGCAACAGAATAGCTGTAGTATCTCAGAGCTATTACCTAATAGCCAGTTGGGTGTCGGGCAGTGCTGTCATTGATCGACATATCACATCATATCAATATGGGTAGGAATCATGACAACACGTCTCTTCTAGCATAATATTTGCATTGGTGTTAAATACTTTTGCATATGGGTCATTTTATTTATTGTTAATTGTTTCTCAAAACAGTGGTTTTAAATTTTCCTTCTATGTTTTGATCGACAATGTTCGTTTAAATATTTCCTCTAAGTTTCGTTGAAATTGATCAATCATTTTTTGAGATATGTAAGAAAAACCAATGTGTTAAATAATTTCGCTACCCACTGTATATATATATATATATATATATATATATATATATATATATATATATATATATATATAAATATAATGTGTATGTGTATGTATGTGCGCATGCGTTGACCTTATTGGCATGTGTTTAATCAATTAGATCGCTGGGCGTCAGATGACATGACTGTATATCTAGACGTTAACAAGTTCAATGTATCGAGCTAATTAAAAATGATAGGCAAATGATTTTGTTATTTCTTTAGTGCGTTCAACATTGACCAGATGGCAAGTTACGATATTCCTTTTTAAAGAATCTTTTATACCATCCTCCTTACGGCCTGGATATGTTTTCCATGCGAATTTGGCAAAATGATACACGTGTGTGTGTGTGTGTGTGTGTGTGCGTGCGAGTGTACGCTAAAGGCGGAAGGTTAAGTTGGAGGTTAGTACTACACAGACACAGCATGTGATAATGGAAATCCCAAATTGAAACCGAAATTTTGGCATTAATTTTTAGCCAAACGGCGTTGCGTTCCTCGAGGCTTTTGCATACTGAATTATTCAAACTGGATGCTACTTAGAAAGTGATGATTTTAATTCCAGAATTATTATATATGTAATACGCAGTTTCTTGCTGATGGAAAAGGAAGTTGATTAAATTTTGATGAGAAAAACTTCCAAATTGCAATCACAGAACTCAACTCAGCAAAAAATAAATTTTATACATAAAGGTCCAAAAAGATATCACAAATACACAAACACACACACACACACAATATATATATATATATATATATATATATATATAAAGAAATATAGTCTTAAGGTGTGCTATATTTATGGGATAAAGTGCTCAATATCAGAGATAGAGCATGTGTAAATATAAAAGTGAACATTGAAGTCAACACTTAGAGGCGACAGTCTGTTTCATGCGTCTAGCATGAAACAGACTGTCGCCTCTAAGTATATATATATAGTATGTATAGAACAATAAAAAATATTAAAAAATTAAAAACTTCAGACACACTGGGTTGTATATTAATATTCTTTCGTTTTTATTATTACGTCATTTAGATTCCTCGACTAGTTTCGACCAACATGGCCATCATCAGGAGAAAAAACATTTCTGCTTGCTGGTAGCAGTGAACTACAGAAATGAATGTCTTGATGGAGAAAATGAACTTTTGTCTGTAGTTTCAATATATATCTCAGAAATATAGACTGATATATATATATATATATATATATATATATATATATATATATATATATATATATATATATATATATATATATATATATATATATATATATATATATATATATATATATATATATATATATATATATATATATATATATATATATATCAGTCTATATTTCTGAGATGAGGTATTATGTACATTCTTTGTCGCCAGGTGGTTGGAATGTCGAACCCAAGGACACATAGCACAGTGGATAAAGGCGTTAGTTAGATCCAGTGACAGGACCCAAAGTGTGTGAGTTCAATACCCGGCCAAGGCAGTGGAGAACTTTCAGAGGGAAATTAACAGGAGATAACTGACATCCATTAAATATGGCACGTGGAACTAGAATAGTCTATCGCAGTGAGCGAAATAAAGGGTTCAGTTCGACATTCAAACCACCTGAAGAAGGCCTGAGCGTACAACGGACGAAATGTTGTAATAAATATGGCGACAACGATGGGGACAATAGTCCGAATAATGTAAATAATATATATATATATATATATATATATATATATACTGTGTGCATGTGTGTATATTTCGGCAGCCATTTTTCTCTCATACAATTTTGGTTAAAAACCAACGAGAGTTCTTGTTAAGCATTTTAAGAAAATCTATTTTTCTCCGATATTTTTTCTGGTTTTCGATACAAATTTCAACTTAAACTGACAAATGGTCTAATGTATGAGTGATTTTGCCTTTCATAAACCATAATTTGTTTTTGAGGTATGTCGGTGTCATCATTTTCATATATCACTTTTTTGTGTCTTGACGTGCTAGTTCGTTTTTGCTTTATTCGTTAATGAAAGTTATTAAGGTATGTCTGTTCCTCCGTTTGATAACATGTTATATATATATATATATATATATATATATATATATATATATATATATATATATAAAGAGGGAGAGAGAGGGAGAGAGAATAAACCTCACACACACATATATATATATAATGTCATCAAAGGACTCTCTCTCTCTCTATATATATATATATATATATATATATATATATATATATATATATAATAAATGCGAATGTCAGTGTGTGATTATGTCACACTTTTTCAACTTTACTCCTAGAGACCCTATCCCAACATATCATACCATTTTGTAATCAGGCCGACTCCGTGAACAAATTAAAAACATTCAAGGCAGTCTAGCGTTGAGACTTGCGCGTTCAAAAATTATATAACCGTTAATAAATAACACATTCTTTAAAGAAAAAAAAACATATTTCGGCCTACAATATATTTATTTCGTCTTGGAGTTTCATTTGCAAATGGAAAAAATTATAGCCTGATGATAACATAATGTTTTCGAAAGTACTTGCTGCTCTAAAATTACCCCAGATCGATCTGACAGCAATTTTATACATAAAGATCGTGTCATTCAATGAATTGTTCGTAAGTTGATGCTTTATTAAGTTTGTTAGCGAAGAGAATTCGTCATTAATTACACTAATATTACTAATTGATTCTTTGTATGATTACCTCTTTATAATATAAAATATATGCTACTCAATATATATATATATATATATATATATATATATATATAATCGTTATCACCCCAAGCAAGGCAGTACAGCCACTAGCACGCAATTGGTTACAGAGAGGAATTACGAAGAAAAACATCAGAGATGAGTAAAAAGAGGAAAGAGCGGTTATGAGGACAGTAGATAACGATTGACATTGCATTTAAAATTTTGCAGAATAAAGTTGACTGGAAAGCATGGAAGCGGAAGGGAGTTCCACAAGCGAGAAGTACGAGAAAAGAAACTGTCAGCATAGAATTTCCGGCTACATCTAGATAGTTCAACCGTAAATTGATGCGATCTCTCCGCCTGTCTAGTATTGCGCTTTTAATTCACACAGTCTCGGTACCATAGCAAAGTATTTATAAAAATCTCACAGAGAGGCAACATTATGGCGGTTAGCAATTGACAGAAGCCGAGCTGCCAGATCACGACCAATAATATTGATGATTCTTCTTTGGATTTTATCAAGGAGTTCCAGGTAAGAAGCAGGGGCACTGGATCATATATGACAGCAACTTTCTATCCATGGACGAAGAGAGAAAAAAATTGACTCGCTTGGCTCAGTGAACCGACTTTCTTAGCAGCTGACCTAGCAATACATTCAATATAGTCTTTCCAATTCATGTCAGTTCAGAATGTAAGGTCGAGACGGCGCATCGAGTCCCTTTCCTCTAGCATAGCATCGTGTGTTATGGATGATCAGAACGATGGGTGTAGGTGATGATTTAGGCTGGCAAAATAATTCGGTCATTAGACGATTCCTTGTGAATTTTACTCTAATGTCTAAAAATTCAAAACTCGCTTTGGAAAAAGTAGATGTAAATTTTCTATGAGATCGAAAATTATTCTTTTGTCCAAAGGTATCACAAAATTGTAGAAATTTTAGCAAACTTTCTTGCGTACCTTCCCAAATGAAATCAGTATCATAAATTAATCAAAGTCTAAGTTCTGGTTTATGGCTCTCATGTGATTTGCAAACTTTAAGTAGTTTTTCTTTGAAATTTATCAGAAAGACATTGGCAAAGTTAATGGCCATGGGGATGGGTTTGGGGTTCTCCATTGACCATCCTTTGATTTAGTGGAAAACCTTCTTTTTTTTTCCCAAACTTTATCGTGTTGTTTTCCAAGACGAAACGTATAAGTCTACAGAGATGGTTTGACGGAATGGTTTCCTTATTGAGTTTCTATTAGGTTGGTGTAAAAATAATGACGTAATAATGTCGTTTTTTGACGTATTTTTTAACGTCAAAAAACGACATTATTACGTCATTATTTTTGCACCAACATAATAATAATAATAAAGAAATTAACACATTCCTTCATAAAAATTGCAATAATTTTAACCGTTTTTTCTAATCTACCTTGTAGTCAGCTAGACGTTTATTTTCTTCTTTGACATTTTTATTTTTAAGCATTTCACCCCAAGCAAGGCGGGAAGCGACTAGGACGCAAGGGGTTACAGAAAATTTAGAGCAAGATCAGATAGGAGTGATAGAAGAAAGGATGAGGAGAAGGATAGTGGATAGATCAAGGCAACTGGAGATATCGATTGAAATTACACTTGAATAGCTGGAGATTATAGCTCTCAGGGAAACAGGAATAGGGAAGGGAGTTCCACAGGCGAGAGGTGCGAGACAAATAAGCGGGAATATGTACTGTAAACATTAAAATGACATTGATGTTGATACTAATAAGAGTTATATCAAACACCCCTCGCTAAGTTTCTTCTTAGCGAGGGGTGTTTGATTGATTTGAACCTTTTTAAAACGCTTTATTCTACATTCAACATCATCACTTGATAAGATACAAAATGGCTATTTTTGAAGTAATTTTATAACACATTTATGTTATAATTTTCAAATAAATAATTATATATATGTGTGTGTGTGTATGTGTATGTGTGTGTGTATTTGAGGAAAAAATGTATAACAAAGAGGAAAATGTTCGCCCTTTAGGATTCATCGGACTAAGTTTATATTCTATACATGCGCACAAACAAGAGACACTGGGAATTTTCATTTAAAGATGATATTTTTAAAATTTCATTTTAAAAGAAATTATTCTTTTTAGATTCTTTTCATTTTTGGTTTTCTTTCCATCATTTTGTTATTAAATATCGCATATTTAGTTAATAGAAGATCGTCCAAGAATAGTGAAGCGTTGTAAAATCCTGGACACAAATAAACTATGGATATTTTAGCGACCAGTTCAGAGAGAAAAGTTTTTTTTTTTTTTTTTATCTGAATACAACAAATCAAGTACTGATGATTGTTTATGGGGAAAGCACAAGGCGCAATTGAGTTGAACTTTTCACCATCAAAAAAAGAATTAAAAAGAAAGGTTAGAAAATTTGAACAATTTTCAAACGACAATTCCCTATTGTTCATTTTTTTTATCAGCTCAACAACAAACGGTTAAAATTTATTGTTTATTCGTCAAAGCGAGTGGCAATCGTTTTCGTACAAAAATAACGACGTATCCTATCCGGAAAGCTTAACTGGCTCACAATCATTTTTCTTTCTGATAGCAAAATAATCATATTTCAAACATGAAACTTGACACATAAAAGGAGAAATGATTTACCATCGAATAACACTGGCAAATCAAAAATAAGTTATAAGAGTTATTATAATAGTGGGAATGATTATCCTCGTAAGAAAAACGACATATATATATATATATATATATATATATATATATATATATATATATATATATATATATATATATATATATATATATATATAAAGAAAGAGGTTATAGTGGTCCCAATGAGAGAAAAGTGTGTATATTAAAAAGAAGGGAAGAGAGGTGCCGCAAACGTTTTTGGTTGTAATGTGGATTTTTTTTTTTAAATTATGCTTTATTTTCCATAATTTTACTACACGTGTTTCTGGTCTCGCAACCGTCTTCAGGTAAAGGGCGGAGATTTCCACATATTATTAAAAATAATTTATTTTTTCCTTATGTTTTTCAATGTCAAATATTCTCGATATGAGACATTCTCTGTTTTTGTGTTAGTGATCCGAATGTCTTTCTTGAAATGGCAGTGAAGAGCTCTACGCGAAGAGTCATAAAATATTAAGGTTGATCCAAGAGAAATGATGAATTACTTATCGGCATTTTATCTTTTAATGTTTTAATGACCCCTGTGTGTTCTCGGATCTATTTCCATTTTCATATGTTTCTGTCAGCATGTGTGTATATATGCGTGTGTATATTCCCCCTCCATACATATACTGTCTTACCACGAGGAAATAGTAAACTTATTTGTACACATGTGCATACACATACGCACACACACACCGTCCCACTACAAGGAATCAGTAAATACACACGCATACACACACACACACATACTTCCCAAGTTACATAGAATCAGTTATACAAATACATATATATAAATGTATATGCATATATATATATATATATATATATATATATATATGTGTGTGTGTATACATACATATATATACATACATATATATACATATATATATATATATACATACATATATATACATACATATATATATATACATATATATACATATCTATATATGCATACATATATATATATATTCATATATATATATATATATATATACATGTATATATATATACATATATTTATACATATATATATATACATATATATATGCACATACACACACACACATATATATATTAGGTTGGTGCAAAAATAATGTCTGTTTTTGACGTATTTTTAACGTCAAAAACCGACATTATTTTTGCACCAACCTAATATATATATATATATATATATATATATATATATATATATATATATATATATATAATATTAGTGGTAAATTGCTTAAGCACAAATATTCCATGGTCATAATTTATTCCATTGGAATCCTAAATACGATCCAATTCATCAGACCTACAAATTCAAAAAGAAAACAGAAAAAAACAACTCCGGAAATAAAAATAGAATTTAGAGAGAGTGTAAGTATGAGAGTGAGGGACGAATCTATGAACTAAAGAGCCCTTCTTTTTTCCTTTCCTTTCCCTCCCTCTTATTCTGACCTTTAACATTAGATCGTCTATGGTGTGTGTATGTCCCCACGAAATGTATCTTTAATGTATTAGACATCCGACAACATTTATATTTCTCTCACTTAAACCTCTTGCACTCACCTCTCCTAAACTTCTCTCTGTTAATGTTTAATCTCCCTCTTTCTCTCGTCTATTACCCCTCTCTTTAGCTCTAACATTCGTCTCAAACTCTCATACTTACACTCTCTCTAAATTCCATTTATATTTCCGGAGTTGTTTTTTCTGTTTTCTTTTTGAATTTGTAGGTCTGATGAACTGGATCGTATTTAGGATTCCAATGGAATAAATTATGACCATGGAATATTAGTGTTTAAGCCTTTTTATTATATATATATATATATATATATATATATATATATATATATATATATATATATATATATATATATATAATGGATTTTTAATCAGACATTATTTCTTATTGTTGTAAGCGTTATTTTTAGTCCCTACGCGTATTTTCGTTGCGGTTGCTTTTTTTTATATTATTTTATTAAACAGTGAAATAAATCTGAATTTCGACAGGTTGTTCATAATTTCTTTTTAGAAAAAAATTAAAAGAACCGTCATCGCAACTGAAACACGTCTAGCCACAAAAGATGACGTTTATAGGAATGAGAAGTATGTATATATATATATATATATATATATATATATATATATATATATATTCACATTCACTTACGTGCTAATACCCTTGGGAAAGGTATGAATCTTCTTCTCCTCCCTCAAGCTATGGGTAAATAGCAGGACAGACTGGGTTCTATAGCCTTGGCTGGCAGCTGGTCTAGGAGAAGGACAACTATGAATTCAAAGTGCACCACGTCTCTGAATTCGGCTCTTCAAAAAGTGTGGCTGGTCCTGCACATTACCTTCAACTCTATAATCAAATCTCATGTGCTGTTGTCGGGCTGTCGGTTTTCTGGAAACTGATCTGCTTGACCCTCATACGTCGAATTCGACGGGAGAGTCGACTATATATTACAAATATTGATGACTATCTATAATTATCACTTTTGGGATCAGATATACAAGACGGTCATTACATCTGGCAAACGTGCCACCTATCAGCTCCGAGGTTTTCCTTTCGTCCTTCATTCCCTCCTTTGTTTGTTTGTTTGTTTGTTTGTTTGTTTATTTATTCCTTTCTTTCTTTTTTCTTTCTTCCTTTTCTTCTTTCTTTCTTTCTTTCTTTCATTCTTTCTTTTATTCTTTCTTCCTTTCTTTCTTTCTTCTGTTTATTTAGGATACGCCCATGTATATGAATGTGTATTATGTCAAACGATATGCGGATTCGTATGATAAATCGGAGAGGCGTGTTCGAATTTCGGTTGAGGTCGTCACATTCAGGTATCTGTAAATAGCCTTGGGGATGTCAGGAATCCCACTCCTATCCCATTTATAGGTTAAATTGTGGGATTTCTACCTGGAAAAATCATTGTTATTTTGAAAAAGAATTGTTAATTCAATACCCACCCTATCCCACGACAAAGAAAAAAAAATTCTTTCAATAAAAATATGCTTCTCATTTAATTAATCAACAAAAGGTTTATCGGCCGTAAAACGAAATTAAATCAATCAATTAGTCAGCAGAATATTTTATGTCTTTTTTCTTCACTTTTCACTAAAACTTGACCTTTAGTGATGTGTTTAACTTGCATTAGTCTTCTTTCATCAACTGTGTTTGCAATTCAATGAAAACATCTGACATGTTTGAAGAGGATTGCATTCAGGACAAGTCCTCAGTTGGTCATCAATCCCCAGTGGATGGTTCTTTTACGAGATACATTTGAGTGAAATTTCCAAAGGAGAGCTTCACGTTGAATAAAATCACTTTCCACAAACCATGTAATTTTCTGTAATTGTTCCATTTTAATATCGTATAATCGATAACCTCCTGCAATTAAATTTCGGGCTGCCGTATTTATATCACTCGTTACTAGTGTAGATATACGCTTTTGAAAGTTATCTGGTAATAAAATTATGTGCCGTCTTCAAACTACTAAAATAGATAACGAATTGTAGCTGTTCAAAATGTTCGATATTTTTACATTTGATAAAACCATACATAGATCTATCTATCTATCTATCTATCTATCTATCTATCTATCTATCTATCTATCTTTTCTCTTTTCAATCTATCTATCTATCTATCTATCTATCTATTTTTTCTCTTTTCAATCAATAAATCTATCTATCTATCTATCTATCTATCTATCTATCTATCTATCTATCTATCTATCTATCTGTTCTTTTCAGCCCCTTCTCTATCCATCTATCCTCTAAATATATGTGTTTGTGTGTGTTGGCGCGCGCGAAGTAATTTTATATTCAATCATCAACGCTTCTCTTACCTCCGCAAATCATTTGTGCCGAGAATGGTCAAACCTAATCAGGAAGATCATGGAATAGTCGGTGGGCGGTAATAGGAAAAAAAAAACAAACAAAAAAACATGGTGTCTCTGTGGGCTTGGTCCAAGTAAAGGCGTAGCTAACATACAACCATGCTAATTGTTTCATAATTTTCTCAGCACGCTGGTATATACTGTGTCTCTCTATATCTAATAACTAAACTGGGGAAAAAAAGCGTTTAGACACATTTATTTAATAAATCCCACCCATGATACCGCTGGTTACATATAACCCTACACTATAACATAATATCTGAAAAAAGGTTAACAGAACTGTATTCTGTTGCTCCATCAAGCGGTGTTAATCCCAACCGCCAACAAAAAAATAAAAAATAAAAATAAAGACAAACTTGTCCCGACTTTAAACAGTATAATCCCATGGGAGCCCAAAGCTCGGAATGGTAACATTAGCTTGTACTTTTGTAAAAGACAAGCTGGGTTACATAGCGTGGGTGACCTGAAATCAGTTGGCTGGTGTTCTTTGCACAAAGTAAGTATAGTCATGAGTCCAATTCAAATCATCTTGTCATAGAAACCTCTAATTTCAAACGTAAAATCGCATCAACACCGATCACGATTGCATAGGGCATTGGTGAAATTACAAACTTGTGAAGCCAAATTGATTACAAAACACTTCTTAAATTGGCTGGTCCACTTGTAAAAAAAAAAAAGAAAATAAAAGAAAAAAGGAAATCTTTTTTCGGATAATTTTTGTAGATTAAGATGCATTAGACATTCCTCAAGCCAGGGCAATCGAATATTATTGATTCCAATCGATTTAGAATTGGGGCCCTTTATATATCAGTTTTGATATGCTTTGAAAACTGCTAACACATCTTGTTTGGTGATTCTGCTATCTCTGTCTCTCTCTCTCTATCTATCTATCTAAAAACAAAAACAGAATGTACCTAGCAACTGGAATGTAGAGAAACGCTATTTTCAACTGAAAAATAAAACTGAAAATAACGTCAGTAATTGTCACGTGTGGAGAATATTGTCATTATATCTGTGTTGATGTATTCAACCATTTTCTTTTGATTTTATGAATCTGTTGTGTACATTTGTTTGTAAGAGCATTAATTTTGTTAAGAAAGGTGAAATAGGGAAAAAAACCTGGGCGTAGATTAATATTTGGGTAATTTTCTATGGCGGCAGTCTCCAGAATTTTCCTTCTGAGTGAGTTATTTTCTTTTTTTATGAGTGTAGCATTTTTAAAATCAAAATTATGAAAATAGCGTTTCTCTACATTCCAGTTGCTAGGTACATTCTGTTTTTGTTTTTATTAGTTACTTTGTTCATTTAATTTCATTTTCGTATTTTGCTTTGATAAAGTCCACATTGGACGAAACGCGCCAGCAATTACCAGTTTTCCTATTGTCATTTTTATTCATAAATATTGTCTCTCTACTGGTTAATTCGGAGAAATTTTCACACACACACACATATATATATATATATATATATATATATATATATATATATATATATATATATATACACACACATATTATGTACAGATTCAAAGTTCAATATTATTATAAATATAACATAGTATTGTGGTATAAATTCAAAATATAGAATGTTGGTTAGTGGATGTCGAAAAATAAATTAATAATTTATTAATAGTAAGTTTAGTAGGGATATTGATCCGTTAATGAACATTGAGACAACGGACAAGATTATTACAATATGAACTAAAAAGAAGTTGGTAGCTACCAAATAAAACGTGTGGGTACGCAATAAAATAATATAGGGTCAATAAAAATAAAAATAAACAATAATCAAAAATAAAACGAAATAAAATTGAAACGCTAGATTAAAAGCCGTTAAATCGCCCTGGGTAAGACGATAAACTACATCCAGCAGCAAGACCTCTAATCAGGAGGTTTTGAGGAGCGTGGAACCACCTTTTAATTGATAGTGTTCCCAGGTCCAACCTGACCCGTGGTGGTAGCACCTGTTAGGATCCCAGCTATGGGCGAATAGTTAACTATTACCAGCAATACTTTTTTGAAAAAAAATTATTACCAGTAGTAAAATTTTGAAGGAAAAATATTACCAGAAACAGATTTTTGACAAAAAATATTATCAGAAATAAAAAAAAAAATGTTGTCGGCATTAAATAACCCATTGAGGTTGATATGCCGTTAAACAAAATCAACGAAACCAATCTAAACCAAAGAATATATATTCTATTCTTACGAATCTATCCTAAAAATGTTGTCGGCATTAAATAACCTATTGAGGTTGATATGCCGTTAAACAAAATAAACCAAACAAATCTAAACCAAAGAATATATATTCTATTCTTACGAATGTATCCTAAAAATGTTGTCGGCATTAAATAACCTATTGAGGTTGATATGCCGTTAAACAAAATAAACCAAACCAATCTAAACCAAAGAATATATATTCTATTCTTACGAATCTATCCTAAAAATGTTGTCGGCATTAAATAACCCATTGAGGTTGATATGCCGTTAAACAAAATCAACGAAACCAATCTAAACCAAAGAATATATATTCTATTCTTACGAATGTATCCTAAAAATGTTGTCGGCATTAAATAACCCATTGAAGTTGATATGCCGTGAAACAAAATCAACGAAACCAATCTAAACCAAAGAATATATATTCTATTCTTACCAATGTATCCTAAAAATGTTGTCGGCATTAAATAACCCATTGAGGTTGATATGCCGTTAAACAAAATCAACGAAACCAATCTAAACCAAAGAATATATATTCTATTCGTAGGAATCTATCCTAAAATTGTTGTCGGCATTAAATAACCCATTGAAGTTGATATGCCGTGAAACAAGACACGAAATAAACTAAACCAAAAGTCGTTAAACCCTAGGATGGTGTAAGGGAAGTAACTAGATATGGAAAAAAGAAGTATTGCCGAGCTGATAGGATAATTGCTCCAGTCAGCATCGAAATATTTGAGAAGAGATTCGATTCTATGTTTGCAAGTAATCACAAACTCATGGCGCCTCTTCAGTATATCATAATTACCGATATATTTGAGAAGAGTTAGTTTTTCTTATAGGCACAGAGTACATTTATCCTTGTGCGGTTGAAAGGTTTTGTTATAGCGATGAGATCCCAATTTACTCCGGGTATATAGTGAGCAGAATTGATTTCCCAGAAAAATTCACAGAGTGCCATCGTATTTGAATATTGCTTATTGGTTGAAGTCATTTTATGATAGTAATACGAGTGGAATCAAAATAAAATTTAATCTTGCCATTATGCTCAATGCTAGCTTTGTAAATAACGCTTTTATTCATGCATTTAGAATTAAGAGGGCAGTATCTGGCTATATTTCTGAGATTATGTATGTTATTATGTCATTTAGATTCCTCGACTAGTTTCGACCAACATGGCCATCAGCAGGAGAAAAAAAATTCTGCTTGCTGGTAGCAGTGAACTACAGAAATGAATGTTTTGATGGAGAAAATGAACTTTTGTCTGTAGTTTTCAATATATATATATATATATATATATATATATATATATATATATATATATATATATATATATATATATATATATATATATATATATATATATATGTGTGTGTGTGTGTGTGTGTGTGTGTGTGTGTCTATATTTCCGAGATGAGGTATTATGTACATTATTTACATTATTCGGACTATTGTCCTCATCTTTGTCGCCATAGGACACATGGCACAGTGGATAAAGGCGTTGGTTAGACCCAGTGACAGGACCCAAAGGCTGTGAGTTCAATACCCGGTTAAGGCGGTGGAGAACTTGTAGAGGGAAATTAACAGGAGATAACTGATAACTGACATCCATTAAACACGACACGTGGAACTAGAACAGTCTACCCCAGTGAGCGAAATAAAGGGTTCAGTTCGACATTCCAACCACCTGAAGAAGGCCGGAGCGTACAACAGCCGAAATGTTGTAATAAATATAGCGACAAAGATGAGGACAATCGTCCGATAATGTAAATTAATTGGACAGGTTCTATATTTTTAGCAATTAAAATTTTTGTCAGTACTATCATTACTATTGAAGTTGTTTAAATATTTGTTTAATATTAAATTATTATGCTGTGCTGTATATATATTTGCATGTATATATATATATATATATATATATATATATATGTATAAATATGTATATATATTTATATATATATATATATATATATATATATATATATATATATATATATATGTGTGTATACATAGATATATGTATAAATATGTATGTGTATATATATATATATAGGTATATATGTATGCATAAGTATATATACATATATATATATATGTGTGTGTGTGTGTGTGTGCTGTTACGAACCCCGATCTAAATTTGTTATAAAAAATATACCATTGCTTATATTTTAGGAGCATTCTAAAATAAAGAGCCCAGTACTTGCAGAAAATATAAAGATAGTAAACCCAAAGAGATTGGTAGACTTAGTGGCGACAAGGATTGACCAGAGTGTCCCCCCCTTTCCTTCCCTTTTGGTCAAGGTGTTGACAAGCATGATTTACGCGGATTGAATCCGGTTGGGCGAAATTGAAACACTTTAAACTAAACTTTCTCTGACCCTGAAGATGACACAGAGGGTCGATGACCTCATTCCACCCACAATGGGGAAAAGTTAGTATTTTGAAAATTGAGCACGTGACAAGAAGAAAACGGAAATGAATAGTGAAACGGAAAAGTTAGTCTTCGTCAAAGCCTGCGGGCCGGTAGGATGTTTGGCAAATGTCTCGACATACAGGCCGAAAAGATGTCTTTGCAAAATTGTGAGGAGAATTGGTCTCCCAGTCGAATGGATGGACCCGTTTTGATGACGTAGGCGCAACGCCGCTATATCGAAGAGAGAGAAAACATTCAACTGTCACCAAACCCTTAAACAAAACACGAGAGGGAAGAGAAAGAAAGAAAGAACAGATCATCTCGAGCGAGAATGCTGTCATACCAAGACGAAAGAGAGAGAGAGAGAGGACGCATTGTCTGCTTAATCATCAGCTAAGCCCTTAAAAGAGAAAGAGAGGATGTAAGAAAAGACCTCAAAAGGAGCCCCTTAAAAAAAGAAATAGAAAAGGAAAAAGAAAAAGAAAAGAAGTAGATAAGACTAAGAAACATTATTAGTGAAAAAGGACTTTATTATTCTGAGTTAAGTTTATTATTTTTCTTGTACCCCGTTTTGTTTAAATGTACCTCTTTGTCATGTTTGTACTTTCATGCAAATTTAGCATGAAATCTTTTTATTACATGTTTCTTTCCACATTGTCTTAAAATGTTGATGTTTTGTGAATCCGTGCAGGTATAGTATATGTTCTATAAATTCGTGGCAGTATGGAACAAGGCCATCGCTGATTTTTATTTTTACCTTTCTTAGAGGATGCTCTCCTCCCAATATTTTGTCCAAAATGTTTAAATGTTTATTCTTGACATATCGTCATTTTTGTTTTGGCCGTTTATATATTTTTTTTATTTTTATCTTTTCCACAATTCCATGTTTGTCAATAAATTTATATTTCCCGTCTCCATTGTTGTTTGTCGCCTATCGTGTTTGTTCCTTAATCGATTCCGCTCGGCCGTGTCTGATCAATCGGAAAGAGACCCCCCTTGGGAAAGAAATATATTTTACAAAAAAAATGTACAATGTTAAAAAAACAAAATAACACAGATTACGATCCTCCTCTACCTTCGCTATCGATAAGGTTGGAGAAAGGAAGGAAGGGGAGGGGGGGTTCGTAATAATATATATATATACATATATATATATATACACAGTCTGTATATATATATATATATATATATATATATATATATATATATATATATATGTATATATATTCTATACTAAACATCTGATGGTTGTTTTGTGCATGAAACATGAAACTCCGAGTCGTGCTATCGGCGATGGATAATATGTATATTTACACACACACATACACAGACATATATATATATATATATATATATATATATATATATATATATATATATATATATATATGTATAAATATGTATATATATATATATATATATATATATATATATATATATATATATATGTTCAAATATACTTTTATTACATGCTATATTAACTTCTGTCTAGACTTGTAGATATATCTGTCATCATGTTCTTCCTACATACTTTGGTTTTTCCTTCCTTCCCTTTTCTCTCTCTCTCTCTCTTTCTCTTAAATGCCTTTTCCCTTATTTGGGCTATTTCCTCTTTTTTCTTCTCTCTTTTTTTCTCCTTTCTTCCTATCTTTTTTATTTTCCGATTATTTTAATAAAAACTTTACGATACATTTTTTTTTCATCAAACATTTTAGTATTGACAAGCCTCAGGAAATTTCTTGAAGAGGGAAATCTCTCAAGGAGCGAAATGACCATATAAATGGGGTACAATTGAGTTTTATTTTTATGTAATTCACGCACTACTGTGTAGTAATATGCAAAGTTATTAACCATAAGATTTTCAAGTAAATCCATGGACGGATTTGCCTGGTCGATCGGAAGATGTCATCTGAAGAGTCAGGAGTCGAATGACTAAAATCAATTAATTTGGCACTTTCAGTAGCGTTAAAAACATTGAAAATATTATACAAATTATACATCGATCACTGACAGCGTTTTCATTGCATTTTCAAGGACTTTTTGTGGACCAACACCTATTTAAGGGAAGCTATAAATACAGACCATAAAGCAAACAAGGGCATTTGGTGAATGGATTATGCATTGTCAACTTAACCGATTTACTAATCCACTGAAAAATTAGACGTTTCTCTGTAGATTCAACAATGAATCCAAAATATGATTTTTTTCTCCTTTCAATGGGTTTTATTAAACATACCCAAATGTGTGTCTTGTCTATGAACTTTCCCCTTTCTAAGGGTTTTATTAAACACACCTCAAGGTATGTTTTGTTTTGGAACTTTTCTATTTTCATGAACTTAATTGACACACCTGTCTTTGTATATTTCAATTTTTAGGAGTTTACCTAAACACATCGAAATGTATGTATGTCATCTTTTGCCTGTTTTAATGTGTATATATGAACTTTACCCTTTTTTTTTCAAGAGTCTTATATTTACCACAAATACCCAAACACAAAAAAATGAATCATGAAGATGCAGCTGAAATTTCTTGGACACATTACGAGGACAGGAGTGGGAAATTCGGAAACTTAACTTTCATAAGACAATATTAAGGGCAAGAGATAAGGGAACAGCAATAAACCGCCTACCTGCCAGACTTGTGGGAACAGTTGCTGGAACGGGGACCTCAGCAAAATTAGAAAAAAACTGCTTAGAAACAGATGGGAGAGGAAGTTTTGGAGAGCCAAGATCGTCCATGTCGTGAAGGCACTCTTGCATCGAAGAAGCAGAAGAAAACTGGCTATTAAAGAACATGTCAACGTTTTAGACACATATCAAAATCTAATAGTGTATCCATTGATATGATTGATGTTAGACGTTCGAAGAAAAAACATTCTTGTAAGCTTCCTGTGCAATTTAATACCAAGTTTATCCCCCTCCTCTTTAGAAATCGTTTTAAGATCCCTCAAGATTTGTCTTCCCTCTGATGGACTCAAAGTTTAAACACACCGAAGAATTTTTTTAGGAGTGGCCTTGTCAGCCGCTTGATCTAAATTCTGAATTAGGTCAGATGGCTGACGAGGCCACTTCTCTTTTGTTTTTATTGGTATATATCCCAGTTTCTACGACATTCGGCTCATGTTCTAGGCTAACAGCAATCATAGAAATTAACATTATTTTCATTAAAAATACTATTTTATATTATGATTTAATTTAATTTATTTTATTCTTGCTTTTGTTGTTATAAGTGGTCACCCGTCAAAATAGTTTTAGTGTCGGCTGAGATTTTACACACACACAGATACACGTGAGCTCTCTCTCACACACACACATACACACACACGCACGCACGCGCACACACACACACACACTCACACACACACACACACACACACACATATATATATATATATATATATATATATATATATATATATATATATATACAGGGTGTCAGTTGGCAAATGTTTTCCGTGAACTGCAAAATCGTAATACCGTTTGTATTGCTAATGATGGAGGGCGTGTGGAAACTTAAATAAAATTTCAATAAAACCTTAAAAAAAATAGATTTACTTCTTTCTAATCTTTTTTACAAATTATTTCTATCGCAAATACAAATAAAGTTATAAATTTTTAAAGTGCATACGAACTTTATGGACACCCTGTATACTTGGCGTCTACTCAAATATGAGTATCTACTAAAAATAACTTTTAAAGTAATAAAAATCTGTCGGATGAATAAATAAAAATGCATTACTTTTTTTAGAAAATTACTTTGTTTACGTTTGGATACGAAACTGAGCAGATATGATAAATTTGTGGAATCTGTGACGAGAAGAATTTTGCTTAAAGGCATTGTTCAGGCATTGCTTGATCGGCAAAGCTTCTTCGTGGACGAGTCGATTAAAGCACGTCGGAACTAACGACGTTTTCCCTCTACCCAAGGGGACACAGGGTCGTATCCAATCGGAGGGCGCATATTTTTCTTTAATAGGATTTCTCGAATAGTCAGAATGGCAGGCGAAAACAAATAAATATACAGTTTAATTAAGAAACGGAGCGTCTACTCAAATATGAGTATCCTCCAAAATAACCTTGCAAGTCAGGCCATGTGCCTTGTGTTTTTGATCGACTATTTATATAGGCTGGTCAGTGATGCATTATGGGTAGGCATATTGTATTATTCTAATGGTTATCTGAGTGGAAAAGATTGTTGATCCCGGTGGAGGTGTGTGGCTATTTTATAGTGTTGTTTATTAATCTTTTATTATTTATTATTGATTCTTTTATTGTTGGTTGTTATTATTACGTTTACTTGCGTTTAATTTATTTTTATTTATTTATTATTTATTTTATATTCTTGTTCAGTGTTAGTTTTCGATTTTTAAGTAAAGTAGTAAAAAATTGTTTTCGAGTCTGCATTTTGAGAGGAGTTCTAACCGTTTATTTAGTAGTTTGTGTTGGTCTGGGACATTAATTTTAGCTATTTTCTCCACCAGACAGTTTTCAGTTTTTGGATTTATTGTTGCAGACTGGTGCTGTTTTTCTTATTTTCCATGATATATTTTGTGTGTTTTGTTCTTGTGTTTAATCTCCCGAATATGTTTAGAAAGAATTGTGCTTTTCGCATATTTACTATTTGTTTTGTGTGTGTAGCTTTTTTGTTTCCAGGGTCCTTCAGTTACTCCTATGCAGATTTTCTTTGTTATCTGCTGATTTTACAGTGGCTTGGTATATTACATTGTTTCGCAATCAAATGCTGTTTAAGGAGCATTCGTTCTTTGTTCACGTGGCTTAGATTTGTGCGGGTGATTTCTTGGTTGTTTTTCTGTTATGCTTTTTAAGATTTGTGCCATGTTTTCGGTGCATATATATATATATATATATATATATATATATATATATATATATATATATATGGTTCCTATTAACATAACATAGAATTTGAAATATGTTAAAACTCACTCACAAAGAGCGCCCTATGTCTATTTCCATGTCGGAGGACGCATATTTTCTATGAAGATTTCTTGGACATTCAGACATAAATATCGTTAATTCTGTTTATTATAAACAGAACATTTACTTAAATATTTGTATATATAAAAAGAACGTATAAACGTAAAAAATTTCTTAATACATGCATACATATATATATATATATATATATATATATATATATATATATATATATATATATATATATATATATATTTATTCGAAAATTATAACATAAATATGTTATAAAATCACTATTAATTCTATTTGGTCTACTCTATATTGAGCACTCTTTTAAGAATAGTATTTTTTGGTTATTGGAATTTATTCAGTACATATCAATCCTAGTCTTGGGTATATATATATATATATATATATATATATATATATATATATATATATATACACATACATACATACATATATATATATATATATATATATATATATATATATACATACACACACACACACACACATACACACATATATATATATATATATATATATATGTGTGTGTGTGTGTGTGTTTGGCATTTGGCCTTGATACAAATATTAATAACATTCTGGTTGTGATATTTCTATACAATCAAGTTTCAAGAAGTAAAAGAAACAATATTTTCAAATTTGTTACCAAATTGTTGACCACTTAACGAAAGATGAAACTCAAGTTCTTATCAGCCTGAAGCAGTTGTAAGCAAACCGTTGACCAGCAAAATGTAATTTACAGAAAAATAACAAAAAAAAAAGTGTTCCGTTTCATAGGTCACTTGTAGATCAAGAATAACACGATAATATTTTTTCCTAACGATTAGAGGTTGATCATATGAGAACAATTAGCATGATTCACTATTGGCAAAGTAAAATGTCATAAAATTGAGCTAATATTCTGAGCTCGCTAGAAAAAAAAGAAAAAAAATTATTATAAGTTTTCACACCACGACCACCACCAGCACTAGCAGCAGCAGCATCCGGTAGCACAGGAAGGGAACAGTTAGAGTGAATCTTTTCAATAATTCAGCTCTTGGGTGTGCAAGTGGCTTGGGATGAAAAATCAGAGATCCGAGGTCGAATTCCAGTTGAGTACGTTACATTCATTTACACAAATATATCCTTGAGAAAAGTATGAACAGATCTCCTCTTCTCAGCTATGGATAAAACAGTAGTACTTATAAAAGGAATAAAGAATTGTTATTTTAAAAAAAAAGGTTAATTTAATCGCAAAAATATGATCTTACAATCTAAAATGTCTCAGGTTTAAATAACCCACAAATGATTGATAAACCGTAAAAAAAAAAAAAAATTCAATCGTTTTAGTTACACTCTTTGCCGCCAACCAAGACTATAGGAGTTTGTCTGTCTTTTTATTTATCCATAATCGGAGGGAGAAGCGATGTATTGACACTTGCCCATGGAATTCGAACTCGGCTCTCCGATTCCAAAGTCCAAACAGCTATCCATTTCCCCATCATTCTTCTGGCAGAGGTATAATGGGTTAAGCTCAATACATCCATTTTAACACCTAGTTTGATAAGAGCGTATGCATCACTGCCAAAGGTAAACGACGTGGGGACAAGTTTTAATAAAAGCAGCGCAAAAACATTTGTGGGCAGAGCCATATATTTAGAAATACCTTCCGGTAGAATAACGCGGTCCACTTAGACGGTTTCTGATTGAGGGTGTTCAAAAGTATGTACATTTGACTCTCATGTCTCTTTGGTTGCTTCATCGTTCAAACTAGAAAGTTAAGCAACCTTCTCAGCAGGCGGTTCTCATGCTCCGTAGCTAGACCTGTTCATGAACAGAGAGGGACACTACGTTAGCCTTTTGGCTGATTTTGTTTAGCGGAATATCAATCTTTATCGGTTATTTAAGGCCTAAATCTAAATATTTTGCAGATAATTTTATACTTTCGGAGTAAAGGTATGTTTTTTAGATATATACAGGATGCGATAGGTAAATTGTCGTTAGTTTATATTTTTAATCTCGCGCATGCGCGTTGTTTCTTTTTGATTACGTTGACTGCACAGTAGAATCAGTCGGGCATCTTCTGTGACAAAAAGAGTACCATGACGCAATTCACACCGCCAGAAATTTGGAGACGGCATCCTGATCGGCTAAAATTGAGGGTTCCCCTCACTGTGCTACCAGGGCAACCGAGGGTTCTGTTCTTCTTGCTGTTGATATCTATATACAGCTATTCTTTTTAAGATGAAAAGAGAAGAAAAACAAAGGAAATGGTAACAGTAACATAAATAACCCCCCCTCTTAATCTTTAATTTTGCGCATGCGTGTTGGTAGTTTTTGATTTTGTCAACTGCACAGTATAGTAGGGTCAGTTAGAAACAGTCTGTGAGAAAAAGAGCACCAGATGCTATTTACTACTCCAAGAAATTTGTAAACTGCATGCTGTATAGCTGAGTATTCGCGCCTGAAGCTCCAATACGAACATTTCAGAGAGTTTGGTGTCAATCTGAAGACAGTGTAGAGGATTCAGAAAGAGTTGCATGAGTCTAATGATGAATACGAAGGAGTTTGGAGTGATCACTAGTGATGGTGACGTTATTCTTCCATTCATCTTTCCACAGTGGCTCCGACTGAACACGGAGGCCTACTTCAAGTGCCTTGAGTGGGTATTGCTGCCTTGAATCAAGAGAGGGCTGCTGGAAGACCCTTTGTCTGGCAACAGGACTCTGCACCATGCCACACAAAGAGGAGAACTCAGCCATGGTTGCCAGACAATTTCGGCGACCATGTCACCCATCACATCTGGCTACCTAACTCCCTAGACTGCAATAGTTTGATGTGTGCGCCGCAGTTTAGCGAGAGACCAACAGAACTCCTTATAACACCAAAGATAAGATGCAGGAGATTCTGAGGTTGTCTAGAGGCCGTGGATGAAATCAATGACGATTTTATTGAATAATTTTACTCCTTAGTATTTCAAGATATGTTTGTGCCATTTTAGTAAATATATATATATATGTTCAAATAAGAAGTCAGTATTATTTTCATTTTTGCGTAATTTAGACAATTTATCCATCGCAACCTGAATTTTGTAGATCATAAAATGCATTGTTGCTAATTTTACTATATAGTATATTTTTATATTTTTTTTAGTGTTGAATTGATGTTGGTCATTTTATTATAAAATTTTACTGTTGACTTTTGCTCAGTGTATCATTATTTGCCCATACCTAGGACCCTAACAAGTGTTACCACTCCATTTAGGGTAGACCTGCGAACAACAGCAATGAAGAGGTCTGTTCAATTGGTTATGGTCAGAAAACTGACAAACAAATGTGGTACTGAACGGGATATTTACTATGGCTCATCTTAAATTGCCAACACAAAATATATACATGTTTTTTCTTGGTGAATTGTATTGATAATGTTAATGGCAATATTAGATGTTTCCTTATAAGGAAACATTTGGCATTCATTGAATGAGCAGCCAGTGCTGCTGTCAGTTGAAATTTATAAATTTTTTCTCTTAAAATAATTTTTCAGGAAAATAGGTTTCTCAAGTCTAGTAACTGTTATCGCTCTTTCCAGTATTGATGAGTGGCGATTTCCTTCCTAACCTTTTGTTTGAAACATTGTGGAACATCAGTATCTTGATTATTTCATTATTTTTTATTCGAGTTTCATGTGCTATCCATTTTAGTAGTTGCTGCTCTTGGTAGATCCCAAGTGATGTTGTTTCTGTTATGTGGTACAGTTCTTTGTGATTGTGTGGCGCCCGTCCACAATCTTCGAAGAAGTATGATGTTTGCCAAGGTACTCAGGTATTATTCGTGAAAAGCCCTTTTTCATCATTGATTTTACCAGACGGTTGTATACAGCTGACAGTTTAGATAAACAGGATTTTGCGTCATTTATGACATTCATATGCTTTGAAATAAGTAAGCAAGTAATTTTAAAGGAATTTTATGTTCTCTGAATACCGATGCCTATTACAATAGTTTTCCTTGATACGTAGAAATTATATCTGCTAATTTGTTTAAATAATGCACTGAATAATTTTTGCGTTACGTGGCAAAGCTTTTAAGTAAAGGTAATTATAATATTAGCCATTTCCTTATAACTTTTGGAATTCGTTGACCGAGCAGCCAGTTCTGTTTTCGGTTTAAATTTATATAAAAGTTCTCTTAAAATCTCTTTTGATTTCTTTACGAAAACAGGTTTCTCATGTCCAGTAGCGTTTATCGTTCGTTTCAAAATGTATGGAGAGATTCTTTCTACTTGAAGTCATACGGAATGTTAACCTTTTGATTATGCCATTATTTTTTCTTCCGAGTTACATGCGTTATCAATTTAATTTTTCGATAGTCCTCCAATGATGTGATTTCTCTTTTTTTGTACACTTCTTTGTGATTGTGTAGCGCCAGTCCACAATGTTCAAAGAAGGATGATCTTTGCTGAGACTGTCAGGATTCATTCGCTTAATCTTTTCACCATTGATCTTAAGGAGCGGTTGTATACAGCTGTCTGTTTAAATATTTCTGAACACGATTTTGCATCATTTATGACATCCATATGCTTTGAAATAAGTAAGCAAGTAATTTTTAAGTAATTTTATATTCTCTGAATATCGGTCAAGATTATAATTTTCTAATCAATTCAAGGAAAGTTATATCGAAAAAATGTATTTTTAAAATTTACTAATGTTAATGGTAGTATTAGTCGTTTCCCTATAAACGAAATATTAGGGATTCTTGGCCAGGCAAGTATTGTATTCGGTTGAAATATATAAAACTATTCTCTTAAAATAATTTTTCAGGAAAATAGATTTTTCAAGTTCAGAAGTTGTTATCGCGCTTTCCAGTATTGATGGGGGATGGGTTCTTCTTAACCTTCAATTTGAAGTAGTGTGTGATGTCAACATCTTGATTAAATCATTATTTTCTCTTCGAGTTACATGTGCTATCCATTTTACTTGTTGCAGCTGTTGGTAATTCTCAAGTGATGTTGTTTCTGTTATTTTATACTGTTCTTTGTGATTGTGTAGTGCCAGTTCCCAATGTCCAAAGAACGATGATCTTCTCCAAGATCTATATGCTTCACATGCCCAAGGTCATTTTTAACCACTGATCGGTTGTAGACAGCTGACAGTTTAAATATTTCTAAACAACATTTTGTGCCAGGCATGATATCCATAGGAAGTCTAATGAAACAATAATTTACGGGGATCCAAAAGTGGCCGATATGTGACATTGTTCTTCCTCGCACTGAATTCGGTCAACTGTGACCCGTCCCACCTGTAGTAGTGCGCCGTGGCATCCCTGCTGTCCCAAAGACAATGATAACACGGAAACTTAGTAAAGCTGCTTTGGAGATCCATCAGAAAAGCCACTATTTTGAAGTCTCCAATAACCTCCCAACCATACTCTTCATATTTCAAAGCATCTAGCAACAATTTGACACTGCTGCTTCATCTTTGAATCACACTGAGTAAGCCAGGGGAAGAGATGGATACATGTTCCTGTGATGGCTTTGAGGTTCCTGGATAATCTGTCGATGAAGAGGTTCCACTTGCTGGGGTTACAGACGATTCCAAATGACTCAAACAGACCGGTCACATTGTGATAGAAGTAAATTCTGTCTTGACGGCTGAAAAAGTTTGAAAAACACGAGTGACGATTTCTCTGACCCGCGACTTGTACACTTTCGTCAAACTCCAAAGCTTTAGTCTCGACATCAAAAGCTCGGCATTTGACATTGTGAGAGCAGATCTCTTTGGTTGGAGTAGTATGGGTTTCTATCCTCAGTTGCGGCTGTGTAATTTGAATCAATGTCATCTTCTAAATTGCTGTTCTCTTCTGAAGATGGCTGCTCTCTATTTGAAGGAGTGGGTACGTAGAGCTCAGGGCTGTGTGGCACTGGGGTGATGGGCTAGGGTGAAGGATTGGATACATGATAGCGGACGCATTTTTGCCATCTCGACGTTTGGAAGGGTCCACCATTCAGAAGACGCAATTGCTTGAGTGGTCAGTTGGTTCCTTCCAAATTCATGGGATTACAAATTTCATGTCTCTATTTTCCCCTCTGTCAAAGTTTGAATGGAATAATAATAATTCCCTTTGCTTTTTAGACAGAAGCAATAAGGAAATAGCACTTTTGTTATTTGTTCTATTATAGGTGTTGCTCAGTTTTTGATGATTTTATAAGCTTTTTATTGAAGTAAAATGGGATTATTTGGTTTTTACTTAATAATTTCAGATACTTCAAGAAATACATGAAGATTCTCTTCTCTAAAGTAATTTTCTTGAAGAAATTTCGAGTTAGATTTGATGGACCTGATGGATGGGCCAAAGGATGGAGTTTATCCAGTTGTTGTATTTGTAGGTAAAAAGGCAACAACTTCTTTCATTTTAATATAGTAACCCTTCTCAATAACAATCCAAAGACAAACAAAAGTCAAAATAGATTATTCTGTTTTGATCGTGAGGTTAAGTCATATCATTTCAGTGAGAAAATGTCATTTAGAAAAACGCCCTTTAAACGATGTTTTTAGTGACATGCCAATCTGTATGGATCACTTAATGCCGAAATCTACACCTTGTCTGAAGTTATTCAAAAAATCATACAAACTTCAATAATTCAAAATTGCTTTGAAAAAACAACTGTCAAATTTTAAACAATCAATTTCGATGTCAAAACAAAGCCTGAGCTAAAATTTTAGGCAATATCAATATGTTTTATTGAAGTTATTTGATGTATTCTAAAAAGAGTCTGTCTAAAGTTAGAAAAAAACAAATAATCCCATTGTACTTCAATAAAAAGCTTATAAAATCATCAAACATCAAAAACTGATCAACACCTATAAAAGAACAAATAACAAAGACACATGAGAAATCTTTGAATTCTTTTACATTTTAATATAATGAGCCTTCTTCTCAATAACCGCCAATAATCTATTCATTGATTTTGTTAATTATTTTTACTTTAGTAGCTTCAATTTCTGTCGTGGTAGTTTTAATTGCTTCCCATAGGTCTGCTTTGCTGTTATATTGTTTGCTTCCTTCATATAATTTCATCTTCAAAATTGACCATAGATATTCGATCGGATTCAGATCAGGACTTGATGGTGACCAATCCATTATCTTCTCTCCTGTAAATCTTATATAATCAAAGAATTCACGGCTAAACTTAGATACATGAGAAGGGGCACTGTCGTGCATAAATACACACTTCAATTTGAAACTGCAAGATTGGGACTTGTACTATGCAAAGAAAATTTTCTTCATAAGTTCGCAATAGTTAGCCCTGTTCAGTTTAATTCCTACGCCGACTTTGAATGGTACAATAATTATAAGTCTTTATACAAACGCCGCTTTGTCTTTAGAAAACGGCTGTAGTGGTAATCAACCCTTGAAAACTAACGTGAATGGCATGCAACTGATATTTTTCTTTTTTACAGTAAGTTTCACCCTGTACAAAACCCAGGGGCCACTCGAGGTAAAGAGTTACATTAAGATGCAGTTTGTACGGATAAGAGAGGAATATAATGGTTAAACTTGCACAGGTTAAGATTGGAGTGATCTCGGAAATAACCTCTTGGGAGTCAGTTTAAGAGAGCAGTGGTTCGCGGGAAGATGCTGTTCGAGCGGAACCAATGAAATACCGATAGAATGTGGATGGCTTGATACAATGTAAGTGGCATGGCGGGTTCTTGCCGTGAAGATCAGAAGCATGCCTAATATGATGGTGATCTTGTTCATCTTGGAATTTTCCGTTAGTTGATTAGTTACTAAGAGGAGTTAATCAAACTATTATTATTATTTTTGCATGTTATATATCCTGCTTTGTATGCTGTAGAGCCGGTTCCAAACTCTGACCCTTAGGACCTATAGGAGAATTTTCATTTAATTGATATCACTTTTCTTAGTATTTGGGGTGCTCCTAGTAGGGCGATATTCTGGTCAACTTGTATGTTGATGTTACCTGAGACACTGTTAATAAAATTGTCCATTCCTTTCTTCACGAGGGTCAGATCTCAGAATAATATTGGTACAGTCTCAGTCTTCATTCCTCACATCCTGTCAATCTTGATCTCCAGGTTTTTGTATTTGGGCAATTTCTCGATAATTTTCATGGGAGTGTTTTTCTCAGGTCTTATTATTATTATTATTATTATTATTATTATTATTATTCCATTGATTTCTGGTGTGTACTTATTTTTTTCGGGTCCCGATCGGAAACCTAAGGCCAGAAATGGCATCCTGACACTGAGTAATTAAAAAAAAAAAAAGAAAAGCAAAAACCCACATATTTTACATAGATAAAGTTCTTCGTAAAGTTCTTTGGGCTGTACTCGTCAGAACAATTTTTTGTATTTTTTTTAAGGCACAGACTTCTAGGAATTCCTTCAATTAGTCTACTGGAATTTTTTCTCCAGCTACAACAGGGATTGTTGATGTTCCCATGTGCCACATTTTTGAGATTTCTATTTCAAGGTCCTTGTATTTTGTCAGCTTTTTGAATATCTTCAAAGGTACATTGCAGTCAGCAGGGACTGCCATATCCATAAGGAGGCACTTTTTTGTTTTACGGTCTCTGATAACGATGTCTGGGCGATTAGCTTTGATTGTTCTGTCAGTGTGTATTGTGTAGTCCCATAAAATTGTTACAGGTCTTACCTCCGTAACCGGGTCTGGGTGGTATTTATAGCAATTTCTTTATGTTACTATTATTATTATTATTATTATTATTATTATTATTATTATTATTATTATTATTGTGTTTGTCCCTTTCTTCGTTAGTTCATAGGACCTTTGCGCTCTGTCAATATCTCATAAATAATAGACTATTCCGTTTTGATCAAGTGAAAAGACAAAAGACGCTACTTGGTTTCAGTGAGAAAATGAAAGAAAGAATGGAAGATAGAAGTGCTTAACGTCTTTTTCAGTGAAATAGAACATTTTTCAATTTCAAATATTTTCATTTGTACCCCCTTACTTCTTAAAATATCGACCAGCATTCATATTTATAATTGTTATTGCAATATTTCTAAGCTCAAATATCGTAGAACTCGCCATGAGCTTATTAATTAATTAACTGAAGAATCAAGATTCCTCAGAAATTTCAAGTAGGAAAACCGTGAATTTTCACGTTTTTCTTTTGTTTTTTTTACTTATTATTTTTATTACTATTACTTAGAGCTGTAGTAGCGGTGGTAGTAATTTTGCAACCAGACATTAGGAATGCCCACATATGAAGGACAGTATCGTCAATATAAAATGTACTTAAAATCAAAAAGTATAAGTAAAAGGGATGAGCAGATCCAAATGGTAATGAATGGCCATATCTGATAAAACAGGCCACGACGGGATGGCTATATATCTTAAGTCGTGGGATCAGCGGGCAAAGGAGTTAAAGAAAATTCTCCTTTGTGTAACACCAGCTAAAAGGTCCGTTTAACAACCAGGACGCTATCTGATAGATGCTGATAAAGTAACAGCTGCCATTGACAGATCAGCATACCGTATCTTTATTGTGGTTAAAAAGAAAACAAGAAGAGAAAAACAACGTTCTAGGACGTACCAGGAAGTTCTAGAAGGATCTAGAGTGCTGAAAGGCTGAAAATGAAGGTCAGAGATAAAAGAAAAAACAAAAATAAGTTAAGCGAAATGATAAACTGATGAACGATGGAATTAAAGTTTCGTCCTTTTCTTTTTCTTCTACTTCTTTTGATATTTCTTCATATTATTATATTTCATTTCTTCTTCTTCTTCTTCTTCTTCTTCTTCTTCTTCTTTTATTTTTTCTTTCTCTTCTTCTTTTTATCAATTTTCTTCTTTTCCTTCTGTTTTTCTTCTTTTTCTGCTGCTGCTGATGGTGTTATTTCTTTTTCTGTTTCTTCTTCTATTTATCCGTTTATTTCTTCTTTCTCCTCTTCTTCTATATCTTCTACTTATCCTCCTCTTCCTTCTTCTTCTTCTTCTATTTTTCTTCTCTTCTTGAATTTTTTATTTTCCTTCTTCTTCACCTATATTTTCTTCTATTTCTCCTTCATCATCTATTTCTTCTTCTTCATCTTCTTCTTCTTCTTCTTCTTCTTCTTCTCTGTTTCTTCTTCTTTTTTCTTTCTCTTCTTCCCTTCTATTTTTCTTCTTTTCCTTCTTATTCCCCCTTTTTTTATTGTTGCTGTTCTTCTATTTCTTCCTCTTTTTATTCTTTTCTTTTCTTCTATTTCTTCTTCTTCCATTCCTACTTCTATTTCTTCTTTTTCTTCGTATATTTCTTTTTCTTTTCCTCCTTCTTAATCCATTTCTTCTTATTCTTCTGTTTATTCTTCTATTTCTTCTTTTCCTTCTTCTTCCTCTTCTATTTCTTCTTCTTTTTCATTGTCATTTTTGCACAAACTCTCTAGTTCTTCTACAAGCTCGTATACGACATTGTGCTTTTATTGACTTTGCGGTGATCGCTGAAATAAAAGGTGAATTGTTCTGGTTTTAGATTTACTGTTAAGAACTGCGAGATCAGCGCACTCTCAATGCATTTCCTTCTCACTAAAGTCTGTTTTCTTTTGATCAGACTGGCATTTTATAAGTCAAAACAGTGGCCAGATGTATCACAGTGAACCATTACTGCGTTTAGATTGTTTTTATACAGAATATCTACGCCATGTTCAAAAATCAATGGAGATTTTGTGCAGTCTATTTTGTATATTCCTACCTCTTGAGTTGTCGTTGCTATCTTATTTGATATTAACTATATCTGTTATTTTTTAGTGGTGGTGTTGAGGAATTTTATGCCATGATTGGGTAAGTTTTTTCGGCGGTCGCTGCGATGGAATTGGTAGGTAGGATTATATGGCTGATTTTGTTATGTTTTTTTTTGGCAGGGCCGGAACTTACTACCTCCGAATTCCTCGACTGGAAGGCCTGAATGGAGGCCCCAGGCAGTGCTTTGTGATCTCCGCTATTTTTTAAACGTTACAAATTAAACTGGATGAAAATCTTTCGCTGACATCACGACGTTCTGGCGGCTTTTTTCCCATCCAAATCTGTGAATTTGTTTTGTTCATGTTAATACTCGACTAAAAACGATATAAAATTCACAATTTCTTTAATTCCATAATGTGTTTAAATCATTCAATTTTTTAACAAGAGAAATCTCAAGTTGATTTTAAAAAATTGCCACAAAACATTGTTGATTTATTTAAAATGGAATGATACAATATGACATGTCTCTAATTTGTATTTTGATACATTGTAGTTATTTTCAATTCTACTAGTTGAATTTTTCACCTATATTAGATATGATCTATTATTGTACTTATTTAGGTTACAATAAAAATTGTATTTTATATGAATATTACCTTATGAGAAATGAACTGTAAAAGAGGAGGGGGTGGCATTTCATAGATTCTTTCATCAGCCCTGTTCAACAAAATAATTAGGGAAGCTGTTGTTAAAATGTGTTTCTTTT
>OZ010590.1:106511104-106751104 GCA_963932145.1 Acanthosepion lycidas | reverse complement strand
TTTTAAAAATATGATTCCTTCGCTACATAAGTGTCCTCATGCTTTAAAAACAAGAGATGGAAACTTCAATATAATTATTAGAATTAAATAGGATTAATGTATTAAGCTCTGTTTCATCTTCAAGCGAAATTATATATATATATATATATATATATATATATATATATATATATATATATATATATATATATATGGGATAACGATATATAAATATTTTATATAACAACAATTTTAAGGGAAAAATATCACAGTGGAAAAGTTTTCGTGTAAAATGATTCAGTAACTAAGTTTCTGTTTACATCCATTCGACTACCCATGCGTACAAGCAAGAGACGCTAGGGATTTTAAATTTAAAAAAAAATGTATAGATAAAAAATTAATAGAGTGAAATTTATTCTGATCAACACAAAAAAGTTACTATTTCGAAAGCCCCTCCCGTGCCACCCTGTGTAGACTTCGCGAGCCGCGTGTTACCCGCAGGCCATATTTTGTGAAGACTTGGCCTCTATTATCGTTTCATGAAATCCAAATAAATTACTCAATCTATAAGTTGAAGATTAACCCTGTAACAAATGTAACAAATAAAATATTTTCAAAATCTTGGAAAACCGACATCTTACGATCTGGCATCCTGTTTGCACGTGATGCAGAGCTACTTAGCGTCGAGGCCAAATATATCGGTGCAATTATTTGCTTCATATTTTTCTGGGTTTGTTTAGCTTTTTGATAGAAATTTTAAATATTCACTTTGTTTTATTATATTTCCTGGCTTTAGCGGGGATAATTTCAAAATTTATATTTATCTCAAGCCTCATGGGACACCCTGGGAATTAGCTTTTCTTCGGGATGGGGCTGTGATCATTACCCGGCGTCTCCAAATGAGGAAGTGCTGAAGCGGCTGGAACAATTTTCCACGGTATTGCCGTTAAACTGTAAATATCGACCTTGTGTCACATTCGGTAGCGACGTAGGCGCGCTGAAGAATCATTTATAAGCTTTATTACTATGCTATTAGATAATATGTGATTTAATATTTATGCGTATTTTTTATTGTTTTATATTTTACGGATAATCAACCTTTTTATGGTTATTTAAAGTCAAAAAAATATTTTTACAGTGGAAGAAATTTTGGAGATAATAATGACTAACTGACACTAGTCCTACTAATTAATCCATAGCCAAGGTGGATACCCCGTCTTGGGTATGACATTAAACTTCTGAGGCGTCTGATCAGGAGGTTTTGAGGTGCGTGAAACCATCTGTTAATTGCTGGTGTTCCCAGGACCCCCCCACCTGACACGAGGTGGTATACTGACATCCATTAGACATGGCACGTGGAACTAGAACAGTTGAGCGAAATAAAGGGTTAAGTTCGACATTCCAACCACCTGAAAAAGGCCGGAGCGTATAACTGCCGAAACGTTGTAATAAATATGGCGACAAAGATGAAGACAATAGACCGAATAATGTAAATACTGTACATAATACCTCATCTCAGAAATATAGACAGATACTGAAAGGCCGAAACGTTGTAATAAATATGGCGACAAAGATGAGAACAATAGTCCGAATAATGTAAATAGTGTACACAATACCTCATCTCAGAAATATAGACAGATAGTGAAAGGTCGAAACGTTGTAATAAATATGGCGACAAAGATGAGGACAATAGTCCGAATAATGTAAATAATGTACATAATACCTCATCTCAGAAATATAGATAAATACAGAATATTTTTAGTAAGGTCTCCTACTCCTAAGAATAAACTACATCCGGCAGCAAGGCCTGTGGTCGAGAGATTGGAAGTTTTGAGCAGCATGGAACCACCTCTTAATCGATGCTATTCCCAGATCCGCCCTCACCCAGTGTTGTAGCACCTATGAGGGACTCAGCTATGGGCAAATAGTGAATATAGATATTTATAATTACCAACAATACTTATTTATAGCAAAATGACCAACAATACATTTTATCTCTATGTGAAGGCATACAATTGGGTTCGAAATATTTAGATTTCGGCATTAAATAACCCATAGAAGTGTTGATATGCTGCTAACAAATCAGCCAACCAACCTGATTCGAAATCAAAAGACATTGACACGTATGATCTTCCTTAGCGAAAATTGTCAATGGTTTCAAATGCTGAAAATGTTACACCGTTTTTAGAATTCTCTAGAAAATTCGTAAAACGTTGGATTTAATCACGATGTATTTGAGAAGCCGTGAGGGAACAAGTGTGAACGAAATGATAGAACCAAAATTTCAAGAAACGTTATTTTGGTGTAAACGAGGTGCGCCCTTTTGAAAATCAAACAGGCTGCTGTTCGCACATGACTGTATGAGTTACTTTGTTTTCTCTTGGTAAAACTTTTTCATGTCGTCATTTTCCTTTAAATATATGATTTTCACCGTCTTATCTTATGTCCAACATGTTTTGCTTACCATAGTCAAAAACCTGACCTCTGGTAAGAACGTAACATTTATCTATATTTGTTTTGATATTGAAAGTTAAACTTATACCAAAATACCAAAAATATTAAATATTAGGTTAACCTTCTTCTTCTTCTTCTTCTACTACTACTACTACTACTACTACTACTACTACTACTACTACTTCTTTCCTACTCATTCTCTCTCTCCTCCTTTTTCTGTTCTCATACGATCACGGAAGTTAAGCAATGTCGAGTGTGGTTAATATCTTGACGTCTGACCGTTTGATGAGAATACCAGGTGCTGTAAGCTTGGATATGAGGGTGATGTAATGGTTAACGTTTCAGAATTGATAAACAGAGAGCGGAGTTCCAGTTCCCGCTGGATTCATTATATTATAAATACACTTGGGAAAGTAATGAATCAAACTCTTCTCCTCCCAGCTATGGGTTAATTAGTAATAATTGCATCACTAAACCATTATTATCTCAAAGAGCGCTTGCTTGCCCAGTTGATTCCGTCTGGAGTTCCAATTCCTGTAGGGCAACCCATGGCGATAAAGTCGAGGAGGAGAGATCAAACTGAATGCGACAACCCACCCCACACTCGAAACCCCCAACGGCGGAATAGGCAAAGGTATACACAATCTCAACGGCCAAACCAGGAGAAGATGGCTGCGCCAGGCAAAGTATCCGGCAGCCCAATGAAAGTATGTTTGCCAGATCTCGCCTGTGTCAACCCCCTTTGAGATGCAAAAGAAGCGATTCTGGCCAAGTCTGTGGGTTTCTAGTCCCACAGAGTTGTCTACTAAAATGAAATTCCTGCGAATGGCCTCCTCAAACTTTCTTTGATTAAAAGTCATCCCCCCCATCGCCATCAGGGGGTGGGGGTGAAAGGAATGGGGTAGGGAGTGAGAATGACGATCCCGATGCCCGAATGCGAGCAGGGGCCGACGTCTATCTTTACATACTAAAATATTTTCTGGCTTTACATAACATGCAAAAGCTTGATAAGCTGTAAAAACAAATCCGTCAACCCATTTTTGGTCTGATCTGACTTTTATAAAGATAGAATATGGCAGGAGAAGACAGGTGCTTACTGGGATGGTACAAGGAGTTTATCATTTTTACAGCATCGTTAGCGATGGATTGTATGTACGACAATCCTGGGTATGACAATAAACTCCATCCAGCAGCAATACCTCTGACCGAAAGATTGCAGAGGATGAGGAGCGTAGAACTACTTCTTAATTGCTGTTGTTCCCAGGTCCAACTGTTAGGGTCCCAGCTATGGGAAAAATATCGAATCCCTCAAACAAAACCCTATGAAAGCATAAAAGTATATTTTTTTAGTAAAAATACCAGCAACACATTTTTATATTAAAAAATGACTAACAATACATTTTATTTGTAGTTGAAGGTATGCAGTTGCGTTCAAATTATTTATATTTTAGCATTAAATACTCATAGAAGTTTGCATATACCACTGATCAACATTTACCAACCAACAAAAATGAAAGAAGTTGACATTCATCCATATAATATTCTACAATTTCTTAAAGAAATCAAACTGTATTCCAAATAAAACTATAGAATAAAACACACATATCACCGCCTATAGTAATGATGTTCACACAAACATATATATACCCAAAAGCTGAGTATCGTCTGCCATATGTTCAGTTATGGAAACAGAATAACATATATTATATTTTGGGGATGCAGAATTAATTTGAACTAATTTTAGATCGGAATTAATTTCAACTCGGAATTAATTTCAACTCGGAATTAATTTCAACTCGGAACTATTCAAACTAAATTAAAATTTAATTTATTGATTTTCTTAAATGTTGATCAATAACGGCTTCTTTTGAACAAGAGTTTTTACCAAAAAAACAAACAAACAAACAAACAAACAAAAAACAGCTAAGCAATCTACTGTTCTTGCTACAAAGAACATTGCATTTTTATTGGATCAGATTTAAATGAATAAAATTAAATAAAAAAAAATACCACTTTATTCATTTGCAACAAAAAAAAAAATGAAAGTTGCACAAAAGATGAATTCTTAATTATCTTATCTAGTAAGGATTTTTAAGGCTAGATGAAAAAATTAACACCAACTTATTGCATTTTGTTTAGGAGTTCAAGGAAATTGATAACTGATTTTAAATCGAGTTGAAATTAGTTCTGAGTTGACATTAGTTCCGAGTTTAAATTAATTCCGAGTTGAAATTAGTTCTGTCACCGATATTTTGATTACTTCAGACCTCCTAAGAAAATAAAATTTCGTTGATATGCCGTTAAATCAATCAATCAATTGTATATACGTTGTTCCAATTGAGGACTGGGATGGACTTGTGTCAAATGGACGTTCAAGTCTAGTAGCTTCTATGAGAGAACCAGTGTTTTTTTTTTTTTGTTTTTTAGATAAAAACCCTTTTAATAAGTCGTCATTTCCTCTTAACACGTAATTTTCGACGTGTTATCTCACGTCCGGCATATTTTGCGCACAATCGACTGAACCCTGACCTCTGTCTACAACTTTTATTCAGATTTGTTTTCACATTAAAAGATTAACTTAGAAAAATTGTCAAACAGCCAGGACAACTTGCAGGTTCGCTTATACAACTGAAAAATAAAAAAAAATAAAAATCTCAATAAACTAAGAAATAATATTTTATAGATGGGGCATTAAATAAAAACAAATTACGTATATTAAGTTTTACAGATAACAAAAGGTATATATTTATTAGCTACTCCTGGGTATGGCGATTAACTACATCCGGCAGCAAGGCCTCTGAACGGCAGATTAGTCGTTTTGAACAGCATGGAACTGCCTTAATTGCTGGTATTCTCAGTTCCTCTCTGACTTGTGGTAGGAGCACTTGTTAGGGCCCAAGCTGTGGGTAAATAGTGAACCCCAAACTATGATCAAAACATTATGAAAGTATAAAAATAATTTTTTATAGTAAAAATACCAGCAATACATTTCTTTATATATAAACAAATGACCAAAAATACATATTTATAGTAAAATTAACAATACATTTAATCTGTAGTTGAAGGTAAAGATTTGAGTTCAAAATATTTAGATATGTCATGCCATCCCACTTCTTTCAAATCTCGGTCTCCGGCAGAATTCTGCTGGCTACACTGAAGTTTTCGAAACAGTTGCGAAGTCTTGGTTAAATCTTATGATTTTCCAAGCGTAGCTTAGATGTGACACAAGGCCGAACTTATGGGGTACCCAGTGAGGATCGAACTTACTACTCAGTCATAATTGTTCTAGCGAGACAAGCTTGCTAACCATTACACCACCTCGAGGTGCCCCTAGCTAAATCTTATATGCGATGGAATCCGTATGCGTTTCAGCGGGACTCTTCATCTACTCACAAATCTGTGGGGACCCAAGATTGGATGTCGGCCAATCAGCCCCACCGAATCACACCAAACATGTGTCCACCTAACTCGCCTATATAATTATTTACCGGGTGTAATAGTAAAATTATCCAAATTGTGTAACAGCATAATTGTGTATCCCACAAAATGTTCAATTTCTAAAAAAAGAAAAGGTTCATTTTTTCCAGGTTTTCAGATAAGACGATTAATACCGTTTTTACATAAGAATAATTTAAACATCCTTTGAGTTATTCAACAAGAAAGGGAACAGGTTAAAATCGTTTTGTGTTAGACACACTCTATTTTCAAATGAGCAATGGTGAGAGGAAAAAAACATTCAGGATTTCAGTAAGGGTACCAACAATTATACTGTGGCTTCCATCTTCAAATTCCATTCAAGAACCATGAAGATGACGATGAATAAGTTTAAAAGAAGAAGAAACAGTCGAGGTGAAAACTGGACCAGGAGGATACAACAGGAAGAAGGATCATTGTTTCAACCTAGAGCTAAAAAGCTTAATTAAAAAAGATCCAACTCAATCCATAAGACGTTTAGCACGTGAGAGAGGGGTTTCAGCTATGACAGTCCAAAGAGCAATGGAAAGAGAATTGAAAATGATCTCGTACGTGAAACAAATGAGGTAACTTGTTACTCCTGGCCAGAAAGTTAGAAGGTTAGAGAGGACGAAGATCATCTTGAATAAGTCGGAAAATGATCCAGGAATAATAAATATATATATATTTGAACTTCATTTCAATCGTTCATGAGGTTCCGATCTTTAGCTATGATTAATTAATGATAAACATGTCATTTCCGTTTATGATCGATTTTATCACGATACTTCTGTTAAGCTTGCAGAGTAATTAAGGATTATTTTTGCTCAAATTAGAGTCCAATAGTGTCATAAAGACCTCTGTGAATTTCAGTAAAATATCTGTAATTATTCCAATGGACAATTTTGCTTTTACATGATTTGGACAATTTTGCTGTTACACCTGGTATATATATATATATATATATATATATATATATATATATATATATATATATATATAGATAGATAGATAGATAGATAGATATGTTTCGTTGAATATGACAGAAGACGAGGAAAAATTAATCAAATTTTTATTCAGTTTTTTACAGCATTATTACATTTTTCCCGTTTGGTGGGAATAAGGGAGTGCAAAAATAGTTCGTATTGTCTGCTCTCCCCAGTACTATCGGCCACTTTTTTAGGCATTTTCGAGGGGGTTTGCTTTTAGGCAAACTCTCATCCTGTTAGTCTCTTACCGCTTTTCAGCAAAGTATTCTAATAGGCTCTAATCAATGCTGAAGTTGTTAAACATCTTACTTCTTACGACCTACTCTGGGACAAACAATATGGCTTCAGTTTCAATATTAACGGCCATCACTGAATATGTATATAAAGCGCTTGATAATAACAGCGAAGCTCAAACTGTAGTTCTAGATATCTCGAAGAGGTTTGGCAGGATTTGGCACACTGGCCTCCTACGTAAGTTCCATAGTTACGGCATTACAGGATGATTGTATGATTTAACCCAATCGTTCCGATCAAATCAAGAAATAAAGGTCGTTCTGTACGGCCTCTCTTCCACATCATTTCACACGAACACGAATATCCCCCAAGGCTCTAAAATAGGTCCTACGCTGTTTCTGATCTCCATCAATAATCTTCCATGAGTTCCCAAGTAGGCATTTATACAGATGACACTACTATTTACTCCTGTCTAAATAGCAAATCCGCCAGAGCTAACAATGTAAACCTGGCTGCTACTCTTGAAAAGGAATTCCAATCAGTCGTTAACTGAGGCAGGAAATGGCTTGTAAATTTGACCTCCTTCAAAACAAAACTGTTTTTATTTAACCATCAGAGAGAAACTTTTCTGTCTACCAACAGCATGGCAGATGCTAGGCCCGTGGAAAGCAACACACTGCGCATTCTTGACTTTACGTTTTCAACTAATATGAAGTGAAGCGACTACATTGAATCAATTGCTGCATCTACTGCAAGGACTGTTGGGTCATTGTGTTGTACCAGAAAGTTATTTTCGTCAGAATCCATTTTGCACATATACAAATCTACAAATTCACCCGTGCACTAAATACTACTGCCATATCTGGTCTGGTGCTCCTGCTATTCATCTCGAGGTCCTTGACAAAATCCAAAGAAGGATTTGTAATGTAATTGGTCCTGATCTGACATCTCGACTTCAGTCACTTTCTAACCTAGGTTCTCTCTATCTTTTCAAATAAATATTTTCATGGCAATTGCTCTGACGAGTTATTTTTCCCGGTTCCCGAACTACATGAATTTAAGCATGCTACTAGACTGGCATTTAGGTCCCACCAGTTTACAGTTGAACTAATTAAATGCAACTGCTACTTCTACTCCAACAGTTTTTTCTCACACTTCTCACCTGTGAAACTCCCTTCCGTTTACTTGATTCTCTGATAAATTCAATCTTCAAAACTTTAAATGCAACGTGAGTCGCCATCTTCTGTCTTCTTGAATCCCTTCCATCGTTTGTCCTTTCCTCAATCCTTTTCTCTCATTTCAACTTTCTGTAACTTTCTGTGTACTCCTGGCATTCCCACCATGCCTGCGGTGAAATGATTAAAAAACGAAACAAAAAAAGCATGTCAAAATATACATATATATATATATATATATATATATATATATATATATATATATATATATAATAACATCAAACGTTATTTTTAATGGATATTCGTATTTGAGTAGACGTTCGGTCTATTTATTAAACAGTATATTTATTTATTTTCTTCTGCCAGCCTGAATCTGTTGTAATGGAATGTCCCACTCTGCCTATCGCCTATTGTGGATTGACTGTATCGGTAGATTTATAAAGTGAAAACAAGATATACCGCGGACTTGTTTCGGGAATTAGTTGGAGATTCGTCTCCAGCTGTGCTGGTCAAAATCTCTACTTTTGGGCAGAGAGGAACCCAAACGAGGCTATATCGAAGGGCAAAGCCTCGTCTGGAATGGTAGACAGCTACCCGGCCCCGTTTTTCACGGGATCTTCGGGGAATTTTTGCCCGAGCCTACGGGCTCGGTTTTTTCCCCCGCATTAAAAAAAAACCTTGTACCCTATCTTACCTCTCGGGGAGGTAAGGTAAATATCTTATTTCCAGAATTAGTTGCAGAGTCTCTTCTCGGAAAACAGCTACCCGACCCCGTTTTATACAGGGATATTTTGGCTTACTAACCGATTCCCTGTCTTTCAGTAGTGTATTCTCTATTACGGTAAACCTTTCTTTCTTTCATCTAGGCTCGCGTTGCTGTTCCTTTCGCTAGAGTACCACCTTTGTCTGTTTGTAACCTTCTTTAAGGATAAAACAGAATTTTATTAATCTCTCGGGTCAGTAAATAAAAAAATTAATTATTTCTTTTGATATATATATATATATATATATATATATATATATATATATATATATATATATATATATATATATATATCAAAAGAAGTAATGGATTTTCGCTTCCGCGTCTCATATACACGAGTTTGTCGTTGCTTTGAAATTTTTCATGCAATAAAACAGACTATCATTATTGTTTCGTCCATGTATTGGTTGATATATTGAAAAGCAATTGTCATCTTTGATAATGGCTTATGTAAGCTGAAAGCTTAGATCGGATTTAGACAATTTGGTGATTTCCTTTCGTCTTTCAATGATAATGTTATTAAGCTTATCAGATAATATGGAAGGAACTTACTTAAAATAAACAGACAAAACTTGTTTATATTATTTAATGAAATATGCATCAATGCAAAATTGCTGCCTAAATATACACAATATATATATATATATATATATATATATATATATATATATATATATATATATATATATATACAGAGAGAGAGAGGGGAGGGAGGGAGGGAATAAAGAAATTACGAACATTATATCTGCTTATTTTTATCATAATACTGTTACAGTGAATTTCTTGCCTTATTGAATTGTAATATAAGTCAGTTATGGGCCCTGCGTGATACACTCTTAGGCGATCATGTATCTTTCGATACAATCATGTATCTTTCGATACAATCATGTATCTTTCGATACCTGACTGAAGAGGTAGATTTTTCCCCGCAGTAGGTTGTCATTGTGGTAGACCAGCTTCCATAGTTGGCTATAGAACCCAGTCTGTCCTTCTATTTACCCATAGCTTAGAGGAGAAGAATATGATTCATATCTTTCCCGTAAGTGAATGTAATAGATTCGACTGGAATTCAAACTTGGCTCTCCGATTCCTCAATCCTAGCCGCTATCCATTACTCCACCGTGCTTCCGTGTAATATACGGAAAAATATTCGTGAATATGAAAGGATTATGATGAAAGTAAGCAGATATAATGCTTATAATTTATTCAATCAGATATGCCTGAAAGAGAATTTGCTGCCTAAATCCAGACCCACACACACGCATACACAACCCGCCATATATATATATATATATATATATATATATATGCATTTATATCAGTGGGACAAAGATAGGCACATTAGTTACGACTGAACACGGTATACTCAAAGAAAAGTTTTCCGTGTGCGTGTCCCTATTTTCTATTCTTTTTATTTCTGCTTCCTTCACAATCTGTTAGTTGAACATTTGTATTTTAACACGCGAAGACCTAACCATTACTCTCAAGAATTACGTTATTACGTATTACGTTATTTACCATATCTAGATTAGGGTACAGAATGCAGGCGGGTTGTAAGGGTTAATGAAATCTAACTAGTCGCCAAGGACGCAACCCAATCCCCGGTCAAGATTACAAACGATGGATCAAGATATGCAGTACGGTGGAGGGTTGAAGATGTCCAGGCCCCGTTTGTCTAAATGTAACACACGCGCCATCTTTAGTTCACTTTAGAGAGAAGATACGTTTTGTCGACCGCCACCCTTGCTTAGGCAAAACAAGGGTACGATGAAAAGTTAAGTAGAAAAGAAATGGCTGATAAAACATAGTGTCTAAATTGGCAAGGAGACGGTTTGGGGCCAACTAGATAAAAATTGGTAAAAGGCTCATACGAGTTCCAGAAATTTTTTTGTCCGAGAAGCAAAAGTGAAAAGGGCAAAAACGTACACGTGCCAAATGCTAAAAATGGAGTCGCATCGATAATGTAACGAGAATCATTTTGAAAATAAACGGAACTTCTCAAATACAAGTATCCACTAAAAATAACGTTTAATAATAATAATAATAATAATATATATATATATATATATATATATATATATATATATATATATATATATATATACAGTATGATGAGCAAATTGTTGACATTTTTTTCATTTTGAGCATGCGCGTTGTTTGTTTTTGATTTTGTCGACTGCACAGCAAATTAGGGTCAAAAGAGCCCCCTCTGTGAAAAGAAGAGCACTATGATGCAATTCACCCCGCCAGAAATTTGAAAACGTCATGCAGTACTGCTTGGCATTCGCGCCGGCAACTCCAGTGCGAACATTTCAGAGTGTTTGGGGGTTAATCTGAAGACAGTGCAGAGCATTCGGAAAGTGTTATATATATATACGAATTATGAAATTATTTATTTTTAATCCGACATTTCTTATTTCCATTGTTATTATAATGGATAATCGTATTTGAAATAGACGCCTCATTTTATTTTCTTTACTTTCAATAACTTTTTTCACCTTTACGTCTATAAGCCTTTGAGAAATCATAATGAAGAAAATGTGCCATGCAGCAAAAATCAGGCCTGCGTCCACATTTGTAAGAAAAATCCCCGTTTGGTGCGATGTGCTTTTCCACGTGATAATTCAAAAAGACTCTATTTTCCCTCTTAAGGAAAAGTACACTTCCTCACTCAGATGATATTTTTAGCGAAAGTCCATATCTGCTTAGTTTGGTATTTGAACCCTAAACAAGGCAAATATCAAAAGAATGAATTTGATTTATTTTTAATCCAACATTTTTAGTACTTCAAACGTTATTTGACATTGTATTTGAAATAGACGACCCATTTTTAATTTAAACAGTACGTCCATCGCCCTTTGTATTCGAAACATTTTAATGAAGAAAATGGACTCTCCGGTTGGAATCGAACGTGCATCCTCTTTTCTGGAAGAAACCAGTGTTTGATTCCTTATATATTACCGTTCGATTTCAAAGAATGTCACAACTTTCTGTTTTTTATTTATGTGTATATAATCTTGTTTCGTATCGTAATATCTTTTTCTGTACGACCTCCGGCAGAAAAACACTGAAACACTGGTTCCTGTATGATCAACGGAGTTAAGCAATGTCGATCTTAGTCAATAACTAGATAGGTAACTGCTTGCGAACATCAGATGCCGTGAACTTTTAAGTGCGGCTCGGGATTGTTAATCAGGGAGCCGAGTTCCCATTCAGGTTAAGTTCGTTATTATCACTTGCACGCAAATACCCTTGAGAAAGTTATAAATTCACCTCTTCTGTTCCCCAGTTATGGGTTAATTAGTAAGACGTGTATCACTGAAATCATTATTTAAAAAATACGTACTAAATATTTAGATTTCAGCATTAAGTAACTCAAGGAGTTTGATATGCCGCTAAACAACCAACCAACAACTAACCTTTTAGGCTTGTTCCTCACCGAGTCTTCAGCAAACACGGCCTCACCATAAGAACCAAAATCATGATCTACTGGGTCGTGGTCCTCTCCATCCATCTGTACGTTTGCGAAACATGGGCCTTGTATCGTCGGGACATCAAGCGTCTGCAGCGGTTCCAGCAAACGAACTTCAGAAGAATACTTCGCATCAGTTGGGATTGCCACATTACCAACAACGAGGCTCTCTCCTGGAAGTCTTTCCCCAGCATCGCGGCTATCATTCTTTAACATCGACTCCGCTGGGCAGGTTACGTGTCCAGAATGCGTCCGACGCAACTCCTATGTATCAGCCTGTTTGGAGAACTCGCCAGCGGCAAGAGACTACGCGGAGGCTCAAAACGATGCTTCAAGGATCAGTTGAAGACATCTTTGACAAGGGCCAGCATCGACTCTGAGATTTGATAAACCGTTGCTTCAAACCGGACTTTCTGGCGTAGGACCATCCACGATGGACAACCAAGAAGTCCAACCGTCAACTAGAAGAGGATCTGCGTCAGCAGGTCTCGTCTGTCCCAGCCCTGTCCACCACTTACACTTCTCTGTGACTCCTGCTCACGACTCTTAGGCGGGACCTTCACAGCCATCTCCGTCACTAGGGGAGAGTAAGGGATTAGGGAGAGAGAATGACGCTCCCGATGATCAGATGTGAACGGGTGCCGACGATACTTCTTCCTTTTTCCTTTCTGGCTATAATTGTCCTATATATTTTTGCTTTCTTGTTAAATAAACCATCACAACAATGCTATTTTTGTATAATATTTTCAGCTTCCATGTGAAGAACTGATTTATTATAGACTCCCCACAATAAAAAATAATAAACATTTGTACATAAGAAACGCTAAAAACTGTTTATAGGTTGCGGAGACGATGAAATTTGCGATTACTTGCTCGGATGTTAATTTTTAAATGCTAACCACCTCCGCAGTTCATACGATGTGAAGATCCAATTTTCTTCGACCGAATTCTGTTTTCAACCTTGAGGCTCTGGAAAATGTTTGTCTTGTTTATTGCTTGATATGTTTCAACCGCCTTGAGGCAGCTTCTTGACGTGACTTACAATGTCAGGTAGGCCGGAAGCGTAAGAATTGGGTTTATAATACTGGTTCAAACATTCTTAATAGATTATTTTTATTTTATTTTCGTCTACTGAATGTTCGAGAAATCTTATCGGAGGAAAATATGCGTGTTCCAGCAGGATTTGAACCTATAAGATAATTTGAATATTTAGGCAGGTAGACGAAAATGAATAAATATAATTTTTAATAAATAAACGGGGCGTATACTCATATAAGAGTATCCATAAAAATAACGTTTAAAATGATAAAAATATGCCGGATTAATAAAAATTCATTTAATTATTTAGAAAATTATAGATAGCACTACATTAATGAACTAGTTTTCTTCTTCTACTAAGTGTCATGTCCTTTCAGAAAGTTGGAGATCATGGCTCTCCACAATTTTCCGTTATTTGTAACTCTTAATAAATTAAGTATCTCTCTGTAGAATCCCATTTCTGTTGCTTAAAATCTATTCTTCATGAGGAGATTAGTAAAAAATCATAGATATCTTTTTCTGGAAATAATTTTTGTACATTAGAATTCAGAATATCTTTTTGTACATTAGCATTCATAATAATTTTTATACATTACCATTCATTAGACATCCCACAAGTCGTCAGAATTGAAAAATATTGAACTTTTTGTCGATTTATCAGGAAGTCTTGTTCATAATATATCGATATTATGAACAAGAAGTGCAAAATCGATCCTTGCCTTTTACAGTGTTAACTGGACCTATTTTTTTGCAAATTTCTTGCCTTCAAAATAAGTGTTCATCATTTATATCACCATATTTTTCAATATCTCCGTTAATTAATGTAAATTTTTGTTCTTTAATTAAAAGTTATATGTTTTGTAAAATATGTAAGGAGACAGATTAAAATATATATATATATATATATATATATATATATATATATATATATATATATATATATATATATATATATATATATATATGTGTGTGTGTGTGTGTGTGTGTGTGTTTGTGTGCTTGTTTGGTCTTTTAATTAAAAGTGTATTTATCTGTTTCTCCTTTAATCACAAATAATATTTTTTGTAAAAGAAAATAAATTTTAAATAACGAAAATCCATTTCGCCATAAAATTGTTATTTACATTGTTCGGAATGTCCTCATTTTTATTTCTTCAGATGATATACATTGAAATTTTGAACCGAACACTTTATATCATCCACTATGGTAGATTATTCACCTCTGCTGTGGCCAGGTATTGAACTTACAACACTTTGATTCAAGGCACAGGATTATCAACCAACAGAGTTGAGCAAAAACTTGGAGAGTTGAGTTACTAAAGGGAGATAACTGAAACTGAGATATCCATAAGAGGCATGGCACGTGGAACGAGCTGTGACACATGGCCTAGTGAATAAATGTGTTGGTTGAAGCAATCCAGTGAATTGAATCAAAGAGTTGTGAGTTCAATACCTGGCCACGGCAGAGGTGAACAGAAAACTTGGAGAGTTGAGTTACTAAAGAGAAATAATTCAAACTGAGATATCCAGCAAAGGCACGTGGAACTAGAACAATCTACTCCTGTTGACGAAATAAATGGTTCGGTTCGAAACTGCAACCTATATCACCTGAAGAAGGCCGGATTTTACAACGGCCGAAAAGTCGAGAATGTGAGAGTAAAGATTAGAACAACAGTTCGAACAATGTAAATAGTTACAATATATTATCACAAAAATATAGACTGTGAATATGACAATAAAAATAAGAACAGCAGATCAAACAATGTAAATAGTGTAAATAGCTACAATACCTTATCTCAGAAATATAGACTGTGAATATGGCAAATCGTTAACAACATTTTATGTCTGCCAATTCAGAGGCGGCTAGAGATAGAAATCCCGAAAAAATACTGACACTTAAGTTGACTCCTGTTCCACGTGCCATGCCTTTACTGGATATCTTAGTTTTAGTTATTTCCCTTTAGTAAATTACCTCTCCAAGTTTTTGTTCCCCTCTGCTATGGCCAGATATTGAACACACAACTCTTTGGGTCAAGTCACATTTTGGATTAGTGCTAAAACATCGTGAATATGATAATACAGATGAGGACAACAGTCCAAACAATGTAAATAGTGTAGTTACAATATCTCATCTCAGAAATACAGACAGAAAATTGTTATTGCTTGTTCAAAATATTTTCTTAAAATAAAACGCATGAAAATGTACATGCATTATATAAAATAAATTTTTGATCTTTATTTAAAATAAATACTTTTGCGAAATAATAAAAGTTTTTTTTTCGTACGCAGATATCAATGACTTAAGCACATATTCAAACTTGACATTTATAAACCAACAGAAAAGTTCCGATAACTCAGTAAAATGCCTGGCACCGATTTGGCACTACATCGATACTATGAATAGAATTCACTCTTCCAAATTGATGAAAAATCTATATTTCTCAATAATGACAAATGTCGCGGCTTGAGAAAGGTCTAAGTAATGCTAATGTACAATTTTTATTTTTTAAATTTCCTATTTTTACGAGTGGACCAGTCTATTTAAGATAGTCTAATGAAACGTTAATTTGTACATACATTATCTGTCTCTGGTACAGTGGATAAAGGCGTTCGTTAGATCTAGTGACAGGACCCAAAAGAGTGTGAGTTCAATACCCGGTTAAGGCAGTGGAGAACTTGGAGAGGGGATAACTGATAACTGACATCCATTAAACATGGCACGTGCAACTAGAACAGTCTACCCCAGTGAGCGAAATAAAGGGTTCAGTTCGACATTCCAACTACCTGAATAAGGTCGGAGCGTACAACGGCCGAAACGTTGTAATAAATATAGCGACAAAGATGAGGACAATAGTCCGAATAGTGTAAATATTGTACACACATATACAAAAATCAGAAAAAAGAACCTAATACATATTTATATGCTTTGTTATTCGGACCAATTAAAATGGCAACGTTTCGACCGTTGTACTTTCCGACTTTCTTCAGGTGTCTGCCTTAAAGGTAAATAAGGATGAATGTTGAACACACGAGCCCAGATTTTTTTTTTTTTTTTTTTTTAAAAAAAGACTGGAAGCAAGAAAAATACCACCCGCTTTCATTCCAAGGAACAAATGTCTACTGACTTCGTTAAAATCTTTGTGCCTTATTTTGGTATCGGTTAGAAATACGTAACTATCTCAGCCACAACGTAGGCCTTTTAGATATTTGTTTATCACTTTTCTTCCTCACTGAAGCAGAAAATGAACGCTTGCTTTGAATTTAGATTTATGACTCTCATGTACTAAATCAGTACGGGTGAATTTCAAAACAATAAAATAGCCAAATAGAAAAAAAATGAAATTAGCACAGTCCTCATAAATTAGGTCTAGTTGTAATGTAAGCAAGTTGTTGTGGGGAGCGTTGGTGAAGCACCAGTGTTACAAAAAAAAACAAAAAAAAAAACGGTGTTGTAGGGAATGGACCAGCGGTACAAAATCTTTCTACAACAGCTGTTTAAAACTTAAATGAGTTCAATTTCTCACTGGGGATTTGTGATAATCGCTCTGTCTTTCAGACGATTTGACTGAAAAGGGACTCAATTAATTCCCAAGTTCAACTTAGAAACAGAAGCCCTTCTTCCTCTTCATATACCAGAAGGGTGACACATATCTCCATCACGCCTCTGGGAGCATGTGTCCCTGCGTTCGAATCTCTCTTGACCCAACTCTCATCAGCTCTTCATCTCTCTCTACATAAGTCCGTATTTATAACGGACAAATTTCGCGTCTAGGATGCGATATATACGTTACAATTTACTGCCAGGTGTTTTTGCACGGCGTCCGGGTTATTTTCTGGCAAATCCTTGATCTACGTCGAGGATATTTTGTCAGGTTATTATTATATGATTATCACTGTATGCCGTCATACTTGTGGCCTACGCTACAATTTACTACCAGATGTTTTAGAATTTTTATGGTTATTTCCGAGATAAACGTTAATCTGCGCCGAGGGCATTTTCTCAGGTCATTATATAATTACTACTGAATAGTAAATTCGATTCTAACTGGGTGCCTCGTACTTGTGATCTTGTCTGTATGTGAGTTCCCCACTCAACCTGCATGCATATGTAACAAATGCTCATTTGTAACTAAGTGATTGAGTTAGTCTATCATTGGCTTCATGATATCTCCTAGTGTTTTGTGATTCGGTGAAGTTTTAGAATTTTTGTTGAAACGGCTCTAAGAACTTTACCACGGTTAAGAAACCGGTTCACTTAAGTGATGTTTTTTTTTTTTTTTTTTTTTTTTTTTTTTTACAAAAGAAAAGCAATTTGAAAAGGCCCTAAATCAACAACGACCTTTTTGCATACAACGATGTAAAAAAAAAAAAAAAATAGGGGCCTAACTTTAAAAAAATGTTTTTGTATCAGATAATTTTTGTATTTTAGTCATATAGCGGTCAGTTTTCTCATTTGAAAAATAAATTAAAAAAAAAACAATGCATAAAGGGTGTATTTCGATTTACGCTCTCTTACATTCACACCGACGACATTCGAACAACGTACACGCGTCAAATAATGCATGAAGCTCAGAAAATGTGCTATCGGGACCCTCCAAATTTTTCAGTGGCACGCGGATTTGGGGCAAGAAATGACATGTACATTTTAACGCCTCCAAAACAAATCATCAGAGAGAACCTTTGCTGCTTTCTAACAGCATGACTGATGATAACCTCCAGAAGAGCAAATCCTTGTGGCTACTTGGACACAAATTTTCTACTGATATTATATTGAATCAAATGCGAGGACAACTGTCAGAATAGTTGGTTCAGTGTGTCACACCAGACAATTCTTCTCATCAAAATTCCTCGTCCTGGGTAAGACTATAAACTACATCCGCGTCCTGGGTAAGACGATAAACTACATCCAGCAGCAAGGCCTCTGATCAGGAGGTTTTGAAGAGTGTGGAACCACCTCTTAATTGTTGGTGTTCCCAGTTCCACCCTGACCCGGGGTGGTAGCACCTGTTAGCGTCCCAGCAATACTTTTCTGAAAAAAATTATTACCAGTAATATAATTTTGAAGGAAAAATATTACAAGAAACGGATTTTTGACAAAACAAAACATTCCCAGCATTAAAAAATGTTGTCGGCACTAAATAAATTAAATTAAATTATTCTTGACAAAATCCATGGAAGCCTCTGGAATTTATTCAGTCCTGATCTGGCATTTCAATTTTAGTCACTTTCCCGCCGCTGTAATATGGCTTCCCTCTGTCTTTTCTATAAATATTTTCATGGCAGTTATTCTAATTTCTTCTTTAGTATATCGACGGCGCGAATTTAAATATACGACTGCAGTGCACGATGGGTAAATTGGCGCCATTTTATATTTTTAATTTCTCGCATGCGCGTTGTTGTTTTTATTTTATTTTGTCGAATGCACGCTATAGTAAGGTCAGTTGGACACCATCTCTAAGAAAAAGAGCACCATGTCGCACTTCACTCCGCCAGAAATTTGGAAACCATATGCCGTACTGCTTGCCAATTGAGCCGGAAGCTCTAATGCGAACATTTCAGAGTGTTTGCATGTCAATCTGACGACGGTGCAGAGGATTTGCAAAAGAATTGGATGAGTCTAATAGTGATTACGGCAGTTCGGAAAACTCACACTGATCATTGTGAAAAGAAGTACCTAATTTGTTGGTGAGAGCTCTAGATTCAAGACGGAGACCTACATCAAGTGTTTTGTGGAGGGAGTGCATCCCTGAGTGCCAAGAGTGTGGGTGCTAAAAGACCCTATATCTGGCAACAGGACTCTGCACCATGTCACACAAGCAGGAGAACCCAGTCATGGTTGTCAGACAATTCTGCGACCCCATCACCGCTTACATCTGGCCACCTAACTCCACAGACTGCAACCCCCTTAATTATTGAGTGTGGGGCGCTGTTGAGCGAGAGACCAACAAAACTCCTTGTAACACCAAAGATTAACTGAAAGCAATGATTATGACAGCATTCACTAACTTAAACAAGGAGACCTTCCAGAAGAGTTGCTAGAGGTCCCGAAGTCATCTGGACCCCATGGTTGAAGCCAATGGAAATATTATTGAATAAATTTACTCTTTACTATTTCAAGATATTCTTGTGTAATTTCGGTAAATATATCTGTCAAAATGAGATGTCAGTTTTATTTTCATTTTTGCATCATTTTTATTATGTAGATGAGCAAATACATCTCACCGTTTTATTGTTTAACTAATCAGATGCAACCACAAGTTCTATTCTAATAGCTATTTTTCTCGCACTTCTCTCCTGTGGAAAGCTCTTCCGTGTCTTGCCCTACTTTCAAGTACAAACTTAATTTAAATGCTATGCCAGTCACCATATTAGGTGTTATTAAATCTTCTTTTATTGTCCTTTATCCGTATTAAAGTCTTCTCGTTCCTTTTTTTTCACGCCCAGTCACTTCTTGCGTCTTAGCGGCATTATCGCCTTGAGAAGCAATTCGTGAACTAATTTATGAGGAAAATCGCCTAACATTCCATCAGCTTGTCTCAGATGGCTGGAATTAGTTCTGGATTCAGTAACGAGAGTCGAGACTAGAAACTTTCCGATGCACTAACCTTCACCCTAACTTTCCCATACGAATTCGTAGGTCACAATTAGTAAATAACTAATGAGGAATTTGGTTAATCCTCTTTGGGTACGACGTTCGTTCAAAGTGAATTAATTTTCTTGGTGTTTTTTTTTCTGTTTTACATGAGTCTGAGTGTTTATAAGAAATGGGTGAATAAACATTAGGAACCACTTTTAAGTTGGTCTTTTCTCATCAGCATTCTTCCACCAAACAAATGAATTAAGTCAATTATGTTAGAGAACGAATACAATTGTCTTAGATGAATGTTAATTAATATGTTTCAGTAATTAATTTTGGATCGTGTTTTCATGACAGATATATTATTGGAAACCTACATGATACATATGTTGAATAATACTTTAAATAGATGTACACACGGTAATATATATATATATATATATATATATATGTGTGTGTGTGTGTGTGTGTATGTGTGTGTGTGTGTGTGTGTGTGCGTTGGAGCATGAAACAAACTGTCACCGTTTGGCGTTGACCTCAGTGTCCTCTTTTATATTTACATACACTTTCTCTCCGATAGAGAACAATTTTACCTATAAATATAGCATACCTTAAAACTATAATTTTATTGCACGCGCACACACACACACACGCACACACACACATATATATATATATATATATATATATATATATATATATATATATATATATATATATATATATATATATTTATATGTTAATAAATACACATATATCTACGGTTGGAGTTTTGTTGTTTACCCAATTCATCAGGCACATGATATTGCTTATTGTCTATTTTTAAAAAAAGTATAGAAATGCTCATGGGATGGACGCTGATTCATAGGAGGAGGAGGAGGAGGAGGAGGAGGAGGAGTTTGAAGAAGAAGAAGAAGAAGGGACGTAGACGATCATGACTCACTGCATATTATTTTTCTTTGTGATCTGTGAATTACTATCCATTGATGAGAAATATAGTAGAGTGTTTTCACGTTGCTTTTAGAGTTTTCCGTTTCTTTGATAAACACACTGTTATTAGTAATAATATTACATCAAGTCTTCAATATTTTAATTAAATTTGTTTTTCTAAAAAATGAAATTTTCTTATCATTTCTAAGATATACGCTTACGGATATGGTTTTCTGTTGTGAAAATCGCTGAGGAAAAATTACCTTGAATCTTTTTAATAGTGAGACCCGCCTTGAATTAAGCCATAGATGATGGGACCCATTGCTCGAAAAATTTTGCCCATGCTTAGGCAATCATAACTTTCCACAGATAACACGTCTTTATTATCTGCGGAATGCTATACATTGTTGGGAAAGATAGTGGAGTAGTTTCCAGTTGTACTGGAATACCTAGCTGGTGGCGTGAAGAAGAGGTGGATTGATACCGTTGTCACGGGCATTTATGCAAAAGTGATCGCCACGGAGTCAACCAGAAATTGAACTCCCACTTTCAGCACCGATGACCGCCTCGCTAACGTGCACATCCATTTCTGCTGATGTGTTTTGTAATTATTCATCTGAACGTAAACCTTCAAGTCACGCCGTTGAATATACTTAAATCAACCAAACTAGGTATAAACATTTATCTTATTGTTATTTTCTTTTCAACGTAGCATTTTGAAAGGCGAACAAACAGGAGAAATGGGTTTATATTTAGCAATCTGTCTTAGGTAAGAGCAGACAGATATCACCATCGGCGGACAAAGCGCTAGTTTTCGTCTGGGCAAATATATTTTTTCTGTTGATCTTTTTGCCGGTCCTTTGATTGAAGACGCTTTATCCTGAGACGAAAGAGTAACTAAAAGCCGAAAAACAAACAGAAACTGAATAGTGATACTTATTACACTTCGCTGGAATATTTGATAGCATGCTAGGATTTTGTATGGCTTTTTTTTTCTTTACTATCTCTCCCTATCACTGTGCTGCCAACAATTTACACAAGATTGCCAAGTAGGTCATGCGCTCTTTTCCGCTGTTCCTCTTGACTCCAATAGGTCCTGTGAGTGTCAAATTCAACCAAGCCTCCTATCCTCGTTAAGAACCGTAGAAATCTCAATGCTCTCTTTCTGATTCTAAGTTACTTGCCAAAAATCATTACCATGGTCGAACCATTTTAGTGTAACACATTCTGATATATATATATATATATATATATATATATATATATATATATATATATATATGTGTGTGTGTGTGTGTGTGTGTGTGTGTAAATATGTAGAAAAATAGGAAAGTTAAAAAATAATTATAATATATAGGTAATGCTTTCTCCATAATTGCGGCTGGCAGAGAATAGCAAAAAAAAAAAATTGTTTACAGTTTCTGGAATTATCATCAATGGTCAACTGAACTTGCTTTGTTTGAATAAGTTGTATTATATGGATTAGTGTCATATATATATATATATATATATATATATATATATATATATATATATATATATATATATATATATATATATATATATATATATATATATATATATATATATATATATATATATATATATATATATATATATATATATATATATATATATATATATATATATGAAGAAATATAATTTTAAGATGTGCTATATTTATGGTATAAAGTGCTCAATATCAGAGAGCGTGTGTAAATATTAAAGTGAAGATTGGAGTCAACACTGTCGCCTCTAAGTGTTGACTTCAATGTTCACTTATATATATATATATATATATATATATATATATATATATATATATATATATATATATATATATAAAATCTTTAAAGAAAGGGTCATATTTTATTTATAAAAAGCATACAAAATTGTCACTGCAATTAAAATTTTAGGTACATTTCGTGCCTTTTGTATCTTTTTTATGAATAAAATATGCTCCCATTTTTAGACATAATACACACACACGCGCACACTCACACGCACACATACATATATATATATATATATATATATATATATATAAGTGAACATAGAAGTCAACACTTAGAGGCTACAGTCTGTTTCATGCTAGATACAATCGTCAGACCTGACGATTGCATCTGGCATGAAACAGACTGTCGCCTCTAAGTGTTGACTTCTATGTTCACTTTTATATTTACACACGCGCTATCTCTTATATTGAGCACTTTATTCCATAAATATAGCACATCTTAAGACTATATTTCTTCATATATATATATATATATATATATATATATATATATATATATATATATATATATAATTCAGTTTTTCGCTAGTTTTCTATAGAAACATACAATTTTCCGAGTAAATAATATATTCTTTTTGTTATATAACCTTTCGTCGACTTTGAGTTTTTTTTAACCATTTCACCCCAAGCAAGGCGATAATGACACTAAGATGCAGGAGTGTTACAGAGTGAGAAAAAGAATGAGAAAACTTGCGAGGAAAAAGAAAATAATGCAACAGGGTTCAGGAAGACAGAAGATGGCCATTGGCAATTTGAAAATTGTAGTTGACAGGAAAACAATAAATCGGAAGTGTTACACAGGCAAGAAGTGCGAGAAAAAACCTTTAGAATAAAACTGACGGTTGCATTGAGCAACAGGAAAACGGTGAGACCCAGTTGATAGTCTCTTAAATCTATGCAGTCGAGGCACGACGGAGAACAGTCCATCAGAACAATTGCTATGAAACTATTTGTAGAAAAGACAAAGGGAGGCGAAATAGCTGGAAACAATACTTATTCGAATCAATCGTTTGCTTTCCTGAGAATAATTCATAGTAGTAGAAACTCTTTCAATCACATTATATAGACAGTATCTCCTTCTTTGGAATCTTCCTTCTGTCTTTTGTACAAATATTTTCCTGACATCTGCTCTGACGGGCTATTTTCACTGGTTCCCCCGTCTGCATGAATTTAAGCATGCTACTAGATTGGCATCTCGGTCCCATCCTTTTACTGTCGAAACAGTTAAGTGTAACCGTCTGTTCTACTCCAACAGCTTCTTCTTTCGCACTTCCCGACAGTGGAACTCCCTTCCTCTTACTTGCTCCCCTGATAAATATAACCGTGAAAAATTTAAATGTAATGTCAATCGACATCTTCTATTACCGTAATCCCCGTTCTTCTTTTTATCTTTTCCATCCCTATCCACTACCCAGTCTTTTTCCTTTACATACACTCTCTGAAACCTCTTGCGTACTAGTAGCACCTCCGCCTTGCTTGGGGTGAATTGCTTAAGGAAAAAAAAAAAAAAAGAAAGAAAGAAAGATCAATTTTTAGTTTGAGAGACTGTAGTTCCTTTCGGTTGACCAACAAAAAGCATTACCTATTGATGTAATTCTATGAAAGGACATTTCATCACTGGCCAGTATTTCTTTAAAAAAATGAAAAACTTGAATATAGTCTTGGAGTTTTTTTGGTTTTTTTTGTTATTATTTTAATCTGAAAATCAATGTTATTTAATTATTTTCAAAGCTTGATATGAATATTTTAAAGATGCATTCCCACTCGTTGTACCATTGATTATTCTAAAATAATGTTTATCTTAGCGTGGAAGGTCGCGGAAATTTGCAAACCACTTTTGAAACGTACGAGTAATCACAGCGCCTTCTTCAACTATACAGATTTAGATTTTAACGTTTGAGTTTCATTTTGGCTTCATTATTTAAAGCACGATATGCTAGAAATTTTGCATATTTCCTCAGTCGTCAATACTACAAAGAATTAGTAAAAATATAAACATTTTGAAAATATTTTTTAAGGGGAGGCTGATATGACAATTCTCATAACGAAATCAACGGCAAATCTGTTTTGATAAATAGTTAATACCTTCTAATAACCAAATGGGATGTGGGTGCTTCTGCAGGGATTTTAAAAGTTACTGATTTAGTTTAGTTATCGTTACAACGGAATACTGAGTTCGATTCTTACCAAATCTAAATTCAGCTTTTATATAAAAGGGTGTGCGATGGGGTGTAATGAATAGTGGCTCGGAATGAAAAATCAGAGAGGCAAGTTCAAATTTCAGTCAGATTCGTTACATACGTTTACGAGCAAATACCCTTGAGAAATGTATTCATCTCCGCGCAGCTATGGGTTCAATATTAGGACTTGTATCTGGAAAAATCACTTTTATTCTCAAAGAAATTGTTAATGCAATATTCACTGGCAAAAAACAAAAAAAAAAATATTTTTACAATCCAAAATATGTCTCGGCTTTAATTAACCTACAAAGGATAGATACATATTAGTTTGGTGCAAAAATAATGTCGTTTTATCACATATGTTACTATGTGAGAAAACGACATTATTTTTGCACCAAACTAATAGTAATTAAACGCACGAATAGTAAATAAAAGGCGACTCTTCATGGAGTATTGGTTATCGATCTAGATAGATTGACAATTTCTGGTTTGTAGTAACGTATTCCATTAATATGAAGTAAGTTCTGTTCGGGCAGCTTCTTCCCAAGAAATGCTACTTTGTGGAACAGACTCCCGGGATATATGTGTTCCCAAACATGACAATCTTGTCCTCTTCAATTCTAAGGTTAAACGTTATTTTTCCTACATAACCTCATGAACTTCTTGCCTTTTCTTACGCCCATACAACACCACACAGTAACTTACGTTGGGTATTCTCACAGTTTTCGATCGGCATTTGCACTCGAATTAAATTCAATATAGAATTTTGAATGTCCCTGTACTCTAAATATTACACACACAAAATCCACTTTTAAATTTGATTATATTTTATTTTAATTGAGAGGATTTTATTGAACATTTTAACTTTCAATCACGTCACTTAATTGAAATCAGTCTTTGTAACTAATTTGAAAATGTAAACAAATTTGTAAATTTTCGAATTATTCGTCTTTCATTTTCCTTCAAATTTAATCTTGTACAAATAATTTTAACCATTTCACTCCAAGCAAGGAAATAAATCCACTAAGACGCAAGGGGTTACTGAGTGTGATAGAATATGGGAAAAAGTACATTATTAAGGGGGAGTGGATAACAAAAGAACAGAAATTTAAAAAGACAGACTCCCGGTAAGATGTTTTTCAATCATTACAATATTGACCTCTTTAAGTCTAGGGTAAAGCGTTACATTTCCTATATAACCTCATCAACTACACTTCCTACCTTTCATTACGCTCATAAAACACCACACAGTAACTTTTTATGTTGTGAAAAGAAGTCATCGTGGCGGGGAAATGTGTCACGTCTTATCGCTACAGCATGCAGTGGATAAGAAGAGCAAAATGTGTGTGTGTGTGTGTGTGTGTGTGTGTGTGAGGGGGGATATGTCTTTATATATAGCCCCATTCCCGCAAACGAAATGTGACGAGTTTCTTGCTACTCTATCGCTATTTAGATGACATGAGTGCTGACGCTCTACATTCTTTAGTCCCACCACCACCACCACTGACCTTTGGGACTGGGGCCCAAAATGCAACGTACACAATGATCAATCATGCTCATTCCCTTTGTAACCCATTAGTAAGGAGGAAGTTCCATTCGGATCGCTTCTCTCCAAGACTGCTGTTTCGTGGAACACACTCCTGACAGGATGCTTTCCCAAACATTACAATCTTAACCTCTTCAAGTCTAGGGTTAACCGTTATCTTTCTCGTCATAAGCCCATGAACTTCACTTCATGCCTTTTCATATGCTGACACCACACCGTTACCATCTACCTTGAGTGGTTCTCGGGCATTGTATTGAGTGAACATTAGAATAAGAATGTAATAAATTTGGTTCGCACTTAGTGGCCCATACTTGTGGTCTTCTATCAAACGAAGTTCAGTTTAGTAAATTATACATGTGTTTCTCGCAATGGATTAGGGAAACTAATTTGATTAAGCACTACGCTTGAGTTTGATCAGCTGTGAAGATGTTCGCCGTCCGTCGTTCACTGCACCTGTGAGACCATTCAAGGTCGATTGCTTCTGCATATACACCCGACTAGCTATGTGCACAAATTTTCCCACTTGGCCCTCATCGAATTCACGAAGAATCTAGCTATGTGCACAAATTTTCCCACTTGGCCCTCATCGAATTCACGAAGAATAACGACAATTGCTTTCCAAGACTCTCTGGTTGGGAAATAGCAACAACGCGAATTCTCACTTAGCTGGATATGTTTTACTTGGGCTGAACTTCTATCAGCCTAACTTCGCTGGTTGCTTCCAGCCTGGCCCCTGGGCAGCTACTAACTCACTACTTACTGCTGGACCCCTTTTTCCCTCACTTCCTGCCTCTTGATGCTTATATGGATAATGGCTGGGGTCCCACCACCGCTATCCGTCCCTTTGTGTTCCGCAACATGAGACCACCCATTCAGCCTTTTGGGTGATCAGCTTCTTCAAAGGACTATTTTTATGATTATCTAAAATCGTTAACAACATTTTATGTTTGCCAATTCAGAGGCGGCTGGAGACAGAAGTCCCGAAAAAACTCTGACACTTAAGCTGACTCCTGTTCCACGTGCCATGCCTTTTCTGGATATCTTAGTTTTAGTTATTTCCCTTTAGTAAATCACCTCTCCAAGTTTTTGTTCCCCTCTGCTATGGCCAGATATTGAACACACAACTCTTTGGGTCAAGTCACATTTTGGATTAGTGCTAAAACATCGTGAATATGACAATACAGATAAGGACAACAGTCCGAACAACGTAGATAGTTTAAATAGTTACAATACCTCATCTCAGAAATTATAATCAGATATGGTCATTTTCATTTTATAAAAATTGTATTACTGGTAATTTCACTACAAAAATGTATTTTTATACATTCCTGGTGATTTGGTTTTAGTTTGGAGGTTCAGTTTTAGTTTTTGTTTAGGGGTTCAGTTTAGTGCATTAACATGTTAAGCTCAAATATCTAACGATGTCACAAGGAGTTTCCAGGGGTATTGTATAGTCGAGAAACTCGCAAGGATCTTATTCAATCATTAACTGAAGAATTAAACTTCATCAGAAAATTCAGATAGGGAAACAGTTATTTTCACGTCTATTGCTAGTAAAGTATTAATATTATTAAACCCCAGCGTCGGCCATTTTACACGTCACATGCGTTGAAGACGAGATGTTACTCTTGTGGAACACTAAAATTTGGTGAAATCTCTGTTGCACTTACTTTGTATATATATATTTTTTTAAATTTACAGAAAAATGTTTTTCGTTTTGTATTCAATCTGATGTTTGGGTTGAAGTGAAAGTAGACATACTTCAAGCGTTTAACATTTCATAGTATTTAATTAAGGATGTTAATTAGATAAAATTAATGAAAAACAACGTTACACGCGTTTTTCTTCCACGTGTCTCAAACTCATGTGGCTGTTTTTTTTTTCTAAACGAAATCGTTCCCCCCACCAACCCGTTAAATCCATCGCGGGTATTTTCTTCGTTTAATGAACAATCTAGTTTAACTTCATACTTCATTCACCTATCAGATTCGTTTCCTATCCCAAGGCCGAACGTAACTTAATATAATACTGGTAAAGAAATCCATTTTTGAAGTCACTTGAAAAACCCACGTGCTAAATATTTAAGCGTTTAGATTTAATAACATACAGGGTGTTTCAGAAAAAGAAAAAATTGATATCACTTCGTAATCTAATAACCGATTCTCCTTCAAGTGATCTCAAATTTTAACAGCACCTGTAGAAACAACTCAAAATTCTATGTTTAATTTATTTTTCATTTCAGGTGTAAAAATGCTATTTACTTGAAAAGAAAAAAATGTTTTTGGTTCTAATAAATACTCGCATATTCCTGCTGGCAGGCAAAAATAACAGGTGTAACAGCAAATATATCCAGTTGTTAGATTAAGATCTGAGCCGTTGTAACTTAGAAATGATTAAAAATATCTTACTAGAATTCTCCGAGGTTTTTCTAACACTATTGGACTATATTTTGAGCAATAAGAATGCATGATTACTCTCCAAGTTTATCAGAAGAATCGTGATGAAATCGATCATAAACGAAAATGACATGAGCATCATTAATTAATCGTATCTAAGGATCAGAAGCTCATGAATGATTGAAATAAAGTTCAAATATCTATATATATTATTCAAGGATAATTTTCCAACTTAAGATGATCTTCGCACTCTCTAAGCTTCTAACTTTTTGTCCTGGAGTGACAAGGTGCCTCACAGGTTTCACGTACGATTGCATTTTCAAGTCTTTTCACCGTTCTTCACTCCTCTTTCATGTGCTAAACGTCTTATGAATTGAATTGGATCCGTTCTAATTAATCTCTTTAGTTGTTAGTTGAAATGTTGATCCCTCTTCCTGTTGTGACCTCCTGATCCATTTTTCATCTCTAGTGTTCCCTCTTTTTTAAACTTATTCACAGTTTTCTTGAATGGACTTTAAAAATGGAAGCCAGAATATGAATGCTGGTACCATAACTGAAGGCCTGAATAATCTTTTTCCTCTCACCATTGCTCGTTCGGGAAGACAGTGGTTCTAACACAAAATGATTTTAATCAGTTCCCTTTCTAGCTGAATAACTCAGGTTTTTTCAGTGATTTTTACGACAATTGGTGTCAAGATGGCTAAACGTCTTATCTGAAAAATTGAAAAAAATAAGTCAATTAGTTTCGTGTTTTCTTTTTAGATATTAAACATTTAGTGGGATGGAAAATTATGCTGTTAAACAATTTGGACAATACATACACACACACACATATATACATCCATATATATATACACATATACATACACATATACATACATATACAATTCATATATCCATATACAAATCTATATATCAAAACATTTAAAATTTAATATATATATATATATTAAAATTTAATGTATATATATATAATAAAAAAATAATCAAAATTAATTAAAAAATTAAAAAAATTAATTAAAATTAATTAAAATTAATAAAAATAAATTAAATAAATAATTAATAAATTAATAAAAATTAATAATATTAATAAATTAATAAAAATTAATTAAAATTAATTAAAAAATTAAAAAATTAAAATTTAATATATATATATATATATATATATATATATATATTGGAACCGTTTGGTTTGTTTAATTTTAAATAAAAACACTCTTGTTTCGGTAGATTGATTTAAATTCCAATATATATATATATATATATATATATATATATATATATATATATATATATATATATATATATATAACAAATAAAGAAGCAAACAAGCATGATAATCTGTTGAGTCTGCAATTTCGAGGTGATAAGGAAAATTTAATTTAATCTGCTTTACGGCCCCCGACTTATCCTCAGAGATCCCAACGCAATTAGTTTGTACACGTATTTCAGTTTCTATTCCAGTTTGTTTTTTAATTTACTTATACAGTGAAATTAATCGAAGCCTACTTCTTATTAATTTTATTGTTTAAGAATATAAAGAGATAGCGAGAGTAAGTCAAATAACTTTTGCCTTGTCTATAAATACTTTCATGCTAATTGTTTTGATGAACCGTAAGTTCTATGCTAATAGTTTCTTCTATTGCACTACTCGTTTGTAGAACTGTCTTTGGGCTTTTTGCTTCCCATTCAACTTTGATCTTCAAAAATTTAAATGCAATGTCAATCATTATCTTCAGTCTTCTTAATTCTTGTTCTTTTAATGTCCCCTCTCCTTAATAGTTTTTCAGTAAATCTTTGCGTCTTGTGGTGAAATGATTGAAGAAACCAAAATAATATCGGATAAAAATCCATTAAACAAATATACATTCTCAAATTTAGAAAAGATTTTAATGGTGTCTTTTGAATTAGTCTGACACAAGGCCACAATTATAATGCATCCGGAGAGAATCGAACTAATTTCTCAGCAGAAATGATCATTACCTTGACCTTTACATTGCCTAATGTACAAGTAAAAGGGCTGAAAGTTGATGCTTTATTTATTGAAATGAAATACTGCATTCATAATAGAGTGCAATCGACGTAGGAGATCACACCTCTCCACAGATCCTTTTTCATTATTATCTGTGTATTGCCACGACTTTATGGGAAAGATCGTGTAGTCGTTTCCCATTGCCTCACCGAAATTCAGAGTTTCAATTCAGAATTTTCCTTCTCAAGACTGGCTGACACTCTAGTGTTTATTATGCAATTCACTCGGCAATTGAATCGCTATTCAATGCCTCGTAGGTTATTTGTAGTTTTGTTGAGAGAACAATAGATTGCGGCTAGTGTTACGACAAACAGCCAATGTATCACGGTCTCCAGTTTTCTTTTCACGTTCTTTCATAGAAAACATTGTGATCGACTAAACTTAAAACAGCGTTCTTAATGTGCATAAATAGTGTACATTAATTTAATCGTTCTTTCTTTCTTTCTTTTTTTTAAGCGTTTCTCCCCAATCAAAGCGGGAAGCCACTAGCACGCAAGGGGTTACGGAGAGTTGGAGCTAGAGCAAAGAATGAAGAGAAGTATAGGGGATAGATCAAGGCATCTGGAGACGTCGATTGACATTGAATAGTTGGATATTATAGCTATCAGGGAAACAGGAAAAAGGGAGGGAGTTCCACAGGCGAGAAGTGCGAGACATGAAGCTATTGGAGTAAAAGAGACGGTTACATTTAGCAGTTTCGACAGTGAAAGGGTGAGAGCGAGATGCCAGCCTTGTTGAACGCTTAAATTCATGAAGTCCGGGAACCAGCGAAAGCAGCTCATCGGAGCAGTTACCGTGAAAGTATTTGTAAAAAACACAGAGGGAAGCGACGGCATGTCTGTGAGACAGCGACTGCAGACGAGATGCTAGATCAGGGCCAATTACTTTGCATATCCGTCTCTGGATTTCAACCATTCAATTTCCTTCTGAATCTCATAACATTTATTACCGTCTCTTTCGTAACTGTGATTGCAGTCTTTCAGTTCGATAATTAAGGCATGAACTTTGAGGTCCTGCACTTATGCAATCCGGCCTGGCTATGACGATAAATTACATCCGGCAGCAAGGCCTCTGATCGGGAGTTTTGAAGAATGTGGAATCACTTCTTAATTGCTGTCGTTCCCAAGTCCATCCTGACCCGAATTGGCAGCATCCTTTAGGGACCTAGATATGGGTAAATAGTTAACCCCACAAAGCAAGAATGTTCGGCTCGACTGTCAGAGCTTCCCTCTCCAAAAGGCAGTACCTGCTCCTATTTATAGCTGAGAGAGTCCATGCGTGCTTGGGTAAATTACCATAACAACATTTAAACATTAAAAAAAAATAGCGGCAATACATTAAAAAATAAAATACTAATGCTCCCAAGAAAATTAAATTTCGGCATTAAATGACCCATAAGATGTTGATATGCCATTAAACAAACAAACTTATGGGAGAGCCTGCCTAGGGGTGTAGGTATACGTTACAGAACTAGTACGTTTGAGTATGTCTATTAAGAAGGGGATACTATATTATAATCTTCTCAAGATTATCAGTGCAGCTATAATAGAGTTTTAGTGCGTTTCTGCTAAATATTTTACTGAGAGTTGCTTTAGAGTTTAGCGTAGGTATCATATTTGATTGGGTAAACCCAAAAGCCTCATTTTAATTCTGTTTTTTTTGTCTTCTCTTTTTCTTTCAAAATAAATGGAAGTATTCTGCTTTTGAAATTAAATGTTCACTCACCAGTAATTTGCAATCGCCCGAGGAGGCCCATTTGTAGTCCTGAAGGACGATTGCTATTGTGTAGCGATTTTTAACATGTTTTTTGTTTTAATCTCCGATAATAAATAATATATATATATATATATATATATATATATATATATATATTCAGCCGCATGTATATGAGTTTGTAACCCTGGGCTTCACGCTCATTGGATCATATTATGCACACACACACACATATAAGAAAAACTGTTAGAACTGCTCCACATAATGCATTGGGGAAATTTGAAGAAATTTAAAAAAAAATATCTGTAAAATAGAACTTATACATCCTTATTTTGCAAATGCACTCGTCATACATAGAAATAAATTCGATCAGAATTTTGATCAAGAATTTTGTCAAACTTTTAAAAGAGAAAGTAACTTACATTGACGAAAAATTTACGAGAGTTACGCCATCGAATCATATTAAAAAAAAAATTAAAATTTGCGCCTCGGATTTTTTTTTTTTTTTCAAATATTTCCGTTTCTCATAGAATTACATTTTCCCAAGCCAACACACACGACTATAAAAATGTTAAAAAAATGAAAAGAATCTGATTGAATTCATAACCTTCTGATAAATAAATATATAATACATAAATTAATCCCAAACTAAAATAATTTACTCATTTATAAAAATAAAAATTCTACAATATCACTTATTCACTTTATTAAACTATAAATTACGTCACTTGAAATTATCTATAATTTGTCTTGACATTTCAATTACTTTGATGGATATTTATGTCTTAAATTTAAAAAAATTGGAAAACTAACATTTTTACTTCTATATAATAAATGCAAATGCCGGTGTTCCTCCGATTCACAGTTTTTCAGCTGAAATCCTAGAGATCTTAGCCCAACATATTATACCTTTTGGGAATCAGGCTGACTCCATGAACAAATTAAAAACATTCCAGGCTGGATCCAGAACCACAATCCTGAAATTTTGGATTCCAAAGCTTTCATTAATGCGATTGTTTTCGGCGATTTTTACGTGATTTTTTGCGACGAACTTTAGTACGATAACAATTTTTATAACATGGAAATAAATTTGAGAATAATCGGAATTGATTGCGAAATCCAGGGAAAGCCAAGCGATGAAATAAAAAAAATGATCGCATCTTTTCTTCCCTACGCATTTTGATGAAGGCCCAAACAAGATCTTTTAACCTAGTTTGTCTATAATTATCAGTTTAAAAATAAAATCCTTTCAGTTGCCTTGTCCATTAGAGGACGAAACACGTATGCTAATATATGTTTTCCTTTTGTCTTTATTCATATATATATATTCTTATAAGACTTTTTTTTCGACGTATGAGGGTCAAGTAACTCAATTTATGTGACTTGATGATAGTGGTTAAGGTTTTGTGAAGAACAATCCACACTTTTTGAAGGGCCGAATATAGAGACCCTGGTGCACTAAGTGCCACAAGGTCCCCAAACGACCCTCTGCAGGTTTTAAATTCAGAGTTGTCCTTCTCCTAGACCAGTTGCTATCGAAGGTCTTAGAACCCAGTCTGTCCTGCTATTTATTCATAGTTGGAGGCACAAGAAGAGAAGTAAGTGAATGTAATGGATTCAATTGGAATTCGAACACGGCTCTCCGAGCCGCTATCTATCAGTCCACCGTGGCTCATACATATATATATATATATATATATATATATACATAAGGTTCAAATCAATCAAACACCCCTCGCTAAGTTTCCCCTTAGCGAGGGGTGTTTAATTGATTTGAGCCTTTTAAAACCTTTTATTCTACATTCAACACCATCACTTGATAAGACACCAGAAGTGTTGAAACAAAATAGCTATTTGTGTAGTGATTTTATAACATATTTATGTTATAATTTTTGAATAAATAATTGCATTTGCTCTATTCTGTATTGAGCACTTTTTAAAAAATAGTATTCGTTTGTTATTGGAATTCATGCTGTACACACCAATCCTATACTTGTATATATATATATATATATATATATATATATATATATATATATATATATATGTGTATGTGTGTGTGTGTGTGGGGGGGGTGTATGTGTGTGATCGTATATTTGAACACCTATCCCTCTTTTACACAAATTTTATTTAAAAATGACTGACCAGATTCTGGGATTAATGTTTTTATTTAATTTTTCTTACATTTTTGCACGTATTTTCTTTTCTGGACATAAGATCAAATATCCTACAGCTTTCGGCATTATCAAAAAAGTGGCTATTATAGTCGCTTTTTTTTTCGTTTTTTTTTTTTGTAATTTATTTATCTTAAACTCTGAAATTCAGTCGAATTTAAGGCTGCTTGTTATTAATTTCACTGTTTAAAAAATAAAATAAGAAATGCCATAGCAACACAACATACGCGTATCCACTAAAAATAACGTTTATAGCAATAAGAAATCAGATATATATATATATATATATATATATATATATATATATATATATATATATATATATATATATACAACAAACCAAAGTACTGGTAAACTAACAGAACGACTGCCAAGTGACCAAAGAAAATAAAGACTAAAACCAATAAATCAAAACTAAAAAAAAAAAAACAAAGGAAAAGGAATGGTAAAAGTTTCTTCTATCGCACTTCTCCCTTGTGGAACTCTCATCCAACTTCTTGCTTCAAAAATTTAAATACAATATCAATCGTTATTTTCTGTCTTCTTAATTTCTTCTCTTTTATTCTTCTCTCTCCTTATTAGTTTATTTTCTTATATTCGCCAATCCCCAGTAATCTCTTGCGTCTTAATGGCTTTATTGCCTTGCTTGGGTCGAAATGATAAAAAATAAGACGCAAATGAACTGAGAAGAAATAAAAATCAAAGCCAGACACCTGTGACATCCGAAGAAGATTGTCGCACACAATCTTACTACATTCTTGAAATGTGTCATCGGTAATAAGATTAATTCTCCGTTTTCTCAGAGAAAATAATGATTTTTCAGTTCGACCAGTAAATCTAAGATTTTTTAATGTCATATGGGCGATCATGGCTCACTTCAGATGCCTTTTCTTTATTATCTGTGAATTGCCATGAATTATTGTGAAAGATAAGGGAGTAACTTCTCATTATCTTCTCCAGAGTTTGAAATTCATAGTGCTCTATTTCTTTTTAAGACTTTTTTGCCACTCTAGACTAGAAAGCCCAGTATACACTGCTATTTTACCTATAGCCGATTTTAAAACCGCACAAAAATTGTGAAATATTTTATATGCTATCGAAAAGCTAAAACTGGCACATTATATTTCCCTTAACCCATCAACTGCCAAATTTTTTAATGCGCATTTTTGGCCCAGGCAGGGTGCCTTAGGAGTTTATCTATTCCTTATGTTTAATTTCATTGTCGTTTTTATAGAAACAAGAACATCAAATATATATGTGTATAAAACATCAAAAATAATATTGATTAGAAATAATAAAAAAATACTTTTCAAAAAATACTTTTCGAAATATTAATCTCATAAATATAGACAGATACTGAAGAAGGCCGGAGCGTACAACGGCCGAAACGTTGTAATAAATATGGCGACAAGGATGATGACAATAGTTCGAATAATGTAAATAGTGTACATAATATCTCATCTCATAAATATAGACAAATACTGAAAGGCCGAAACATAATAAATATGGCAACAAAGATGAGGATAATAGTCCGAAAAATGTAAATAGTGTACATAATACCTCATCTCAGAAATATAGACAAATACTGAAAGGCCGAAACATAATAAATATGGCAACAAAGATGAGGATAATAGTCCGAAAAATGTAAATAGTGTACATAATACCTCATCTCAGAAATATAGACATATACTGAAAGGCCGAAACGTTGTAATAAGTATGGCGACAAAGATTAGGACAATAGTTCGATTAATGTAAATAGTGTACATAATACCTCATCTCAGAAATATAGACAGATACTGAGATTATTTTTCTATTCGTGAAATTGTCTTCTTACGGCTAATAATAAAACATGTAAAGGCTAAGTGTTGTAAAATATACCTCTGCAAATAAAATATACATAAGCAATTCAATGTAAGTACAAGGAATAACATGTAGTGAGTTTAATTTTAACAGATCCCCAAATGGGGCTCATGGCAGGTAATGGGTTAAAAATGTTGTCCGAACTTTTATAGGACAAATGTAGTTTAGTGTAACGACCTTTCTCCCATATTATTTATTTTTCTAAAAGCCAAGATCCTTCAGAATGTAACCGCTCTACAGATACTATTTCTGTGAGATAATATGACCTTTTTGGTATGACATTACCTGTGAGATTTTCGTAAGACATTACTTGTGAGACATTATCTGTGAGATGATATGAGTTTTTTGGTAAGACAGTGGTTTCTCACTGTCTTCTCCATAATTTCGAAAACAGTGTATTCCTTTTTCTAGAGTGGCTACCACACAAGGCAAGATCATGAAGTCAACTTTGCTATTTACTCCATTTTCTTTTAATTAAAAGCTATATCACTCGCCGAGGTCGAATTCATTACATTCACATATGTGTTTCGTATAGGGTATGATTCCATCTCTTCCCCGACAGCTAATGGTAAAATGTCAGAACAGACTGGGTCCCATATATAGCCTTGTTTGTCAACTAGTCTAGGAGAGGGAAACTCTAAATCCAACCTAGATCACACAATCCTAAAAGTGTGCATACATGCGGCTGGGGACCGCTTGTGATTCATAATTTCACTAAAACTCCGATTATGGATTTGCACGTCCGAAAGAATACGATATCTGTTATGCTTGGTCAACATTCTTTCGGATGCACTGGGGTTCGTTTGACGCAGCCGGCTCAGGCGAATAACGCAGGAAGGTAGCTATGTGTAACACTTCAGGATGTAGTCGATCATAGCTCTCTATAAATCTCATTTTTTAACTATCAGGGAATATCTATGTCTTCTTAGAAATATAGTGCAGTGGTTTCTCGTTGCCTTCTCCAGTGTTCAGTTTTAATTCAGTGTTTCCCTTCTTAGAATGGTTGCCACGCAAAACTAGATAGTCCAGTCTACCCAACTGTTTAACTCATTTCCTTTACTTAAATGCTATGTTCCTTCAGGGCGTCAGTGATCATGGCTCTCTACAGATTCTTCTCTTTAATATCGATGAATTGCCATAAATGTTTTGGAAAGAAGGTGGAGTGTTTTTCACAGTTCTGAATTCAAAGTTTTCCCTCCTTTAAACTAGCTGCTTCCCAAGGTTAGTGAACTCAATCTCCTCTACTATTTATTTAACCCTGAGTCGGATGAAGATGGGTATAAAAGACGGTTTCATGACTTTCCCAAGTAAATTTCTGGGAAAGTCAACGCAACAGCGTCACTGAAATTAAGCAACGTAGAGCCTGGTCAGTACCTTGATGGGAAACCGCTTGTGAATATTAGTTCCCATCTCCATTTGTGCCCAACGTTATCATAAACGAAGCATTTTTTTTTAACATTCAACAAAGTTTGAATTGCATCTGAACAATGCAAGGTTTCAATCTAGAACACTCGAGAAATCGACACCAGAACAATGACCAAGACTAAGATAGATAGATAGATAGATAGATAGATAGATAGATAGATAGATAGATAGATAGATAGATAGGTATAATAGTACAGACTGAGAGAGAGAGATCGAATAGAATACAACAGATTGAGATAGATATAAACAGACGGTGAGACAGGCAGACAGAAAAATAAAAAGATAGATATGAACAGAATAAAGATATATATATATATATATATATATATATATATATATATATATATATATATGAACAAACAAATATAGGTATAAGCAGAATGAGTTTGATATCAAAATAGATTGAAACAGTATGAGACAGGTAAATATGAACAGAATGCGTTATATATATATATATATATATATATATATATATATATAAACACACACACACACACACACACATATATATATATATATATATATATATATATATATATAGATAGATATATAGATTCAACAGAAAGGAGAAATTAAGTGGCAATGTAGCCTGAATATATATATATATATATATATATATATATATATATATATATATATATATATATATATATATGTCACCGAACGTGATTGCTAACAGAGCTTATTTCTCAAGTAGTCTTCCGACGAGAGCTGAGCCGGGTGTGGCATGACACACTCGTTGGCCACCCAATGCAAACCGAGATAATAGCGGTTTCAGGCAAACGAAAACTTTTGTATCTGGTGACTGGTCGACTCTCAAAACAAATTCTACGCTGGCCCAGTCCCTGAGAATGCTTCGGTAAACACTCGAACTTCAGGTTTCAGTGTACGAGACGACGTCTGTTATTTGCTTTGGATTGGCGTTTGTTCTTTCCAACTTTCAGCCCTCGATTCCATTTTGGTAAGGGGACGAAAGCAAAAGAAAATATGTGATCAGTTTTCAGCTGATTGGAAAGAGCGTAAACCAACACTAAGCAAAAAAAAAAAAAAAATTAAAAATAAAAGAAACAAAAATAACTTTCTTCCATTACAACGACAAGTGTAAACATCCAAGAGATAGCTAATACAAAAGTGAGATTCTTGTTTTATATGCCATTTCCATTCGGGACGTGGGCGATCATGGTCCTCCACAATTTCCTCATTTTTTGCTCATTTTTAGTAAAAGTTGCCTTTTTACCATTCTTCTTTGTTCTCATTTTTACCATCTATTTATTTCTTTTGATTTTATGTGCCATCTTCTTTCAGGACGTAGGTGATCATGGCCCTCCACTACTGCCTTTATTTTGCTGCTCTAAGTAACATTAGCCTCTTTACCATTCCTCTTGTCGTTTTGTCAACGATTTTTTTCTTCTGATTTTATGTGCCATCTTTCAGGATGTGGGCGATCATGGCCCTCCACTACTGCCTTTATTTTGCTTCTCTAAGTAACATTAGATTCTTTACCATTCCGCTTATCGTTTTGTCATTCATTTTTTTCTGATTTTATGTGCCGTCTTTCAGGACGTGGACAATCATGGCTCTTCACGACTTCCTCTCTTTTCCTGCTCTAGGTAACATTAGCCTTTTTACCATTCTTCTTTGTACCCGTTTTATCATCCATTTATTTCTTCTGATTTTATATGCCATCTTCTTTCATGACGTGAGCGTTCATGGCCCTCCACTACTTCCTTTATTTTGCTGCTCTAAGTTACATTAGCCTTTTTACAATTCCACTTTATTGTCGTTTTCTCATCCATTTATTTCTGATTTCATGTACCATCTCATGTTCTAAGTCTCTTCTTTTTCTTCTTTAAGGAAATTCTTCAACATTCATTGCCATATAGAAGGATATTTTTAAAATCATTTCACCCCAAGCAAGGCAATAAAGCCACTAAGACACAAGAGGTTACTGAGTGTGAAAGAAGAAGAAATAGAAAGAACAATAAAAGAACAGAAATCTGGAAGACTGTAGATAACGATTGATACTGGAGTTAGACTTTTGAAGATCAGCGGGAGCTGGTAATCAGGAAGCCGGAAGCGAATTCAGCAGGTGAGATATGCGAGAAAAAGTGTTAAAAGTGAAATTACGGTTGCATTTAGACAATTCATTTGTAAAACAATGCGACAAGGTCACGAATCTCGTAATGAACTTAAACTGATAACGGCTAGGAAAGCGCGTCCGAACAATTTAAACGGAAATGTTTATAGAAATGGCACAGAGAAGCTTCATTACGGCGGTGGGAAAGTGTCTGAATCCGAGATGTCAGATCAGGACCAATAATATTGCAGATTCTTCTCTCATTAATAAGAAAGAAATTCTACACAGACGACTTCTTCCAAAGAACCCATCTATTGTGGAACAGACTCCTGGGCGGATATTTTCAAAAGCTGGAAGACACTTGGCAGATATCTCTCCCGAGTAAGACCCCCTTCCATAGAGGAGAACATGACTAAAGACTCTGTGTACGCCATCCCGTGCATCTGTGGAAAGAAATATAATGGGGAGACAGGCCGCTCCCTTAAGGTAAAACTTCAAGAACACCGGAAAGCTGTAACACGAGGGGAAGTGGAAAAATCAGGCATGGGGAGACAAGAGGGCGATCACCGCCTTCTGTGGAATCAGGTTGAAATCATAGACAAAGAACAGCATTAGAAGATTCGTAAACTTAAAGAATTAGCACATATGCTAGGCTACAAAAATCTCTTGAGCCGACCAAGCATTGAAATGAATACAATATGGGAACCAGTAATAGGGAGTACCACAGAAAGCGATAATAACAATGAAAATTGCAATATGAGCTCTGGTAAAAATTACGCAATGATAACAGCAAAAATTGCAATATAAGCACTGGTTAAAAATTAATTGCTGAAGGCATTAGGTTTATAACACCCAGAAATTCATACACAAATGTTCTCAAGGACACATGGCACAGTGGATAAAGGCGTTAGTTAGATCCAGTGACAGGACCCAAAGTGTGTGAGTTCAATCTGAGATGGGTGATCGTTGGGGAATAACAGTGGAGAACTTGGAGAGGGGAATTAACAGGAGTTAACTGATAACTGACATCCATTAGGCATGGCACTAGAACAGTCCACCCCAGCGAGCGAAATAAAGGGTTCAGTTTGACATTCGGCCGAAACGTTGTGATAAATATGGCAAAAAAGATGAGGAGAATAGTCCGAATAATGTAAATAGTGGATATTTCCCCGATCACTACAATCTTAATGACTTTATGTCTAGGATCAACCGTTATCTATAATACATAATCTGTATTTACTTAGACACACTTCACTCAATAACCCTCTACCTTGGGTGGCTCTTGGACTTTGCATTGGGTCAGTATTTAGTGAAAAAATTATTTTCCTTGTAGCTTTAAGTAGTTAAAATATAAGATAAATGTTACACTCTGATAGCTTTTTGATCTCTTCAAATATACTTTCAAATGACGTTGAAACAATGGTTCGCGTAAGCAACGTTCAGGTCTAGATGAGTGAACGCTTGGGAATAACAGGTATTGTAAGCTTCGATGTACGGCTGGTGTAATGGTTCCGAACTGCTAATCCGGTTCGTTTTATGCATTATATTCACTTACACGCAAATACCCTTAAGAATCCAGCTCATCCCCTCCACCTATGGATTACTTAGTAGGAACTGAATCATGAAACGTCGATTCGAGTTCCAATTCCTGCTGAGTTCCTTCTATTCTCGGAGGTATATGTAATAGTTTCATATGCAAATAAGGAATAATATGCAAGTATATTTTCTATCATGCATTTTGTTCTCAAAATGCATGAAGAAATCCCTTGGCATTTTATATTGGAAACAAAAAAAAACAATGAGTTTGTACGGAAAAGAGTTGAAAGTTTTGTGGGACATCAGGAACCTCTTCACGCCACTGTCAAACGGAGAAAAATGACGTGGTTTGGACACAGTACAAGGCACGCCAGCCTGTACAAGACCATCGTGCAAGGCACCGTTTAAGGTGGGCATAGGAATGGACGGCATATTGGACAATATCAAACAATAGACAGGTATGACTGTACCTGAATTGCTGATGGCTGTCGTTAATAGACCGTCGTGGAAAAGATTTAGTGTGGCTTCTGCATTCGGATCAGCCTTACGATTACAAAAGTCAAGGGGATAATGATGATGATGATGATGATGATGATATATTCTTTACTCATTTTTATCTCCCTTTTTTATGTCGCCATAAAATATGAATGTATTGAGTAAGCTATTAACCCACATGTTCTTCCCCCAGTTATTAGTGGGACTTGTATCACTAAACCGTTATTATCATCAAAATATTCTTACAGTGTAAAAATATTTTCTAGCATTAAATAAAGGGTAAATGATTGATAAGCCGTATAAAATGAATCAATCACTTGATCTTTTCAAGTAAATCGTCAATTGTTATCTATCGTCTTTATCTTCATAATCGCTACTTCTTTGCACTATCTCGTCTATTCATATCGGACAGATCATCCATCATTAATCCGTCTTGGGTAGGACGATAAACTACATCCCCGTCCAGGGTAAGACAATAAACTACGTCCAACAGCAAGGCGTCTGATCAGGAGGCTTTGAGGAGCGTGGAACCACCTCTTAATTGCTGGTGTTCCCAGGTCTCTCCTGTCCCGGGGTGGTAGCACCTGTTAGGGCCCCTGCTATGGGCAAATAGTTAACCCCGGAATTGAGGTAAAAAGCATTATAAAAGTGTAAAAACAGGTTTTAATACCAGAAAAACTTTGTAAAAAATTATTACCAGAAATAAATGTTTGAAAAAAAAAATTATTACCAGAAAATATATTTTTGAAAAAAAATATTACCTGCAATACCTTTTTGAAAAATAATTACTAGCAATACATGGTTTAAAATAATATTACCAGTTATACATTTTTGAGGAAAAGAATATTATCAGAAACAGATTTTTGACAAAACAAAAATATTACCAGGAAAAAAAAGTTATTGGCATTAAATAACCCATTGAGGTTGGTATGCCGTAAAACATAACAAACCAAACCAAGTCAGTAATTTAAAAAAAAAAACTTTTTACGAAAATAAAACGATCCAAGATTGTAAATTTCCTAAAAGAAATTGGGTTGTACTCAAAATGCGTAACTGAAAAAGGGTTCAAATATATATACATACATGCACACCTTTTTTACAAAACTATCGCTATGAATCTATTTAAAAAATTTTCTAGGTATTAAATGATCCACTGAGGTGATATGCCATAAAATAAGACAACCAACCAACCAACGAATCCATCAATAATATCTTTTGAATAATTTTGTACTGTGTATGGATTTCAGGCCTCGTATTGGATGATATTTAGTAAAAAAAAGAAAAGAAAAAACATTCCGTGGGTCACCCTTCTTACCCAATCGTGTCTATATTAATGTTCATTCAGTGAGCGTTTACCTCTAATAAAAACTGGTGGACTACACCTGGAATAGAGTGAAAAAGTGTCTCCTCAAAACTTCCGTATTCATTTCAGTATCTTCGCTGTTATCAACAATACTGTCATCTAGATGGTTCCGACTCTTTTGATTTCAGACTTTTCCCCCGTTTCTTCGTGATTGTACCGAGTGCGCTCATAACGACTTGCACTACTGTTAACTTCATTTTTTATAACTTTATCCGTTCTCTGGCAAAATTGAAATATTTATATATTTCTTGACTTTCTTACAGATCTTTTCTCTGTTCGACGGGAACGGTACATAACTGTAGAATGTTTCTTTATAAGAAAACGGCCTATATTACCGTTACCATTGCAGATGAAGAGAACTGATACTACACTTTGATCTCGGGCCGATTGCTAGGGTACTAAGAAAATCATAACGAGTTGCATTGGCTGTTCGGTCAAAGAATGCCGAATATTTCCTTATAAAGAAACACCTAATTACCAACCGATGGCTATGGAGCGAAGACAAACGTAAATCGAGTTGCAATATTTATTTACGTTATAAACAGGAAACATGGCACAAGGCCAGACGAAATGTGGGACGCTATCTCTTCATCTGTCCTACATTTAATTTAGATCGACACAATCACAGAGCGGAATATTATCATTTTTCTTACACCAAAACAACACATTCTTATTTACTATTCTTTCTACCGTAAACCTAATGCCAAATTTTCTATATAGACTGGCTGCTCGGTCAATGAGTGCAGAATGTTTCCTTATAAAGAAACATAAGTATTAACCATTATCATTTATATAAACCTAATGTTATCATTTGGTACTTTACATCTAATAAACTACAATGAGTCACCGATTTTATAAGTCAACGTTGCAAATATCAGAAAACTGAGATCAGTCAATTTTGACACTCTTCCTACGCTTGTCTTTTTTAATTCGAGTCGTCATTGTAATGGCAGTGCATTTTCACATTTCCACTTTCATTTTAATTTCATTTAATTTTTTCACTGGTTTATGGGAATTTCTTTTTGTGTACTGCATTGAGTCACGCTCAGTTGGTTAGCAAACTGACACGATAAGGATCGACATTTTGTATAGCTTTTTTTTACAATAATGTTCAACCTGTACAAGGTCTAGTGCCACTCGAGTAGAAGCTTACAGAGTAAGAGGCAAGGTTTATGAGGATATGTGAAGATTAACGCATAACGCTAAACTTTTCAGATTTACATTCTAGTGATCAGGAAAGAATCATCTTCGGAATAGGTTCTACAAAAGAGCGATTTGTGGGAAGAGGCTGCTCGAGTGGAACATAAATCATCTTACCGGTAGAATAAGAAGGCAATGGGTTTGGTTCATTAACATCTAAGTGACATGCCGGGTGTGAGTTTAGAACTGGTGGGGCTGCAGAATGTAGAATGAATCAAGGCATCGAGGCTCCCTACTCATTCTTCGTGATCGGCTAAAACTGAGGGTAACATGTAACATAAATAACCCCCCCACTAAATCTTTAATTTGGCGCATGCGTGTTGTTTGTTTTTAATTTTGTCAACTGCACAGTATAGTAGGGTCAGTTAGGAACAGTCTGTAAGAAAAAGAGCACCACACGCAATTCACTCTTCCAAGAATTTTGTAAACGGCATACTGTACTGCTGGGCATTCACACTGGAAATTCCAATACGAACATTTCAGAGTGTTTGGGTGTCAATCTGAGGACAGTGCAGATGCTTCGGAAAGAGTTGGATGAGTCTAATGGTGATTACGAAGCTAAGGTAGATCGGAAAGTTCACTGATCGTTCTGAAAAGAAAGGAACTCACGAATTTGTTGGTGAGGCCGTCACACTCAACACGTAGGCCTACCTCAAGTGTTCGGATGGGTATTGCTGCACTGGGTCAAGGGAGTAGATGCTGGATGACCCTATGCCTGGCAACATGACTTTGCACCATGCCAGAAAGCAGGAGAACTCAATCACGGCGTCAAACTTGTCTAAGTTCTACGACCACATCACCCCTTACATCTGACCACCTAACTCCACTGAAGTTAACCGAGAAACCAACAAAACTCCCCGTGACACCAAAGATGGATTGAAATCAACGATTATGGCAGCATTCATCAACTTAAACAAGGAGACAGTTCAGAAGAAATGCAGAAGATTCCGAAGTCTGTAGGTTGTGGTTGAAGGAGTTTTATAAAAGGAAATTATTAATTATTAATTATATAATTAAAAATTTCGTTTTATGAAATTCTATTTTTCGGCTTTCCTTTAGTTTCATTTCATCTTTCTTATAATCCCAATTTGAGTTCTTAAGGTTAATATATAGGTTGAATTTGTAAAGCTTCTTTCTTTTTATGACAGATAACTTCCGCTCTCGCCTTATCACAATTCAGACAGTCTGTCCTACCGAGGCTTCGATATGGGTAGGATATTTATCAATTTTTCAACTTCTGTCTTTGTTAAATATTAAATCTCTAATTCCAACAGTAAATACAGGGGCTGAATAAGACTGATGTACTCGGCATCAGTTAAAATAGACTATACCCATGAGGTAAGTTTGGATTTCTCTGTTGTGTATGCTCTGTTATAATAAATACATTGAACTCTTTTTGAGGATCAGTTTTAATATTTTCTATTATTAGGACCCACTTGGATTATATACCAACGAATATATATATATATATATATATATATATATATATATATGAATGAATGCTAATATCAGTGTGTTACTGTGTCACACCTCAAAAGGCGTGACACAGTAGGAAAGTGACTGAAGCCGAGCTGTAAGATCAGGACTAATAATATTGCTGATTCTTCCAGGATTTTATCAAGGAGCTCAATAGCGGGACCGGACAATATGTAGCAGCAATATTCTAAGCATGGACGAATGGTAGAGTTATAGATATGTAAGATAGATTCTGGAGAGAAAAATTGTCTCACATGACACGGTGAGCCAACTTTGTCATTTGTAAATAAAACTAAATTCATTAAGAAGTTAGTGATCGATTAGCACTTTGTTTATATTAGGAACAAGAACCCCTTCTAAAATGGTAAAGAAAATCAATATTTTTCGATTCTGAAAATGGATTGTATTGAGAAAAGTATAATGAATGGCAATTTACAAAAATATTAAAAAGTAATTCTTTCCTGTTTTTTATTTGTTTGATTTTACGATCGGACAAGACAACTTAAGTAGTGACAATTGTAACTTAGGTAAGACGATAAACTACATCCGGTATCCTAGGTAAGATGATAAATACACATCCACGTCCTAGGTAGGACGATAAACTACATCCGCGTCCTGGATAAAACGATAAACTACGTCGAACAGCAAGGCCTCTGATCAGGAGGTTTTGTGGAGTGTGAAACCACCTCTTAATTGCTGGTGTTCTCAGGACCACCCTGTTCCGGGGTGGTAGCATCTGTTAGGGCCTCAACTATGGTCAAATAGTTAACCTCCAAACTAGGGTTAATACACGGTAAAAGTCTAAATATAGGTTTTAATACTAGTAATATTAGGTTGGTGCAAAATAATGACGGTTTTTGACGTTAAAAATACGTCAAAAACCGTCATTATTTTTGCACCAACCTAATAAATTTTTAAAGGAAAATTATTACCAGCAATAAGAAAATGAATATTACCAGCAATAAATTTTGAAGAAAATATTCCCAGCAATACATTTTTGAACGAAAAATATTACCAGTAATACATTTTGAACGAAAAATATTACTAGTAATACATTTTGAACGAAAAATCTTACCAGTAATACATTTTTGAACGAAAAATATTACCAGCAATAAAAAGAAACTTGTCGACATTAAATAACCCATTGAGGTTGATATGCCGTAAAACAAACCAAGTCAAACCAATTGAAGCGGCAGACAGTGGAGTTTTTTTAATCGTCTTTTGTATAATGCACGCTCACTTATAATACCAATAGGACTATATGTGACACAAGGTCTATTTTTAGGTGGGGACCGGAGTGCGTACGCCCGGGACAGGAGCAAAATTTCCTCTAAGCCTCTGCAACCGTCGGTTGCGCTGGTCTCGGTGCGAGAACCGATCCCTCACTCTGGTGCAATGGAGGGATAATACCAATACGGGGATTGGTACTGGCACAACTTCGTAGTAAGTTACAGAGTTAAACTCAAAATAACACAGTCAAATGTGGTCAGAATGTCTCAGTTTCCTGCATTGGCAGGATCAACTTACTTACGTAAGCAGAGACGCGCTTTTGTAAATGACCTTTTCCACACCCTTTCTCTGGATCCCAACCATGCTTTTGGTATTTCGCCATTAAATAAACAATGATTATTCTATTTATAGCACACACACACACACACACACACACACACACACACACACACACACACACACACACACACACACTCACTCACTCACTCACTCACTAACACTAACACTACATTATATATTGAATATGCAAGCTTGTTTGTCTGCTCTCTCAGAGGGTGGATCAAGGAATCGGTTTTTTAAGATCAAATCCCAGTTATGCTTTCGCTCGGCTGAGCGGATCAAGAGTTCTTTTTTGTAGCTTATTCTGACACAGAGCCACAAGTAGAGGAAATCTAGTGAGGACCAAACGCACTCGAGTAGTAAAAATGTTCGTGATTAACTTTCCAGTCATAACGGGAGGGGTGGAGAAACTTCGCACTGTTTTACAGTCGCCATTTTACAGTCTTACGTGTTATCAAAAAATAATCCGTTTTGGGAAGGAGATTCACAGACATTTAGCGCAGTGGTATCAAATTAAATCAAATGGGCATTTCATTTTTTAATAATTTTCTTGCAAATAAACTTTCAAGGTTCATTTAATTCAAAATTGTATATTTTTCTAATATTTTTATTTAAAAATGATGACATCATTTTTAAAACAATGTACATAATACTAAAACTGAACTTGTATGTATATATGTATGTGTATTCCTTAGATAAGCCTTAAACGATACAACCAATTGAGGAGCACATTGCATCTTGAACCCCTGCACAACTTCTTTTAGTAAATGCTCTGTTTTTCATTAATCAGTATTAATTACATTTACTGGCCTGAATGAAAAAGGCTGTACATAAAGTTCGTGTGCACTTCAAACAATTTATTAGGTTAGTGCAAAAATAATGACGTAATAATGTCGTTTTTTGACGTATATTTAACGTCAAAAAATGACATTATTACGTCATTATTTTTGCACCAACCTAATATAACTTTATTTGTATTTGCGATAGAAATAATTTGTGAAAAGGATTAGAAAGAAGTAAATGTATGTTTTTTAAGGTTTTATTGAAATTTTATTTAAGTTTCCACATGTACTCCATCATTAGCAATACAAAGGGTAATACGATTTTGCAGTTCACGGAAAACATTTGCCAACTAATTTACAGTAATGCCTAAAATCACATTAGTTATTTTAGATATACTTAAAACTAGGTACATTAAACTTTATAAAATTCTTTACAGATTATTTCTATCGCAAAATGCATACGAACTTTATGGACACCTTGTTTCGTAGAAAATATGCGTTCTCCGAACGGAATGGTAACTTCAAGGTTTTATCAGATCCCAAAAACTAAAGAAAGAAATGTGTATTTGTGTATTTTCAATGACACGTTTTTCATTTGTCAAATTTCTTAAAAATGTTGTCAGAATTATGTATCTTATTTTAAAGAAAAATATCTCTTGCCGAAACATGGATTGACCAAAAGATATATAAATATGATTTATCTGCCCATTCAGAAGGGATTGAATGAGGATTTGGCTTGGGTTCATTTCAGAAAAGGCTGTATGAATTTCTTGCTTTCGAGCCATAGTGAAAATGAGATGAGGATTTGCCTTTACTTCGATACAAAAAAAAGTGGAAAAAATATATTAATAACTTTCGATGAATTCTAAAGAAAATATATATATATATTAGCACCTATTTGAAAATTCAGTCATTTCCTTTCTTCTTTAATCCCGAGAAACTCCAGCTTAGGGAAAAATTATTGTGATTCATAAGCATACACACAAATACCCACATTTCTTTCTTTCATTTTTGAATCTATTGTAGACTAGAAAGGCGAAACGTGTAATTAAATCAATTTTCAATGAAACTTTTCCATTTTTCAAATTTCTTAAAAAACTTTGTTGGGGTGGATTTTGGTGAAACCTAGGTAGGTTGTTCCTGACTCTTTAGGATTTATTTTATTTATCTCAGCTCTACTTAGCATATTGAGCACTCGAAATTTTGGCTTTATTATTCACTTGGGTTTTTTCTTTGGATTAAAAACTTAAGGCACTAGACGATTTCTTTCACCCTGTTGGGATGTTTCTAGTTCTTTCTTTTTTTTCCAGTTTTTTTTTCCTCGGAAGCCAATCTTTTTTTATATACTTGCAAGTTATGCTATCCGATGTTTTTTAAAAACCGAGTATTACTATTAGTATAATATACACACAAACACACACACATATATATACACAGGCGAGAAGTGCGAGAAAAGAAACTATTTGAATAAAACTTACGGTTGCAGCTAGCTATTTTGACATGAAAGCGATTAGTATCTAGTAGTGTGCACAGATTAATCCGCTTGTGGTACCAAGGATCATTCGAATGACTGCCATGAAAATTTTTATAGAAAATTGAGAGGGGGCACGTAACGGCGGTGGGGAAGTGACTGGAGTCGAGATGCCAGATTAGGACCGGTAACATTTCAGACATTCTTTGGATTTTGTCGAGAATCTCAAAATATATCAGATTTAACAGCACTACACAATACACAGACGAATGGTAGATTTATAAATATGCAAGATGGATTCTGACGTCTAGTATGACATAGTAAACTAATTTTTTAGCAGCAGACCATAATCGCAAGTTCCGCTGTTAATCACTCAACTTCATGTCATGTCATTCAACTTTATGTCACATCAGATCAATGAGTCTCTTTCCTGGAGGTTAGCATCAGCCATGCAAAAATGATTCTCTATAATGATTAAAGGACAGCAGTTTAGGAGGCGTTAAAATTTACAAGCCATTTCTTGCCCCTGTTAAAAATTGATTGGATGTCAGTTTTGAAAGAAGCTGCCAGTTTTACTTTGTCGGACCTGTTGGACTTACTATTAAGACAGGAGTAAATAGTTGTGCCATCAACATGAGATACCTATTTGGGATCTGAGCACATCAAGTAAGATGGTTGATGAAAATATGAAAAACGTAGGCGCAAATTTAGATCCCTTAGGAATCCCACATTTTTATGGTTTAGATTGTGTGACATTAAGCTCAAATTGAATGATTCCAAAATCGTGCATGATCACAGATTACCTGGTGATGTATGCATGTATGTATAGCTGACCACTCGTATTCGAATATTTCCGTCTACTAGGGTGGTTAGTCAATCGGTGGTTAGTTACTCAGGCGCATTTGTGTTTATTCAACAACCGCAGAGCCCACCCATGGTTTATACTGAAACTATTCTGAACAGACCTTAATTATAGTTTCTTAGAAAGAGCGTGTTATCTAGCGTGATCAGCAATTTGAACAAGGTCAGCATGCTCAAGACCTCGAGTATGCTGACTTGTGATTTCTTGCTAGCATAGTTATCAACTGCCCCCAATTACACCCAGAAGGCTTTGGTCAAACCGTGGTATGGTTTCCAGGCACTTTCCAAAGGTGGCGCACGCTGAGACCCCTCCAGTCTGATAACATCTGGAAGTTTCCTTCCTGGCGAATTGACCATGGTGAGATTCGAACCCGCGTCACATGGTTCGAATGCGAACGTTTTAACCACTCGGCCACACTCGGATAGACAAAGTGAATATAAACACTCTTAGAAACGTAATTCATTTGCCTTCACTTTTGGATAGCATCATTGGGAAATCCTTGAAGTATTTCGACACTGGTACAGTGGATAAAGGCGTTAGTTAGATCTAGTGACAGGACCCAAAGAGTGTGAGTTCAATACCTAGTTAAGGCAGTGGAGAACTTGGAGAGGGGAATTAACAGGAGATAACTGACAACTGACAGCCATTAAAACATGGCACGTGAAACTAGAACAGTCTACTTCAGCGAGGGAAATAAACGGTTCAGTTCCACATTCCAACCACCTGAAGAAGGCCGGAGCGTACAACGGCCGAAACGTTGTGATAAATATGGCAACAAAGATGAGAACAACAGCTGGTATTTCCAAGCGGTCACCCATCTAGATACTGGCCAGGCACGACATTCGGTGATCGTATGAGAATCGGTGTTTCAACGGGATGTGGCCGTGAAAAAGATGTAGAGGAAAACCAAACACAGAGGTGAAGGGATAACATGATTCTATGGTGTTACCAATTAATGAGTGGTAGATCCCAATCAAGCTCGCTCAAGGTTTTAATAAATGACGGAAAATCAGTCGAATTCGTTCGCAATGTGCTGCAGGCGGGAACAGCGACAAATGAAAATAAATACTTGGCAGAAGGCAAGAGACGTTTGATACTCAGCAAAGACCATGACCATGGCACTGACGAATTGGTCTAAGAGATGAGCTTGTTAGCCATCGCATTGCGGTGAGGTGGTAGTTCTGAAACTGCGAAGGCATATAAATTAAAGAGGGAAATAAGTCTTAGAAGAGAGGCAATGATTTATGAAAATGTACCTGTTAACGCTTAGCAAAGTCCGTTCAATCTAATCCAGGCGTTTCGTATTACTGACACCGCCCATTCCTAGAACTTTAATTACTCGTCATGTGATTGTTAACAAGCTGGTCTCGCTGATTTTTACTACAGATTAGCAAGTTCTATCTCCGTTTATACCTACACTTTTTGGCCTTTTACAGGAAATCACCTATTCTGCTTATTTTATATACGAAAAATTGACACCTCATAAAAGGCTAGGGAGAACTGCTATTTTTTTGTGTGTGTACTTTACGGCTATGACATATTGTAGAATTTTTTTAAAAATGTCAGCCCCTAGACGAAATTTCTAAAATCGTATATAAGTACAATAGTACTATGACTTCCTGGAGCATACTACAATTTTATGGAACCTTTTAGAGCTTTATGGTACCTTCTAGAGCCTTATGGTACCTTCTAGAAGTGTGTATGTTATACTATATCTATAAACTGTTAAATGCGTTAAAAATACAAGTACTATACAATTACATGAAATTGAAAAATATAGTTTCGAAAATATTTTGATTATTTAGCCTTATTGCGTATATGGTAGAATTGAATTTTCGGTTTGGGGTGACCTTTTTCAAGAACTAAAACAAATTAATGCCTTTTTCCTTACTTTTGAACAAAAATGCATCGATTTATGACACAAGAACATAGTTAGAAAAGTCATGACCCGAGTGTACATGAACTTATTATATAACAAAGGTTAGGGCAAAAGCCCGAATATAAAGAGTGTAAATAATGATAACACATGATACCAGAAATTCAGACAGACGGAAATCAGATAATAATAACAACAAAGATGAGGACAATAGTCTGAATATAAATAGTGTAAATAATGATAATTTCTTATCCCACAAATTCAGACAGAAATTAACATTTTTCTTTGTTTTAGTATATTTTTACCAGCTTTACCTTTTATGACAAAACACCAGGTCGCTGTTCTCTACGACCATTAGAGGAATTAGGCAGAAATCAGAAATATGTAAAAAAAAAAACAAAACAGCTTCCAATGTGACTTAAATTCGCATCGCACATTTCGGACGTTCGTCTTTCTTGGACGATGCCTGAATCACTAGGTTATTATGGCATAGAGAATCAAAGAATTAGTAGTAACAGAAAGATTATAGATTTGTTAAATCGAAGCTTTTATACCTGAAGTGGTTAAAGCAGCGTCCATGAATGACGGGCCTCCAATGTTTGGGCGGTGCTCTTTTTCTTTAATATTTACAATTTTTGTTACTTGTTCTTGCAAGCGAAGAGTTGAAATTCATTCAGCTTAGTTTTATACAAGGCCACAAATATTGGGCGCTCATTACAGGTCGAACTCTCTACTCAATAGTAATGCTTAACCAAATTAGCTTCCCTAAACATTACCCGAATTTGAATCGCCCACAGATGTTTTTTTTATTATCTACGCTTGTGACGTGGTAAGATCATTTTTCGAAATATTAATCGCTAAATAAACGCGTATCCAGGTGTGTTCTTAAATATAGCTGTATGATAATACAGGTATTTTAGAAAAGATTTATTTTCCTTATACACTGATAAGATTATCACCCTCCTAATAATATGCCGACTAAATAATTACATAAGCGATATTCGAAAAAAAAAAAAAAAACCTTGACAGGTAGACAACGAAGAGAAATCGTTGAAACTCTGATGTTTTATAGACGTTTTTCCAAGTCGATCTATTTATAACCCCATCGTCGCTTGCCAGAGATACTCAGCCAACACCCCGCTTAAGGCTTCTTCCCAGTGCCAGCTAATCGTTCTATTTCTGTCCGGTTTTATTGGGGCGTCAAGCGGTGATGTAATGAGATTATTGCTACACCAGTTCGGCGAGAGAAAGAGTGGCCCGGAGGAAGTTATGAAGTGGGATTTAGTCGCTGCTTTCCGATCAAGTGCATTTCCGTTCTTCATACTCTGTTCGTTGCTGTATCTCGACATGGTAGATTTCCCTAGGAAAACATTCCACACCTGTAGGAAAGGCGGCAGCACAGTCATCAGACGGGGGACAAAGTGCAAGGAAAGTTAGCTTGTAGAAGTGTTAGGCACACAGAGCATGATCAGAATGTGAAACGAGAGACAAAGATAAACTTTTTCTTATCCATCTGTGTTGGCGTAACTTTTGAGAAGAATATGATATAAAGTATATAGATACCCTAGAATAAGTCAAGTAATATTAGATTATGATTTTATTCAATATATCGTTAGACATTGAATGAGATGGATGAACTTGCCCCTTGCTCAGAATATAAATGAATTATACGATTATATATTAATAAGCAACTCTAAAAAAAAAAAAAAAACACTTTTATTTTCGCTGTCGGGTCATCGGTAACTAAACCCATTACATCAGCGGGCTTTTCTAATGAGAACGTTTAGCGACCTTGTTTAAAGGGAACGTATTTGCGACGTTACAGAGACGTTGTATTTTGATTGAGGTGTATGTGACGTTATAGTTATGTTACTGTAACGTAACAATCAATTATTTTTCTGAGATAAACGTCATCGCTCATCCCCCAACGTTGTAACGGAAAAACTCGGTACTGGTCAAATAAAAGCAATTAGAGCTTTGATCTTTTTTGAATTGGGAATCATTAATTTAGTCTTCAGTATTCGAACTCATTTTAGTAATAGCGCCGTTATGACATGATACGCTTGGAATATAACGGGTAGCGACAGAGAAAGTGAAATCGTTGAATCGTGTTCGAACTCCACCCGAGTTCGTTTCGTTCACTTTCGCACACATACTCTTGGGAAAAATATGAATATATCACGTCTCTTCGCTTCCGACATATTGGTTAAATGGCAGTGTTGACTGGGCTCTCTTGCTTGTAGGTGGTAACTAACCTAGGAGAAAGAAAATTCTGAATTAAGAACCAAATCGAAGAAGGAATTGATTACCGGTGTTTCAATAATTAATCATCCACAAGGCCGCCGAGAGGCTTTTGGATTCTACCAAGTCTGGAAAGTTCGGACTGCGTAGCTCCAAACATGGAAGCAAAACTATTTTTCGTGCCTGGTCAGTACCTCGATGAGTGGCCTCTTGGAAATACCAGGTACTATAAGCTTGGATGCGCTGGTAATGCAAAGGGCTTACGGTCACCGAGTTAAAACAACGGTTCCCGCACAGTCACCGAAGTTGAGCAATGTCAAACCTGGTCAGTACCTTGATAGGTGACCGCTTGGGTATACTAGAACAGAGCTCCGAGTTTCAATTCCAGTCGGGTTCACTTTCATGTAAATACCCATGGGAAAGGTATAAATCTACCTGTTCTCACACCAGCTGTGGTTAATTAGTTGGACTTGTATCAGTAAAACCTTGTTATCCGCCCAAAATAATCACAATGTAAAAACATTTTCTAGTTTTAAATAGTCTATAAAAAGTTGATAATCCGTTATAAACAAAACAATAAATAAAACATTCACCTAATTTTTTTGTGTGATATGATGATTATATTATACATTGTCAACCAGAATTTTACCAATTTTTGGAAATAATAGTTAGAAAAATTGCAAATAATATGTTTTATGAAGTTTTGTGTTATGGTAACATCGACAAGCTACTTTCTCGGAAAAAAAACTCCACTTAAAAAAAAAAACAAACATTTAATTGAAGAAAATTTGCAACTCAAAGAGGAGGAATTTAAAATAGTTTCTATATAGAGTGCAAAAATAAATAAAAAGTCTTATACATGTGAAAGGTCTGAAAATGACGAATGCCACCAAAAGTAATCAGTGTCAGGACAGATGGGATTTTTTCACTCATTCTCCCAGTTCATCCTCAGAGGATCAAATGCATTTGAGCAAAAGCAAGGGAAATATCAACACTTCAGTTAGATGGGAATTTTATGTCGAAGTGTCAGCACTAGACAAACAGTCTTTCTCAGAAAGTACCTTACAGATGATGAAAAAGTCGGTACCTTCTTCATTAAGATTCACCTAAATATACATCCACATCCACATATATGGTCTGATCCAAATGTATCAGGATTTGTGCTGTAAAAAGAAAACTACAACACATATAAATTCGGCATTTAATCTCCTTCAAAGTAGTCCACTTCTGAAGTCACGCACTTTGTACAGTTTGCACGTTTTATTGACTGAAGCATTCCTGGAACTCTTTTGTGGGATACTTACCAGCTTCATTATCGCATTCTCTTGGATTTCCTCGACGTCTTGAAATTTGGGTCCTTTCCAGTGAGATTTGATTTTTGAAGAGAAAAAAATCGCAAGCGGCGAGACCTTGGGAATATGGTGATTGTTGAGCCAAGGGAATGCTATCCTTGCCCCAAGATTTCTGCACAAGCCATAGTACTTCAGTGATATTGTGAGACGACCACACTCTACGCACTTTCCTTCCAGGCACTGTCATAAACAATGGAAACAAACGAGAAGGTTATAACTAACTGTGTCTACGCGACAGAGTTCACGGTCAATCTATGCTAACCCGTTACCATAGCAACAGTTTCGATACTTTTTGAACAGACCTCGTACACATGCGATCGTCTTAAAATATGAAGCATCAAATCTATCTTTTCACGTGTTTTACCTGGAAAATATCAAGGTTGGATGGAAAAGCTCCTCATTATGACACTCCAACGCCTACAGAAACGTACGATAATTAGTACTAACGAATTACAAAGAAACTTACATGAGTCAAGAAAGAAAGATGATTCCCGATAAGTTTGAATTGGCCTACGTAGGAAATCACCTACTAAACTTTCCTCTCCCTATCCACGACGATTTGTTTACCCAGCAATCTTGATTCGTATTTTGAAATAAGAGGTTTCATGAATAACACAGAGTAACACTCTCTAATATAACCAACACTGATCTGGCATCTCGACTTCAGTCACTTTCTTCCCGACGTGATGTGGCTTTCCTCTACTTTTTCTACAAATATTTTCAGGGCATCCATTCTGATGAACTGTTTGCCTTAGTGCCTAGACTGTATGAATTTAAGCGTACTACTAGATTGGCAACTAGCTCTCACCGTTTCAATGTTGATCTGGCTAAAGGTAAATTTATCTTTTAGTCTGAAAGTTTCTTTTCTCGCATATCTCGCCTGCGGAACTTCTGATTTCTTGATTCCCTACCAACTAAAATCTTCTAAAATTTAATGCAGCGTCAAACGCCACCGACTAACTTCCTGTCTATTATTCCTTCACTGTCCTCTCATCGTTTCTCCTCACTAAAATCCTTACTGCCTCTTCCACTCGCTGTAACCCCTGCCTCATAGATTAGCCTTTACTGGGTTGAAATGATTTTAAAAATATCGAGAATAACTATAGATTTCTGAATATATTGTTCTAATTCTCATTTCAATATGGGGTGTAAGGAAGAGTTACTTTATCAGTAAAAAGAAAGCTTTTTGAAAACCTGTTTCAGCACTCACCAGCAACTTGACTTTACCACCGAATAAAAAAACCCAAATCGTTGCATCTTTCGATGCCACTAAAAGCAACAACTGCCTCCGATTTTGTCATCATGTTGTGAAGCAAAATATACATTGATATATAAAACGAAACACTTGCACGCATAATCACATACCCGAAAAGAAAATAATTAAAATTGAGAGATAATTCAATAAAGACCGTGATGTGCTTCCGTATTCATAAAAAAAAACAGCCTTGAGCTGAGTTTTTTTTCGATAAATTTGGTCATTCTTTCTGGCCCTATCCAATCAATGTTTGATTATAATGCACTGTGAATTATTTCTGGATAGGGAGAGGGTAAATTATTTAGAAAATATTAAGTTTAGCCACAAGTAATTTGCGTTTTGGGAAAACCAACTTTAATTAGTCCTGGGTATGACGATAAACAACATCCGGCAGCAAAGCATCTGTTTGGGAAATTGGAGATTTTGAGGAGACTGGAACCACCTCTTAAGTGCTGTTATTCCCAGGTCCATTCTGTTAAGGTCCCATATATGGGCAAAGGGTGAATCTCAAAAACAAATGACACTATGAAAGTATTCAAATACATTTTTATATAAAAAAAACTACCAACGTTACATATTTATAGTGAAATGACCAACAATACCTATTTAGAAGTAGTGTGTCTTGGGCAAGATAGCCTGACGGAGTCTAACCCTTGTTCTTTTTTCTTTCTTTTTTTCAGGCTTTTCTTCTTCAAGACCGGTTTTGCTATTTACTCACAGCCGACGAGGGTGGGGAGTAGAAGAAATGGATTCATATCTTTCCCAAGGGTATTAGCAAAGTAAATGTTAATAAAAATGAACTTCAAACTCGGCTCTCCGATTACTGAAGCCGAACCGTAATCTATTACTCCAACGTACCTCCAAGGATATTAGACTTATTAAATAAATATATTCTAAGTAAAAATGCTTCTCTAACATGGTGATTAAAAATATAGCAGACCACAATCGAAGATTACTGGATACAGATATATTGAGTATATCTGTATCTTCGATTGTTATCTGCTAGAAAGAAGGCAGGAGAACTTATCAGCTATAACAATGTTTTTTTCTGTGGTAACACCTGTTAGGGTCCCGTATATAGGCAAATAGTGATCACCCAAAACAAAACACAATGAAAGTATAAAAATACATTTTATCTGCAGCTGAAGGCATAATATTTCATTCAAAATATATTTAGCTGAAGCCATAAAATTGTGTTCAAATATTTACATTTCAACATTAAATAACCCATAGAGGTGTTGATATGCCGTTAAAAATCAACCACCATGAAAAGTCATTCATGACATTAATACATATAATAACGAACGATTTATTAAAGGAATCAAACTGTATTTCAAAATACAACTGCAATAAAATGATAACATAAAAACACACACACATCACCGCCCTCTTGTAATCATGTCCATGCCAACATGTTGCACAAAAGCTGAGTATCGTCTACCATGTATTCAGTTATGGAAGCAGAATAACATATATCATATTTTTATTACTTTAAAGCTCCCATGAAAATTAAATTTCGGCATTAAATGACCCATATAGAATTGATAAGCCGTCAAACAAATAAATCAATCAATTAATCCAGGTATAAATGCTGAGCTTTTGTTTCTGATGTAAAATAATTATGAATTTTCGAATTTGTGCATCATGGTCCATTGATTTAAATGCAATTAAGTGATTCTTAGATTTTTAGCTTAAAACTCGCCTCTTAATTGTTACTGACATTTGGAATAAATTCATCGCTTACACTCCTGGAAATTTTTTTTTCTTCTCTTTCTTTTTTTTTATAATCTTTCGGGTGGGAAACTAGAGACTTTAAATTATTTAATTTAGCAAAAGAGAAGAAGAGATTTCTGATTTTCGTTTCGGATTACGTTCCATTTTTTAACATTACCATTTTGCTGTCGGCAAAAAATGCTTTTCCGGCAAAATCGACCAATTATTATCACGTGATCCCGTGCCAATGTTTATGGCCAGCAAGTTTTCGATTGCCTTGCACTCAGACGGGGTACCCCTTGAGACGCAAGTGCAATATTTGAAAATATTTACGAAATAAAAACGTGTTTATATTTACGTCTTCGTCTCGGTTAATATAGGAATGGCGGTAGATGGACGTTTGTAGATACGTAAGTATGCGAGAACACACACACACACACACATACATTCATAAACACAATCGCATGCACACACACACACATACACACACACATACACACACACACACACACACATATATATATATATATATATATATATATATATATATATATACGTATTTAGAACTATAAGTCCGCTGCCAGATGATAAAGTAGCAATTATCATAATCATAACCATAATGCATTTTAATTTTCAGTAAAATATTTTTGCTTGTCAGTGCACCTAATTTCCGATCAGTTAAAGCTAAACGATATCATATTGATATCGATGATATCATATTGAGTCACACACACACACGCACATACACATGTTTGAATGAAAGACAAAACTGTGTGTAAGGAAAATGGGTTGGGATCTCTGAGGATAAGAAAGTCTATAAATCAAATTACCTTATCAGATTTGACGACCAGAAACCAGAAAGCGTTACAGGATTTGGTATCTCGGCTTCAGTTATTTTCCCGCCGCCGTAAGGTCACTTCCCTATGCATTTCTATAAATACACCCCTGGCAATTTTTCTGACAAACTTTACTCTGTGGTAACTAGACTTTAAGAATTTAAGCGCAATACTAGATCGGCAGCAAGGTCTCACCATTTTACAGTTCTATGCTAACAGTTTCTTCTAGCGCATAAGATTCACTTATTGGCGTTTCAGTCACTTTCCTACCACCATAATGTAGCTTTCCTTTGCCTTTCCTTTAAATAATTTCATGCTAATTCTTCTTTTCACTATGGTACATAGACTTTATGAATTTAAGTGCAGTACTAGATTGGTGGCAAGGTCTCATCATTTTACAATTGAAATGGCTAGATGTAAGGGTAAGTTCAATGCTAATAGTTTCTTCTATCGCACTTCTCGCTTGTGAAACTCTCTTTTTGCTTTCCAGTCAAATTTGATCTTTAAAAATCTAAATGCTTTGTAAATCGTTATCTTCAGTTTCCTTATTTTTGTGCTTTTATTGTCCTTTCTCTTTAACAGTATATTCTTCTCACATTCTTTAACATTCAGTAACCTCCTACGTCTTAGTGGCTTTATTACCTTTCTTGGGGTGAAATGATAATAAAACAACTATACAAATATATTTGTGTGCACAGAAACCTCACAAACGACACATGGAAAACAGGGTCTCGACCCTTCAATACAGCGCCTACTCATCTATCAGTGTCCCATCTGTCCAATCTGAAATGAGCACTAAACCTGCCCCATTACTATATGCGCAGCCGGAAGTTGTTTTTTTTTTATCCGATAAGTGCTGTGTGCAATTTGACGAGTATTTATGGAGAAACTTTTTTGGGGACGAAAATAAAATTCGACAGAATGAGTAGAACGTGTATCACTATGTATCAATATGGCTGAAAAATAAACTTATCTATAAGGCTGAAAAATAAACTTATCTTAAATAAAAATTAATGTTAATGCAAGTTTCATTATTCTGTTAAGCTCAAAGATTGTTTTATAGGACTGTAAACTTTAGAAATCAACAGTCGTAATTTCGCAGAGGAATACATTTACTTTATTTTAATATCAGAATCATCGGATCTAATTTGTTTTTTGTTTTTTAGGATTGGAGATAATATCAGTGAACGTTATTAATTTCGTAAACAAATATGCTAACTTCGTTTTATATTGCTTTCATTATTCTGTCCTTTCTAAAAGTTATCTTTTAGGATTGGCGACCTTATTTATCAGTCAACAAGCAATTGCCTATCTTGATAGCATTCAAAAGCATCTGCGCCGTCTCGTGGGTGATAAAACTTTGCAAGGCTCTCGCTATTCTATCGATATTTCCATGACATTTTAGTTCTGGGTATGACGATAAACTACAGCAAGCAGCAATGATATTTTTAGAAGGGTGGAACCATTTCTTATTTACTATTATTCCCAAGTCCACCGTGACCCCAGGAGTGGTAACACCTGTTAGGGAAACATTGATCTACACAAACACGCTAACCTATTAAATATAACGTTTATAGTAAAAAAAAAAGAAAGAAAAGAAATGTCTCCATGCATATTATTTCCGGTATGACAGTAGTGTCTCACTAAGTTAATATTAATACCGGATTAACAATAAGTTTTATAAGGAGATTAGTAAGAAATGGCTGATGGTGGACATACCGAAAGAAGATGACGCACAATGACGCCAGGGATATGGGTTAGCCAAAAACACACAAGATGCAAATGTGGGGAGACGGCGAACATATGTGCTCGCCGATTGAGGATTGAAGAAGAACTATGTAGATATAATTATGGAAACAGTCCGGCAGATTCTAACACAGGTTCCGAGAAGAATTTTCTCAAACGTGGTGTCTTAATTCCAGGAATAATATTTTGAAAGCAATTTTTACTTACCCGGTGGCAGTTAATTGCAGTCATATTAAAAAGTTAGGAACGATAATGACAAAGTAAACAAATTTTACAATCACAGGGCTATTCCAGAAATTAAATTGTCAGCCTCATATATATATATATATATATATATATATATATATATATATATATATATATATATATATATTATAGTAAAAAGAATATATTATATATGTCAATCTCATATATATATATATATATATATATATATATATATATATATTATAGTAAAAATAATATATATATATGTCAATCTCATATATATATATATATATATATATATATGTCAACCTCATATATATATATATATATATATATATATGTATATATATATTATAGTAAAAAGAAAGAACAGTAAGATATATAATCCGATGTTCTTATTGATATTTTTATTTTTACAAAACAGTGGTCAATGTAATATATACATACATACGTGCATACACACACACACACACATATATATATATATATGCATTCAATTCCTTGTAGACAGTTTAGACTTTCAAATTTATATCAAACATTATAATCCTTATGGACCCCCAAAATAACATTTTCAAAGTAAAAAAAAAAAATGACAGTGTCTTTTTTGAGACTGAAAATTAGTGACACCTTCTCTCATGACTTCCTTCTCTCTTTTTCTTTTTCTTTTTATGTCTTTTGTCTCCTCTACCCCTTCTATATCAATATATAACTTCCGTGAAGTTAACCGTTTAAATGTGTCAATGTCTAGACCTTCTCAAGTAATTTTACGTATAAAAGAATAGAAATTTTAAATTACTTCTAACTCACTCATGTCTTCTCTCTCCCCCTCACTTATCCACTTCGTTAATTTACATATGCTTAATACGGCCCGTCAAAAATGTGTAAATTTCTTTTCATTTTTCATTTCAACCTTTGGAAGTGAAGTCTGATGATCCACGGTCCTTTAAAAGAGCTGTGGTGAAATAATTTATTACATGGAAGCTTAAAGTGGTCTGTTTTTATTTAAATATATATATATATATATATATATATATATATATATATATATATATATATATATATATATATATATATATGAGGTTGACATTTAACTCGAGATTTGACCTGATGAGCCAGGAAAAAATTATTTTCTGGGGAAATATATTATGGTCATGGAAACTTAAGGTTGTCTCTTCCTTAAATATTTAATTAATATTTGCTGATGTTAGATTTCTCTGGATTACATCCTCTTTGGAATTATCCACACGGATTACCAAACCATCATTACCTTACTCCTTACTATATATATATATATATATATATATATATATATATATATATATATATATTCTCTCTAGCGGATGCGCACTACTGATGAGTCTCAAAATTGTTTGTTTCGTTTTGTTTTGTTTTACGGCATATCAACCTCAATGGGGTAATGTAATGCCCACAAAATTTTATTGCTGGTAATAATTTTAAAAAATAGGTTAAAATACCAGAAATAGAAATTATTTCTGCCATTAAAACCTATTTTTACACTTTCATACTGTTTTAACTCCATTTTGACGTTAACTATTTGCCCATAGTTGGAACCCTAACAGGTGCTACTACGCCGGGTCAGGGTGAACCTTGGAAAACCATCAATTAAGAGATGGTTTCACGCTCCTCAAAATCTCTTGATTAAAAGCCTTGCATCGGTGGTTTATCGTCATTCGTAGCTCTAGTCTATTCTCATCCTATCCAATACCTTTTTGCCAGAATGTTACTAGCTTATTAATATGAGCTTTAGCATAATTGAGATGAGCCTCGTTGTGTTATTTCGTAAGCAGTAAAGAAGAGCACTAGAAAAGCACAAATGTCTTGCTGTTATTTTTCGCGGACAGCTATTTCTTGATTGTGATGCCGCACTACCAAAGTCCTTCCATTTATAAATTATTTGTTGCACGGTGGAGACGTGCGCTCCACATCGTTTTGATAGGGTTTTGTTCCCCATCATTAGAGGTTTCATGTATGGGATCTTTAAAGCTTCAGTTTTTATATATATATATATATATATATATATATATATATATATATATATATATGTATTGCTATGAATAAGGTGTATTGAGGCAGCAACCATTTATCCAAACAAGTTCGATTAAAAAGAACTCAAAAAGTATATCTATTTAATTTGTTTTTGTATTTTCCCAATTTCCCGATAAAATTTTGAGTACTGTTCTCAAAATTATAGATTAATAATCCGAAGTTCATATTTTGTTATTGTTTGCTCAAAATACTTTTGACCATCGCAAACATTTTCAAGAACCGCTGTGGTGTTTGTGTGGTAGTAAAAACTTCCCTTGTCTACATCCTTATATTCTTTGGAAAGCTGAAAGTGTGAAAATGTCTACGCTGACGTCATGTGTAACGGTTATTGGAAACGAGGCTGCGCAAAATGAATGCGATTTATTTATTTAATTTCATTTTTGTTATTATTTATAATTTATTCTTATTTTTATATTGATATAATATATGCCCATATTAAATATACAAATAAATAAATTAATTAAAAAATAAAGAAAACTTTTACTTTATTAACTATATATATATATATATATATATATATATATATATATATATATATATATATATATTTCGAGGAAAGATGCATAACAAAATTCGAAAAAGTTCGTGTGACGCGTTTCGTCCCTTAGGACTTCATATGATGCGACTACACATGCGCATGAATGAGGGACGATGGGTATTTTAAATTTTGAAATTTTTCTAATAATATGTTTTGTGTCGTTTGTGTGTTTTTTATAATGTGTTTTGGGTTTTGTTTTTGTAATAATGTGTTTTGGGAATATAATCTAGCCAATTTCAGAAGGATTCTTTTTCTTTTTCTTCTTGTTTACATCAGCTTTATTATTAAATATCAGACATTTTCATAAGATCTGCCCAGAATGTTGTAAGGTTCTAGGACTCAAATTTATTGTAAATGAATTAAAACACTTTCTGAACATTTTCGTCTAAGTAAATTATCTTCTCTTTTAATTAGAGTAGCATTTTTTTTCTATCAGAGTGCTGATCACTCTCATTATTTTGAGTGTGTTATTTTAAATGTCTCTTCTGTGTTCGTATATTCTTTTGTTTAAACTTCTTGAGGCTTTTCCAGTATATTCTTTCCGTAATCCTTGCTGGTGATATCATTATCCCATATATATATATATATATATATAAAGTTAACATAGAAGTTAACACTTAGAGGCGACAGTCTGTTTCATTCAATACGCAATCGTCAGGCCACGAGTGATGTTATTTTTTTTTTTATATACGGGTCAGTGGTGCATTGTGGGTAGTCTATTTTGGCGGTTATTCTACCGGAAGTCGTCTATTCGTTTACTTATTTATTTGGGTTAAATTATTTTGCTTGTTTTTATTTATCTTTATTTATAATTTTTATTTTTTATTTCTTATTTTATATATTTATTTTTTATTTCATTTTAATCGGTGTTTTTTTATTAACGTAGTAAAAAATTTTTTATATCGCTTATTTAATAGTTTTGTTTTGGTTTGGGAAGATAATTCAAGCAATTTATTCAATTTTGGGGTTGATAGTTGTAGTCTATTTTGACGATTATTTTGGCGGGAGCAGTTTTTAACTTGTTTATTACTTCATGTATTTATTTGGATTCATTACCTTTATTTGTTTTTTCTAACGGTTACTTTATCGGGATCGGTTAGTTAATTTATTTATTTATTTGGATGAATTTAGATTAATTTATTTTACTTGTTTTTTATTATTTATTTATTATACTGTATATTTTTATTTACTCTTTTCGGTTTTCGATTTTTAAGTAACGTAGTATTTTTTTCTTTTATCGTTATATAACAGCTATAGCTATTTTTTTCGTCCGATTTTTGGTTAGATTTTTATAGTCTAACAAATATTTTGGTCATAATGATTTGTTAATTTGTTTATTATTTACTGACGATGGCCTGACGATTGCGTCTAGCATGAAACAAACTGTCGCCTCTAAGTGTTGACTTCAGTGTTCACTTTTATATTTACACACGCTCTATCTCTGATATTGAGCACGTTATTCCATAAATATAGCACATCTTAATGCTATATTTCTTCATACACACACACACACACACACACACACACACACACACACACACATATATATATATATATATATATATATATATGTGCTTCATACTGAATGAGTTTTCACGCTGTATAAGGCCCTGGGGACACTCTTTGTAGAAGACTATATTAATAGACAGTTTATGCGAACGGTAGAGGAAGATAACGCTTTATTTTTGTCAAATCATTTCACCCCAAGCAAGGTGTGAATGCTACTAGTACGCAATTGGTTACAGATAATGAAAATGAGAGAAAAGACTGAGTATAGGGAGGATTGAGGAAAGGACAAAAGAGGAACGGGATTCAAGAAGACAGAGGATGGCGATTGAGGCTGCATTTAAATTTTTTGAAGATTGTATTCATTAGGTTAGCAAGTAAATAGGCGGGAAGTACGAGAAAAAAATTGTTGGAGTGAACCCTCGACTTGACCAGGTTACGCGTTCGCGTAAGATTGTAGAAATATCATGAATAGGTCTCATTCTCTTTTTCCCTCTTTTCTACTTCATCTTTCATTTGAACCATTTACCTATTGAAAAAATAAGAGGTGATCGTGTTGCGCCAATTTTTGAAATAAGGACATTAGTGTTATTCATTCAAGCTAGCTCGGGCATTCATGAGTCTATCACGCCAATCATCACGGTCCTACATCACGCAGGGAAGGTCATTAGAGTGGCATTCTGTGTCATAACATACTTCGTCAATGTAGATGGTGCCGGGCGATCAGACCGTCTTGCTCGGTGGCTAGGTATCCAGATCAGTAGATCACTCGCAAGTTTTTGTTTTGCTCGCCAGCGGTGTCCTGCAAAGCGCATTCTGTGTTCGCGTAGCATTGTAGAAATATCAGAAATGGCTCCATAGGATTTCACGTCTCGTTCAGAAAAAGTTAGCGTATCATGCGACTTTTGATGACCTAATTTTTTGTAGTAATCTGGGAAACATCCTCTTGGGAGTTGGTTCCACAGAACAGTGAAAGAAGCTATTTGAGTGGTATTTATTTCTCACCATTGGAATACGAAGGGAATGTGGGTGGTTTGCTACAGTGTGAGTGGTATGGCGGGTCTTAGCCGTAAAGGTTAGAAATGGTGGGGCCAAGGAATGTAGGTCGTCCATTGTAGTGATAGGGCAGTGAGAGGCTTGCCCCATATCGCCTGTGATAGAGAGGCTGGACTGAAGAAGTAAAGCCTCGGGATTTTGCGGTAACAAATACGCCAACCGACAATTTAACCCATGGAAGTGAACCATTTGATTATTATTTATTTTTATTCTGTCGATCTAGCTCGGATATTCAATCGTCTATCACGGCAACCATCACGGTCCTGCGTCAAGATAGAAAGGTCATTAGAATGGCATTCTGTGTCATAACATAGCTGGTCAATGTAGATGGCTGCTGAGCTTCCAACCCGCCTTGCGCCATGACTAGGTTTCCAGTAGATCACTCATGAGTTCTTTGTTTCCTCGCCAGTAGTGTCCTGCAAAACGCATTCTGCGTTCGCGTAAGATTGTAGAAATATCAGGGAGGGGACCATTGAGCTGTCATTTAGTTGAATGTTGTCTCCAAGAGATGTTAATATAGCTGTCAGCATCCGTGTGTAGGTTCTAACACTATGGTTTTAATTAATATCCAGTGGCATCATACATTAACAACGCCTTTACTTTGGTTCAAAGAATCTCTGCCTGTGGCTGTCTGGTACATCGGATTCCCAGATTACGTCTATTTTATTCAAGATGGCTCAGGCTTTAGATATACGAATTTTTAACATCCTTTTCAGTAGAATTTATCTCGCTTCCTAGGTATGGAACAGATTCGACATATTTTATTGATTCACCTAAGACAGTTTGTATTGAGCCTTGCTGGTTGAAGCTTCTAAATTCAGTTTTAGAGCCATTGACAAAGTCTAACATCATTGACAGCATTTTCTAGATAATGTAGTAGTAGTGCGGCATTGGTAATGGTGTCTACAGTAATAGCTAGGTTATTTGCATAGTCAATATCTGTCAATTTTTTTTGCACGATATCGACTTGAGACTTAGTGATAAAGTAAAAACCACATGATGTTTGTCAAGGGAAGTTCTCAATATGTAGTCTTCAAGCGAAATTTTTTTTTCCAAAAAATTTCGCTTGAAGATGGAACAGAGCTTACTTTAATTCAATTTAATTCAAATAATTATATTGAAGTTTTCGGCTCTTGTTTTGAAATATGAGACCTCTTATGTAGCGTGTTGGAATCATATTTTAAATAAATAATTATATATATATATATATATATATATATATATATATATATATATATATATGCAAAGTAAGTGCAACAGAGATTTCACCAAATTTTAGTGTTCCACAAGAGTAACATTCCATCTTCAACACATGTGAAGTGTAAAATGGCTGACGCTGGGGTTTAATAATATTGATACTTTACTAGCAATAGCCGTAAAAAATACTAGTTTACCTATCTGAATTTTTTGACGAAGCTTAATTGTTCAATTAATGATTGAATAAGCTCCATCATAATTCCACAACTATAAAATACCCTGGAAAATCCTTATAACCTCGTTAGATATTTGAGCTTAACAACGTTAACAAATGTCTACATAGACATGTAAATACACAAAACTGAACTCCGAAAATAAAATCAAAACTCTAGGAAAGTATATAAATATATTTCTGTAGTGAAACTGCCAGCAATAAATTTTTGTATAAAATGAAAATGAAGTGGTAGTACAGGATGCATTTGGGTTGGGTAGTCATGTAAGTTTAGTTAAAAGCTTAATGATTTTATGGGATTAGTATTTAAAATGTATGAAACATTTGGATTGAACTATGCAAGAAAGAGACCAGCTTACCGAGTTAGGAATCCAGGGGAAGTAACTCGAATCAAAACAGAAGGAAGTAAAATAGTGTATAGGAGCGGGAGCGTGAAAAGCCCTCGGACTTAATTCAATTATTTGAGACGATACGATGCAAAACCCGAAATCGGCGATGAGGACAGAACATCACTGAAGACCACCCTTGATGCATCTAAAATCTATTATACCATATCAGTATACCATATCTGTCTATATTTATGAGATGAGGTATTGTAACTAAGGACACATAGATAAGTGGAGAAAAGCGTTGGTTGAAGTCACTTTACTCAAAGAGTTTCGAATTCAATGCCTGGCCACAGCAAAAGAAACAAAAACTTAGAAAATTGAATTAATAAGAGGAATTAATTGATACTGAGATATCCAAAAAGGGCATGGCACGTGGAATTAGAACAATCTACTCTCGTGGACTAAATAAAGAGTTCAGTTCTAAATTCCCCCGTACATCACCTGAAGAAGGTCAGAGCGTATAACGGCCGAAACGGCGCGAATATGCCAATAAAGATGAGAACAACAATCCAAACGGTGTAAAAATGACCAACAATAGACATTTATAGTAAAATTGAAGACATTACCAATATATTATTTTTTTTAATTTGCCGTGAAAAATCTCATTTCTTGTAAAGAGAAACAAGTTTTCACTCCTTGTTTGATTTTACAAGATTATTTGGTAAAAAAAAAATACAGTTAAGTAATTATAATTTAATCACGAAATAATATCATTCTCTTGAATTAATTATCAAGTTTGAATTTCCATATTAATATTTCGACATTAAATCACCCATACGGGCTGCTATGCCGCTAAATAAAAACAGCTATAGTAAAGAAATATATTTATACCAAAATATAACACGCACAGTGAATGATCTATAAACTATATATCTGTAAGGCATACCTTTACATTTAAAGTATAAAATTATGTAAAAAATATCTGTAGCTGAAGCCACAATGCTGCGTTCAAAATCTGTCTATATTTCTGAGATGAGGTATTATGTACACTATTTACATTATTCAGACTATTGTCCTCATCTTTGTCGTCATATTTATTACAACGTTTCGGCTGCTGTACGCTGCCTTAAACGGGTTTTGAACTCACACTTTGTTTATGTCCTGTCACTGGATCTAACCAACGCCTTTATCCACTGTGCACAGTGGATAATGGCGGTGAAGAATTTGGAGAGGGGAATTAACTGGTAACTGACATCCATTAGACATGGCACGTGGAACTGGAACAGTCTACCCCAGTGAGCGAAATAAAGGGTTCAGTTCGACATTCCAACCACCTGAAGAAGAACAGAAAGTACAGCAGCCGAAACGTTGTAATTAATATGGCGACAAATATAAGGACAATAGTCCGAATAATGTAAATAGCGCCTTCAAAATATTTAGATTTTGGCATCAACCCATAGAGATTGATAGGCCGCTAAATTAAATCAGTCAACCACTTTCATTTTTAACGACTGCGTTCCAACGAGAAAGGTAATTCCTGATGCCACAGTTAAAGAAATCTGGTTTCTCCTTCCCACGAAAATATTTTAAAAGACTCTTTACAACTTTTTTACTCCTTGTTTGATTTTGTAAGATTATTTGGTAAAAAAAAATGCAGCTAAATAATTAGATTTAATTATGAAATAATGTCATTCTTTTGAATTAATTATTAAGTTTGAATTTTCATATTGAGATTTCAACATTAAATGACCCATAGAGGTGTTGATATACCGCTAAACAAAAACAACCAACAAGATATATCCTTTTAAGTGCGTTGTGAAGTTGAAAATTCATTTGGAATAAAAGTGTATAAGGGTTCAAAGGTCATTGGAATAAGTGTGTAAGGGTTCAACGTTAAGATTTTGAAGTGGACTAAGGTAACATTGCTCTAAGTAGGCTATTTTATCTTATCTTGATATTTTAAATAATAGCCTGTCTAGAATGTATCCTGTTATTAACCGGATACATTCTAGACAGGCCTTATTATTAAAAAAAAAATGTAAGCAAATTATGCAAATAAATTTAAATTTCATTTTTATATAAGAAAGGTGTTATTAAAACGTAGGAAGGGGAAAATTGCAAATAATTTGATATTCCCCTCCAATGTACGAAAACTCCAGAAATATTTCATTCTAATCCAGTCAAAGCGGTTTGAGCTTGGCCGATTCTCAGTAACCTTTTTGGTATCTGGTGTTGCTTTTTGGATGAACTGCTGTGAAACATAACATAAAATTATACCTTTTATTTTCTTTAAGAACTAAAGAAAAATCGAATTTAATTAAACACATTAAATTATTTTACAAAAATAAAATTCCCTAACAGTTCTTGGATAAAACTAAAGGAAGCAAAACAATTATGTTTTTGTCCTGAAAGTCAATGTTTTCCCCTACCCACATTTTAAAAATATTACTTAAATTGATCGGAATTAAAAATCAAATAGCCGAGTTCTAATTCCAGTCGGGTTCGTTACATTCATTTGTGCATAAATATGCTTTAGGAAGGTATGGATCCATCTCCAACCCCAAGCTATAGGTTAAATAGTAGAATTTTTTACATCTGTTAAAATAATTCTTATTTTCTGTTAGAGGGATGCTAATATACTCCCCGTATAGCGGACAATAGTTTAAAAGGCAATTGAGTTACTTCCCTTGTCCGCTAGTCGGAACAGGCACATCTGAATTCAACATGGTGACAAGCTGGCATGCACGCAGTAATTATGGTTTAAATGCAAACAAATCCTTGCTCTTCTCAGGTGGTAAATGAATAAAATTGTTTTATTATATATTAAAATACACTTGTATTTTTATTTTTCATTCGCTTTTGTTCATCTCAACAAACTGCGATATAACATTTTGAAAAATAATTTTTAATGCACTATTTATTCACAAAAAAGAATTATTCTTATAATGCCAAATATGTTTCGGCTTAAAATAACACATGTAAGGTTGATAGGCCGTAAAAATCAAATCGGTCATGCATTTTAATCTACATGTAATGTCATATGAACTTTTTGTTGAGAGACTCAGTAGCTTTAGTGTCTGTATTCGTGTGTATAAACGAAACGTAATCCAAACCGGATAAAATCGCCTTATTCAGCCACAGTTGGAGCTGTTCGGCAAACTCAATAAGTGTGCATCAGTTGTCTGATTCGTGGGTAGGCAAACTTTTTTCATGACGTGCCGCATCATTGTTGATCCTGTGCAAAGTGGGCCGTATCACAACTCGAGTTTCACAACGAGAACGTAAATAACAACCATACTTACGTATGTCATTTGAACATTTATTTGCTTATTACATTTTTGTGAACAGACTGCACAAATGTATGAGAAATTAGAAATATTAAATACATTTTCTTTGTGTACATCTCCCCCCCCCCAAAAAAAAATTACAACGATAATGGCGAAAGGTTTTTGTAGCAAAGCGCTGAAATGACACAGGCACCTAGATCCCTAGGTCAGTTTACATTGTGCTGATGATTGAGCATTGACATCGTTAAAGTTTGGGACATGGTGATCCAGTTGACAGTACTACACAACGCAATATGTCGATATATTATAGGTCCTGACCAGGCATCTCGTCTTCACCCCCCCCCCCGTAATGTAACTTCCATGTGCTTTTTCTGCAAATACTTTTCATGCTAAGAGTCTCTTCTGTTGCACTTGTGGGACTCTCTTCCGGTTTATTACTTCCCGGTCAACCGAAAATCTAAATGCAATATCAATCGTTATCTTCCGTCTTCAGTCAGTTATGTGCAATGCTTAGGCGATCATATATCTTTCGATATATGACTGACGAAAAGGATAAAAAGGATATAATTTCCTGACATCATTTATCATATGTTATAGCTTCAGAATCTTTCTCTGAAGCGTGTCTCTTCAGTAGGTTCGGGTTCATGGCTCTCCACAATTTCCTGTACTTTGTAGCTCTTAATAAATTTTGTCTTTTCGCTAATTTCTCTCAAACCTTGTTCCGCCATCCATTTATATAAACTCACTAAGTAGGTTATGCATTATTTGCCTCTGCCCTTCTTGTTCTTCTTGCCTTCCCCGTGAATATTAAATTTCCCAAGCTTTCTATTCTCACTGTTTCTTCGTTTCCATTTTCTCTAAACCTTCATCGTTGCATAAATGTTCTATCCATGGTAATTTCATCATCCTTCTGTAGAATCACATTTCTGTTGCTTCAAGTCTATACTTCATCTGCATCTTTGTCTTGCATTCAATAGCATATAAGAATACTGATAAAAATATAAAAAAAATATTTTTAAAAGATTCATATATAACAGCTGCAGAATATAAAATCAAAGAAAATTTACTTTATAATCGCATTCTTCCAAATTGTTTCACATCAGGGGTTACGACCACTGATTTGGAAAAGACTGAAATCAATGTGTCGTCAATTGTTGAATATACATGGTGACAATAAATTCACTATAAAGTTACTTGTAATAAAAAAAAGCAAAGCATTGAAAGGTGATTTGCAGTTCGAACAATATCGGTAATTAATTTACTATTGTTTACCATAGAATTTGATTGTTATTAATCAGAACCATTTTAATAAAAAATTCTGGACTGTTGATGTATTTGTCTTAAATGTTATTGTAGGTAACTCTATACTAACTTTGTTGCCAGCTTGTATATATATATATATATATATATATATATATATATATATATATATATATATATATATATATATATATATATATATATATACATGTGTGTGTGTGTATATATATATATATATATGTATATATATATATATACATGCGAATCGAAATATGTTTTTTTGAAATGTGATATTGTTAAAATAATTTCCATGCCTGAAGATGACTAAAAGTCAAAAGTACTTGCGTGTTTAAGAAGGACCTAATACAGCTTATAATTTTAAAAACAAGGATCATAACATTCATCGAGTGATTAGTAGGTTAATGCATCTTTAAAAATTTTGTTAGCGAAGGGATTTCGCCATTTTATATCATTAACTTTACTAATTTACTTTTTGTATGAATGATTCATTGTAACATAAATTGAACTGAACCACATATTTAATTTAAAAGAACTGATCCGACGTGCAAATTTTCGGGATAACAACTGTGACATTACTCTATTTATTGAACAATTTAGTTCATGCCACACTGACTGATAAGCTACTACAACAAAAATTTCTCCAATTGCCATATTAGTAAAAACGCACTCTTTTAAATTTTCCAAAAAAATTCAACTGCACGCTCCAAATGTTTGTATCCGTTATCAGTAACACATTTCAAAAAAATATATTTCGATTCGCATTATATTTTTCGTCTCGGATGCTACCTGAATTTTACCAAAAACAATATATATATATATATATATATATATATATATATATATATATATATATATATATATAGTAGCAATAATGTCGCTATACAGCTGTTTATAATAAGGAGGAAAACATTGAAGCAGGTGGCTTGCAGTTCGAACAGTATCGGTAATTATTTTACTATTGTTTAACATAGTATTTTATTGTTTTTAACCAGAACCAATTTAATAATAAATTTCTGGACAGTTGAATAATTTGTCTTACTTGTTATTGTCAGTAACTCTATATAGACTTTATTATCACTTTGTATTTAAAACTGCAGTTGTATAATTAGATTTTATTTCGTTTCGGATTTTTATATTTTTTGCCTAGGACTTCTTTATATTTTATTTTATTTCATTTTATTTTATATCGTGAATATATAAATATGTTTATAGATGTGGGTACAGATTGTACTGTTTTCGCTGTTGTGGCAGGTTAATCTATACGATAAAGTAGTGGTAAGATGAGCGACGTATGAATTTGACGTTTGTGCCTGGTAGGGAATACATTTCCCCAGCGGGCATGTGAATTCGTAGACGATACTAAATGCAAAACACTTGGTTTATTTTTTTTATGATTGAGAGCTCGCATTGTTGGTGGAACTAGATATAAATTGTTAATCTTATATATTTATCGCGTTAAACTTAAGATTTGCAGCAGTATATAATACTTTTAATGGCTCCTTCGTCTCGTCTATCGTTTCGGCGCATTTGGTTTCTATGGAATAGCTCCATTGTGTTATTGTTCTTTTTATTACTTTCTGTTTTACTTGGAAGTTTCTTTAGCGATAATTGCATTTGGTTACATGGATAATACATATACACATCCACCCTTATGCAAATTAATGAAACAAAATGAATAATTCTGTTATCATTTAATTCTTTCGTATTTTTCCAATGAAACATGGCCCCTGCACATGTTAGTCAATTCCACAAAGTCTTTCCTTGCAGATTGACCACATATTCTCGATTGGATTTAAGTTTCCGGACCAAGTGTAGCATTTTGATTTGCTCATTGGTAAGGCTTGCCGGTGTGTTCGTGCAGTGTTACAAATTTTCATACGCTTCCTTGGAGTAACGTCCGTCGCAGATAATGGCCGTAGGACAACTAATCGACAGTCGGGACAATAGTGTCTGGCCGTGATAAAAATCTGATGCAATTACAGATGACACAATATTTTTTAAGACCAAACAAATTTCGTCACACTTCGTAAATACATTCATATTACTGCACACCACTGCAAATTACCTAATCTGAGGGAAAAAATAGAAATCGATTGCACCATATCAGTCCAGTGGCTCTAAAACTGACCGTATGGTGAAAGAAAGGAAACTAAAGTGGTTGTTTCAATTAATTTGCACAAGGATGTATATACATATATGGTGACTGCCACATTTTCCTCAGATCAGAGCTGCCCTTTTCACATCATTTCTGATGGCTTTCGATATCGTTTCAGCGTTCCTGGCCTCTAAAATGACTCTTGATACCAGCATTTGATTACATAAGTATCATGTTATATGTGACAGACAAATTCTGTATTTTTGATTGAGTTGATTGCATCTGCATGTTCTACAACTTCTCCTCTGTAGCACCATGTGCATTTTCAGTCCCCATAATGATCTGTAAACGTCGTTGCAAACAGCACAGGTATTGTTGGAATGACGAAGAGGTATGTTGACATAGTTGGCTTAGTTATGGTTGTTACGATGACCTTTCAGAAGTTTTACATAACCTGCTCTCGAAAACAGCGTGCGCTATCACACGCCACATTTCCAAAACTGCATTTTTTTTTATCAAATCAGAGTGTCTCTTGGAAGATTACGCTGAAAACATTCATCCTTCCCTAAGAAAGTATCTTCATTCAGTAGGAGTTAAAGTCAGTTCTTCCCAATGCTGCACATCCATGTGCAATGCATTCAGATTAACCTTCAGATTATTTTTAAACCTCTTCCACTCCTTGTTTTGTGAACACATTTCTTACAACAGGAAAGTGACCACAAGACAAGCAGAGGAGAGCTTGGAAACTTTTCAGAAGAGGTTGCTTGGGAAACTTGGAGCTTTTCAGGGGAGATTGCTTGGGAAACGGTGCTTTTCAGGAGAGGTTGCTTGGGAGGTTTGGAGCTTTTCAGGAGATATTGCTTGGGAAACTTGGAGATTATCAGGGGAGATCACTTGGGAAACTTTTGCTTAGGAAACTTGGAGCTTTTCAGGGGAGGTTGCTTGGCAAACTTGGAGCTTTTCAGGGGAGATTGCTTAGGAATCTTGGACCTTTTCAGGTGAGGTTGCTTGAGAAACCAAGCTTTTCAGGAGAGGTTGCTTGGGAAACTTCAAGGTTTTCAGGAGAGGTTGCTTGGGAAACCTGGAGCTTTTCAAGGGAGAATGCTTGGGAATCTTGAAGCGTTTCAGGAGAGGTTGCTTGGCAAATTTGGAGCTTTTCAGCGGAGATTGCTTGGGAATCTTTGGGCTTTTCAGGTGAGGTTGCTTGAGAAACAAAGCTTTTCAGGAGAGGTTGCTTAGTAAACTTGGAGCTTTTCAAGGAAGATTGCTTAGGAATCTTGGAGCTTTTCAGGTGAGGTTGCTTGGGAAACTTGAAGCGTTTCAGGAGAGGTTGCTTTGGAAATTTGGAGCTTTTTCAGGAGAGGTTGCTTGGGAAACTTGGAGCTTTATAAGATCTAGTTTTGTTTCACGACGCTTGACTGTACATTTGAATGATAACTCTAACATTTTTAGGCATTTAAATCAACATGCCTGGCCACATACACAATTCCAGAAAATCCCTGCTGAAAACATAACTATACTTAAACATGAAAACAATAAATAAAACTAAAAATTCTTGAAGCTATATACATAAAATAGTTGAAACCTATCCTGAACAAAATAAACTACAAAATCTCCACAAACATTCTTAAATGCCTATAATTGGTAACAGAAGCCATTGGTTTATACCAACGGCTTCCCATACTTAATACTTCTTGTTTTCACTCTCGCGTGGTCATGTGTGACGAGCTGCGACGCGATTTTCGCTTCCGCGTCTCGTATACACGAGTTTCTCGTTGCTTTCAAATTTTTCATGCAACAAAAACAGAATATATTTATTGTTTCGTCCGTGTATTGGTTGAGATATTTAAATGTAATTGTCATCTTTGATAATGGCTTATGTAAACCGAAAGCTTAGATTGGATTTAAACATGTATCAGTATGGTGATTTCTTTTCGTCTTTCAATGATAATGTAATTAAGCTTATCCGACAATATGAAAGAAACTTACTTAAAATAAATAGACAAAACTTGTCTATATTATTTAATGAAACATGCATCAATGAAAAATTGCTGCCTAAATATACAATATATATATATATATACATATATATATATATATATATATATATATATATATATATATATATAAAAGTGAACATTGAAGTCAGCACTTAGTGACAGGCTGTTTCATCGTAGATGCAATCTTCAGGCCACCGACGATTGCGTCTAGCATGAAACAGACTGTTGCCTCTAAGTGTTGACTTCAATGTTCACTTTTATATTCAGACGCTCTATCTTTGATATTGAGCGTTTATGCCGTAAGTATAGCACACCTTAACAGTATATATTTCTTCACAATATATATATATATATATATATATATATATATATATATATATATCAAAAACAAAAACTTAATACATCTCGAATAATCCAATAATAAATTTATTTCGACAGGTAAGTATTTAATACTTGCCTCATCAGACCGGGATTACAAGACGTGTTAAGTTTTTTTTCTTTTGATGTATATCTTATTACTCTGTATTCAATATATTGAGCTCTCTTTATGGCCTTTCATGGATCTATTTACTTGAATTATCCTTTCCACTTACGGATTTGACATTATATATATATATATATATATATATATATATATATATATATATATATATATATATATATATATATATTGCCTGCAATCTTTCTTTTAAACACCTTTCGTTAAATATGGCCGTCAAGGAAAATTTAATTAATTTTTTATTTAGTTTTTCAAGAGTTCTTGCCTTTTTCCGTTTAGTTTGAATACGGGAGTTACAAAAACTGAATATATAATCTGTTGTGCCAAGCGCTTTCTGTCACTTCTTTAGCCATTGTTAAGGAAGTTTTATTTTAGGTGTTGAAAACGGCTAAGAAAGGGGACAAAAGCGCCTGAGACAATGAGCATTATGGAAAATCTTTGTACTCCCTTACTCCCAAGAAACGGATAAACGTACGAACGCTGGAAAACTACATAAAGAATTAAGTTTTCCTTTGCTGCCTAATTTAACGACACACACACACACACACACACACACACACACACACACACACACACACACACACACACACACACACATATATATATATATATAGAGAGAGAGAGGTGGGGAGAGAGAGAGTGACATGTGACGATTATTTGATACGGACAAAACGACATTAAAAATCGTTATAACCTAAGTGTGTTCAACATCTGCAAAACCTTTAGTCGACTTTGAAATGCATATTTACTGTTAACTGGAAGCAAATAAAGAAATTAAAGAACATTTTTTAAAAGAAAATAAATGAAAAAAATGACTTCTAATGTTTTAGATTAATATCCAGGATGTCAAATTTCCGTTACATTGGAAGCAAACGTTGCTTTTGACTGAATTTAAATGCTGAAATAAGGTGGTGCTTTGATCAGCGCTATTTTTATTCAGCTTTTAAGTTTTTCAGGTTTTGTTTTCAATTAAATTTTAAAGGATTTATACGAAATGGATTTTCTTTAATATTTATTCCCGCAAATGAGTTTCTTTCGAATAAATGCTTCAATTTGGAAATAAAAATAAAACAAAATAGCTGCTAATCATTTCTCTCGGGTCTTTCATGGCGAGTATACCAAAAAGACCTAGGGTATCTGGACTGTATGAATTTAAGCGCATTTATAGTCTGGCGTCGAGATTTCATCAATTTACAGTTGTGCTGGACAGATGTAATCGTAAATTCTATGCTGACAGATTCTTTTCTCGCACTTTTCGCTTGTTGCACTACCTTCTGGCTCCATGCTTTCCAGCCAACTTTAAGCCAGATAAAATTTAAACGCACTGTCAATCGCTATCTGCTGTCTTTCTGATTACTCTTTCACTGTTCTCGTTTCTCAGGAATGTTCCTGTTTCTAACTCTCCCACAGCCAATAACCCCTTGCGTCTCGGTAGCTTTACTGTCTTACTAGGGGTGAATTTGATTTATTTTGGTCTCTCTAGTTCGTAGATTGAAGTCTAGGTACCATAGCCAAGAGCTCATCCGAACGATTAGCATAAAAGCAATAGGGGAGGCAACTTTATGGCGATGAGAGAGTGACTGTAGCCGAGACGTCAGATCGGGGCCAATTATACTGCTACTTCAGGAGCACCGGGCCATATGTGGCAACAACGTTCTAAGCAGGGACGAATAGATATGTAAGAGACTGTGGACAGAAAAATCATTTAACACAACATAATGAACCCTCCTTCCTGACAGCTGACCTAGAAATGGATTCTATAGAGTCCTTTCACTTCATGTCATCCGACGAAAATTTTAATATCTAGGAACTATTTTAACGGGGGACTAAAAAGGCGACACCGAAATCAGAGGGAGTATTGCAATAGACAAAGTTGTCTCCCACTAGCTAAGTAAAGTATAAAGCAACCGGAAAATTTCATTAGAAACAAAGAAAATATTGCTGAATTGCTATACATTATTCATCTTCCTATATTACCGTGTATGCTGGACAATCTCCTCACAGATGAAGAAGAGACTTGAAGCAACAGAAATGTGGTTCTACAGAAGGATGCTGAGAATACCATGAACTAACCATGGGAATAAGAATTTAGTTTTAAGGAGAATGGAAACAAAATAATCGGTTATACTTAGAATCAGAAAATGAGAGCTGGATATTTTAGTGCCCATAAAGAAAGAGCTTAAAAAATTCGACATTCACAGAACATATTGAAAGTTAGGGTGACGGAGGAAATATTAACGAACTTGTGAAAATGGTTGGCAGATCAGAGACTACGAGAGACTGCAAGAACTTATTAAGATGTCCCGGAAAGGGATATATTTGATCGAAGTAGCTAAGTGGTTTTGGCTACTGTAACCAAGTAGTACACGATAGCAGTAATCGACTGGTACTCGTCGTAGTCGCCGGTAATAGGTGTAGACTAATAGGATAGCCAATGGTGTAGTCCAATGGGCGTCTTCATAGACTTAAATTCTGTCGTGCCTACATGTCCGTCTGTATTTATGACGGACACCAGCCAATCATAATCCAGCGAGGGGGAACTTAGGCGTATGCATATTCCATTATATCAAGAGCTAAAACAAAAGCGGGATAGGCCGGATTACCTCTTAATCCATTTCAGTTAATCTATATACAACCCACTGAAAGAGTAATTACACATTATCTGAATACCACTTGTGGCGTGAAAATAAGTCACCATGCATTATTAATACCTATGCTTATACTGTCTAAAAACCCTCTATTTACAATTCTCTCATAATTGTCGCAAATTTTAAACGATATGCGTGCATATGAATGCATCTATTTCTCTGTTCTGTGTTTTTACATGTGTATTGATATTTACTTTATATGTAAGGTCACTTTATATGTGTTACCCGTACTATGTAACACATTACTACTTGAAAAAATGTCAGTTTATCAGCTACTATGCCAGCTTCCCCACCAGGCTTTTCTGGTGAGGAGGTGTGGCTAGACACCCATCAGGGATTAATAACAAAACCTGTCAAAACGGCGGGGATAAAAATGAGTCCAACAGTCAATTAATACAGGTGTTGGAATATAGAAATAACTGAATTAGTGTGCAGGAACGTGGATTCAGTGCTATGGTTATACCTTTAGTCTTCGTTAAGGTGTCCAGATGGGAGAAGAGAAAAATCTCTGATGAAACACCTACACAGCTGGACAGCTTCTAGTGATAATTTATGATTCTTCTTTTTGAGCACAAGCTGTTCTTGGTCAAAGTGCGGATTCGACTCAGTGCAACGTCTTTCTCCATTATAAAAACAATTTCATGTGAAGGTATTGCTTGATATCGCAAGCCACCTGAGCCTGGCAATGATATCACGTAATGGTCATACTCGACAACGAACTAGGAGGTATTATTGAAGTTCACTAAACCGATCTAAGCACGGAGCATCCTTGTGTTCCACTCAAACGAAATACTACGAATCCGTGTTCAATGTGGCAGTCCCAAGTAAACGCTAGACTCAAAACAAAAGTGCTCATCACTCTCTTGATAATTTTCTTTTGGGGTTCGTTAAACGCCAGAAAAATAATTTGTCACCCTCTAGGGCGCAGAGACACTTATGTATATATATATATATATATATATATATATATATATATATATATATATATATATGTGTGTGTGTGTGTGTGTGTGTGTGTGTGTGTATTGAAGATGACAAATTATTATCATGTTCGAGAAATTTCGTAGAAAATATGCGTCCTTCGACAAGAATCAAACATGTATCTTATATGGAACCATCATTTAGCCTGCTGTGCTATGACCGTTCAGTCACAGAGGATTTCCGGTTTAGCAAAGCTCGAATTACTGCTTTTAAACATACTTTCGCCAATCTTTCTCGATCTACTATATCTGCTCAAAAATTGTAGCCTAACGAAATCAATGACAACATATTACATAAAATGGATTAAACCGACAAATATTTTAATATATTTCTGTTTATCCGTTTTTTATGGATAAATTTATTTGAGTGAAGGCTTTGTTTTTTAATTAAACAGTATTAATTACATTTACCAACCTGTATGTTCCAGAAATTTCGTAGAAAATGAGCATCCTCCGAACCTGTATCCTATATGGAACCCTGATAGGGGGAAAACAGGTGCTAGATCTTAGCCAGGGTTCACCCGTAATTAACAATAGTTTGGGGTACCCTAATTCTGGCCGCTAGTCGAGACTCCATTGTCGGATGTAGTTTTAGGTCATAACCGGGACCTCCCACAAAATTATATATATATATAAATCATAACTTCTTTTCATTTCCTTACTGACAGCCAATCACTTGAGCTATTCAACCAAAACCATTTTGCTTAATTAAAAAAAAAAACAACATATACTCAAATAAATGTATCCATAATATATATATATATATATATATATATATATATATATATATATATATATATCCCAAATAATGGTAAGACATTAGCTGTCTTACCATTAATGTGGGAGGTATTTCTTGGAGGTATATCTTGTGGGGTGCAGCACTCTGTATCCCGTGGGGATTTAATTTGCTAAAGTAGAAATTGTCTGAAAATTCTTTGATGCATCATGTCCTTTCAGAAATGGCTCGCCACAACGTTTTAATAATGTTTTCCTCTAATTAATTTCTAGTTCATTGTAGGATGTATAATAGAAACCGAAGGCAGCAGACGTTCTCTGCGAAACGCGTCGTTTATAGCTTTTTCTTATTTGTCCCAATATCTTCACTTTTGATTATTTTGCAAATTCTCTTTCGTCCTTGTTCTGTCATCCAGTTACATAAACTTGTTAAGAAGTTTACTCGCAGTTTTCACCTGCTTTTCTTACCTTCAGTACGTCATGTGGGTTGTTAATTTTTCAGGGTCCCTTTCTTCATAATGTGTTTCAAAATTCACAGCTCTATCATTCTGTATCTGTCTATATTTTTGAGATGAGGTATTATGTACACCGCTTACATTATTGGGACTCATCTCTGTAGCCACATTTGTCGCAACGTTGTGGGTTCAATACCTGGTTAAGGCATTGGAGAACTTGGAGAGGTGAATTAACAGGAGATAACTGATAACTGACATTCATTAGACATGGCACGTGGAACTAGAGCAATCTTCCTCAGTGAGCGAAATAAAGGGTTCGGTTCGACATTTTAACCACCGGAGCATACAGTGGCCGAAACTTTGTGATAAATATGGCAACAAAGATGAGGACAATAGTCCGAATAATGTAAATAGTGTACATAATACCTCATCTCAGAAATATAGACAGATACTGAAAGGCTGAAACGTTGTAATAAATATGGCAACAAAGATGAGGACAATAGTCTGAATAATGTAAATAGTGTATCTTTCTGATTTAGTTTCTATTTTCTTAAAAAAAAATCCTCCTTGCATTCTCAGCATCTGTAAGTAAAATCATATCTTCATCACTTCAAGTCTTTTCTTCATCTGTCCGTCATCTACTGCCATTCAGGAGATATCGATATTTTAGCAAGTCAGGCGCCCTCTTTCTATCTTTAACATTTTCCCATGCCTTAATACGTTGCTTAGATTCTGGAAGACATCTTTAATTATTTCTATGCATATCCATTGAGAGTTTCTACATTTCCTTGATCTGACGTCTACAGAATATGCACCAGCCAGTCACTCAGCCAAGCAGACATAATTTTTTTCTGTGTTTTCGTAAATCTGTATATATGTTTGCTCATATGTATATGAATTCACTTGTTTGCATTCGTATCTCGAGGGAAATTTGAGTAAAACAATTTAGCGACAGAACGAATGAAAAAGAAAACACTGTACAATCTGACAGGAATTAGTATTAACTTTTATTTCCTCTCCAGTGTCAAGAAGGATTTGGATAAAATATCTGAAAAGACAAGAGAATTGTTCATTGGGTTGAAATGTTAATCAAATCCAGGAATTTCCTATTGTAATCGATACTGAAAGTTAATGAAATAAAAAAATTATGACGCCATATTTATTTTGGGGTTTGTTTGTTTTTGTTTTTCTTGGATAAATGTTTCTCTTTAGATTTGTTTTATTCATGAATCTCGTAACTTCATTAAAGTTGCCAAATCTAATGAAAATATTTCACCAGGCAGAAATGATAAAGGCTTTTCACCAAAATATCTTATCAAACTTTACACTGTAAGGTTCCGTCATTCCTTTTCTTTTGTTCGCCGTGGTGGGGTGGTGGTGGAGACATATATTCTCCAACACTTTTCTATGATTGCAACATATTTTATTTTTTCGAATAAGATATCACTTTTTGAATTTCTTTCTTCGTTAGCTTATCGCCTTCCATTTTTTTCCATATCTTGCTGTCTGCTTAATTTAAGCGACTGAAAGCGTCTAAAAAAAGACTGATTCGTTTTTTTCAGTAATTGTTTTGCTAGCGACAAATTAGTATTTGCTTTGACATTTTTTTTGAAATTATATTCTCTCTTCTGTTCACAATTTTTGACTTTTAGCGAATTCCGATGACTATTCTTTCTTTTCTCATTCTCTTACCTTCCAGCAAAATGAATTAGGTTTCCATAATGTACGATATCAGATTTGATTATGCAAGTCAAACATCATTGTTATTGACTCATAAATGACCTCGACTGGCCATTTAGACGTGGTGTAATTTTTAGCAAGCTTGCCATGCTAGATCAATTACGACTTTGTAGTGATTTTGATCATCACTGGGCGTCCTATATTTTCGGCTTTGGTTCACATCTGAGCCACGCTTAGCAATTCACCATAAATGACACTGTTAAGATCCGGTATTATCTATAAAAATTAGAATCAAAATTGAAAACAATTATAGATTTATAAAAAGTACTTTTAATTATAGTCTTCCACCAATAACACATTAGTGTCCCGGTCCCCCAAATGGTTCTATCTAGCTAGCTAGCTCAGTTTGTTCATATCTGTCTACGTGGTAGTGGGCTGAAAACATCTTAAGCTGACTTTGAAGGATAGATGATAGACCTGTGAAATCTTGCCTTCATTAATTTCAACTCTTCTGTTCATCTATCTATCTCGTTACGTCTATCTATCTATCTATCTATCTATCTATCTATCTATCTATCTATCTATCTATCTATCTATCTATCTGTATGTATGTCTGTCTATCTATCTGCACTGATTCCTTCCAGATAAATTGACATTTGACTGATCAAAGAAGACTGTTAATATTGTTGGTAAAAATAGTCATCAACAGCAGATATGCCACCATCATTCTGATACTGGTTTCTAGTCAAGTGTTTTTTTTTTCATGTTGGGGAACAGATTGTAGTCAAATCAAGAAAATAAGAAGGATGATCAACCAGTTCAAATCAACATACAAGCACAGCAGCTATTGAAATCAAGGGTTTGTGTAGAGGAACATTATTCTGATAAAACAATAACACTTTCATCAATTTTCCTGGACGTTTGTTCTCGACAGCCTTTTGTAACTGCCTCAGCAATTTGGCATAGTACTTTCCATTGATAGCGTGAGCCTTTTGAAGATAGTCAAAAAACACAAGGCCATCAACTTCTCTGGAGATAAAATCATCATGACCTTCTTTGGAGTAAGTGAAGAGGGCCATTTCCACTGAATGGATCGTCACTTTGTCTTTGGCTCAAAGTGATGAACTCAGCACTCATTCTGGATTAAGAATCCAGCCGGATCTGTTTCAAACAATGTCAGATTTTGTCCGTGACGTGCTCAGTCTGTTACGCTTTTTATCAGATGTCAAAAAACGTGGCACCCACCGTCTTCGTCATGCCAAATTCATTGTGCAGAATATTCTCAAATCTCTTACGGGATTTGCTAATAGCATTGGCTCTTTGGTTTATAATCAATCGCTTATTATCCAACACAATGTGGTGAACACAATCAATATTTACCCCGGCGATGGCAGTTGCAGGACGTCCAGACCTTGGGCTAGCTTCATGACTCTCCCTTCCTCTCCTAAACACAGCTGCCCACTTTTCTTGCATGTACTTGATAACAACACGATGCCAGATTTTGTCCATTTTTAAAAGAAGTTGTTACAAATTACATTTGAATTGTTCTTTGAACAATCAGACGTAAGTTTACCTGGAAATAAACAATGCACTTATTCATAAGAAGAGTTGAAATTAATATATGCAAGATTTCACATTTCTATCATAAGTGCTTAATAGTCTATGAACTTTTCAGCCCACCTCCGTATCTATCTATCTATCTATCTATCTATCTATCTATCTATCTATCTATCTATCTATCTATCTATCTATCTTTTTCTTTTATTGTTTTTTTTATTGAATTCACCCAAATAAGACGTTGCTACTGAAATTAAAAACTTCGGCAGGAACCGGAAACCCAATCGTAAACCGGAAAGAATGGATAAACCTCTACTCTTATTGAAAAGACCGGGGAGAAATGTCTGCATACAAAGGGTGCGCCAAGTTTTTGAGGATATACTTTTTAGTTTTCATAAATGTGACATAACATGCGCCATGTTTTCTTATTCTGATTTTTCTTTCGGACGTATCGAAACAATTAAGAAGCCTGCTCCATTGTGAAAGGTACGCCATGCCCGTGACACTGGCCACCAGCCATAACTACTTGAAAATAGCCCGCGGAACAGGTGGAACGTCAACTGGCTCTGCGCTGCCCCTACCGATGTACTCCCGTCCTCTGCGATAGTCCCTGGAGTCGTGCGCAGCGAGGACGTTGTCTTGCTTCCCTATCTTATCAGCAGGGCCACAGAGTCAATAGCATCGTCTACATAGATGTCATGCTATGCATCGAGCGGATGACTGTAAGCGTTCTGGTCGCTCTTCATCTTCCCCATTCTTCCCGTGTCCAAGGAGTGGATATTTTCAATCCCCTGGACTACTTACTGTGCATCTTCGTTGTGACGAAAACCAACCAGAGGACACACAATTCCAAGAAATCATTGTAGGCTGCCATCATGAACTTGATTGTTAACATGAATAACAGGCAAATTGCCCGGGCATACAGTTAATTTGAGGTTGTCATGAGTCTGTCCTGAAAACTGAGGGCCGTTTAATTTAGGTACTCCCCCGTCACAAAAAAAGAAACAGAAAAAAAAAAAACGATACCTAAGGTTTAAAATTGTTTTTTTTTTAAATAAAAATCTTTTTGAAGCCTTTATTTTAGTTTTAACTTCAAGCCAATAGATTAAATTTAATATTTTCAATAAGCAAAATACTTTAAAGTATTCCAAAAACTAATTTAAATTCACTTAAAGGAATTTTCTTTTCTAAAATAGCTGATTAGTGCCAGTTTTATTCGTTTTTATCGCAGGGTAATTCCTTTTATTAAAAAAAACTTTCAAAAGGAAAATACTTTTCTGCAACTTTATTTGAGGAATATTAACTGATTTATTATATAATTAATCAGATTTGAAACAAATATTATTTATTTTAAGTTTAAAATATTACAAAATGCATTTTCTAACTCAACTGTAGCTGTATCATTAATCCGAATGTAAGTGATTTGACGTGTTGACAGCTTGATGACAGGTTTAATCTTGTTCTATGGAGACTTTATCTGTAAAACATAATTTAAGAAAATGATGTGAGCACCTTTTTATTTAATTTTTAAGTGTTCAGTAATCAAGGAAATTATTCAGAGTTCATTATTCATCGACAATAGTGCCAGTAATATACCTTATTTATAAAATCAATTAAAAGCTTTTCTTATTAAATAATGTCATAATTTTGTTGCATTTTTTATTTTACGATTCAGAGCAAGTTTGTAGTAAATGGTCTTTCTGTTTGACAAAAACAAATTGATGCTTTAAATTGTCCAAGGAGTCTTGTTTTTAGCTCATATAAATATGAAAAAGGTTGAAATTTTAATTTCTTGAAATTTCATAAATTTAGATAAGTGGTGGGTAACAGATGTAAACAAAAAAATTATTTTACCAAGATTTTCTAAAAAAAAAAATCAGAAATAATTTAATTCATTTATGAATAAGTTCTGAAAATTCATTAAAATCCGACAATTATTTGATTTTTACAAGAATTGCCAAAAAATGTGTTTTTTCGTTAGAAAAGACGCTAAAAGATCCATATAGTTATCTTTGGCTCACCACTAATGCAAAAAAACAAAAAAAAACCCCCAAAAAACAAGACTTTTAACCAAAATTCCGAACATGCTAGAAAGTATTAAAAATTAATAAAATAATCAAAAAATACTCTGGTCTTTCTTTTTAATGATAACATAAAGGTTTTGACGATAAAACTGGTTTTATCGCGTATGGGGAATTTTTTCATCATGGTATACTCTTCTCTAGGAAATTTTTGGCGGTACCAAAAGGAGGTAGTTTTATTGAATTAACTCTTTTTTGTTTTTCTAAGTTGAATATTTGACGAATTTTTTTTTAATATACTGGCTTTTTTTCTTTTGAATATTTGTTTTCTTTATTTTAATCCTGTCCAAAACAGAAACTATGATCTGGAATTGGAATGAAAATATTGACGGATGTTACTCTGAATCTATCATAAAAATCAGGATGTAGAATTAGTAGATACTAAACACCTCATATACCTTGTTGAATGGATCAGTTATAACAAATTTAGTATAAGAATTTAGGAAATTGAACATAGGTATGTTGTTTTTATTCAATACCTTAAGATACAAGAAAAACAAAAGGTTATCATAAAAATTCAAGTCATCTAATAGCTTCGTGAAATCGAGAGATTCTTATGGATACCATGTAAAGCGTTTATCAGATTCAAAAATATCTAACATGTCAGATTTATTGTACAACATTTTTTTCAGACCAATCATTAAAAATGGCATCAAGGCTATGAATCCGCTAAGTCTCAATGAAGACAATATAGGGTGTCCATAAAGTTTGTGTGCACTTTAAAAAATTTATAACTTTATTTGTATTTGTGATAGAAATAATTTGTAAATTTACAACTAGGTACATTCAAATTTACAACATTACAGATTATTTCTATCGCAAATACAAATAAAGTTATAATTTTTTAAAAGTGCACACCAACTTTATGGACATCCTGTACTTCAGTTTTTACACACTGGCGCTAACCTTAAACAAACAACTCTACCAAGTTACAAGAACAACATCACTTGAACACTTCCTCGAGCAGTAACAATTAAAATGGATAGCCCATCTAAATAGAAAGGAAAATATTGATATAATCACCATATTAATTTTCCACATTACCTTAGGCAAATGGTTAATAAGGAAACTCCCATTAATACGAGAAAGATTGATAACAGTTCGGTGGTTTGAGAAGTCTATTTTCCTGAAAAACTGTTTCAAGTAAATGATTCTATAAATTTCAACCAACAGTAACGATAAGCCCTCGGTCAATAAATGGCGAATGTTTCCTGTATGGAAACGGTTAATCTCATCATTAACATCATTTTTTCTCGGTTACCTAACTCAGCCTTCAATTATTTATTTACACGCATGACTCCTACTGTAGGGAAGTGTTGATGAAGCTAGATTTGTCCGAGAATATTGTCCTTAATGTCCGCGATCCAATACAATCACTGGCTTTGGAGAGAAACGTGCTGTTACTTCTGTTAACAGACGACTTGCTGCTAATTAAAAGACAACATTTCTGGGTAAAAAAAAAAAAAAAACAGAAAAAAAACATGCTGTATATGTAAAGAAAACGTGGTTTTTTTTTTAATGTCTTTGTTTTTTTTTTTATCAAGACCGTTAATCAAAGTTAAATTAAAAAATATGGTATGAAAATTTGGTTCTTTTTGGTCGATCTTTATTTTTTCATATATCTAATTACACATACACTCACAGATATTTATTTAGACAAAAGGCGCACACCCAAATACATTCATGTAATTTTTAGCAGAAACTCGCACGCGCATGCGCGCTCACAGAAACGCATACATGCCTTTATACGTTCGTAAATATTTTCAATATTGTTTTTTTTTTGTTTTTGTTTTTTTTTTTTCCAGCTGGAATTTGTTTGCATATCTGCAATACTAACACATATTTAGAGTTAAAAGAAAATAGTTGAAAGTACTGGAACGCAAAACGAAGAAAGAGTATTTGGAGAATTCGATACTCAGAGGACATATTGAATGTAAGAGGGACAGAAGAAAACGGCATATCTAACGCAGATAATAAAGACTCCTGCTGGTCCTCTCTCATTACAACTGAGAACACGCATAGAGATACACAAGCAAAATTATGACACACACAAGCTCACGTACAGGCATATACACACAAAACGTAAGTGAGAGAGAGAGAGAGAAAGAGAGAGACTGACCGGCTCTTTCCGGGTAATTCACATCTCGGCTGTTAACTTCATGTGTGTGGCGTGCAAGGGTGGGGGCATTCTTTTTTTTTTGCCCTTTGGGGGGGGATATTTTTCTTTCTTTTTGTTTACATCTATTCGCTTTTGTTTTCGGTTGGCCTTGTTAAAAGGCCCACTTCCCAGCTGATATAGCCGATAGACGCACGTTCATCCCCGTATGCGTACCCCCCCCCCACAACAGAGAGAGAGAGAGAGAGAAAAGAGAGAGAGAGAGAGAGAGAGAAACAGATAGGCATAAAAACCAGAGGGGCACTCCTAAATACAGTCATATAGAAAATATAGAGTCCGTCGCTCAACTCTTGAACGACAGATCGGTTGAACTCTCAGCCTTCGGGCGGGAGGAACCCGAAGGAGGCTACGCCGAAGGGCGGACTGTCTTTCGGGGAGGTAAACCGACCTTGAACCCGTTTATTCGGGTTCAATGGGCATATTTTTGGCCGGGCCCACGGTCTCGGAGATCCCACGTTAAAAAGGCCTTGTGCCACATGACGCCCTCGTGGTGTGTGGGGGGGTGAATGAATATCGTCATATAGAAAAACACACACGAACGCACATGTCAATTTTTGCAGAAACTCACACGCCTAGAACACACACACACACACACACACGCACACACACACAAAAACACACACACACAAAAACACACATGCACGCACACAAAAACACACACACGCATACATACACAGTTTAACGAATATATACTACGCTCGGGAATATTTTTTAATATTGTCTTTTTTCCCTGGTGAAATATGTTTGTTGCATATCTGTAGTTGCTGGGCCACTTCGACATGGTGTAATAGCTAACGAGCCTAAGTAGTGAATTCGATCCTCACTGGGTGCTCCATACTTTTGGCCTTGTGCCACATTTAAACAACGCTTCGAAAATCATTTATGACACCCCTACGTGGTGTAATGGTTAACAACCTTGTCTCGTTAGAACAATTACGACTGAATAGTGAGACCATTTCTCTTTTATAATGACTATAATAATAAGATGCCTACTTCTTTCAGGAATTACGCAGAACTACAACTCCTTGGCCTCACGTTTTCCACTGGCATGAAATGAAGCGCTATATCGAATCAATTGCTAGGTCTGCGGCAAGGGCAGCACGTATCAGAAAATCTTTCTAACCAGAATCGACCGTGAACATTTATAAATCTAGCATTCGTCCATACATTTACCACATCTGTTCCTATGTTCCTGCTATTCTTGACAAAATCCAAAGAAAAGTAATCGATCCTGACCAGATATTCCGACTTCAGTCACTTTCTCACCGACGTGATGTGGCTATCCTCTGTCTCTTCTACAAATATTTTCACGACAACTGCGTTGACAAGCTTTCTTTTTTCTCTAGTGACTTGACGACATGAATTTAAGCGTGCTTCTAGATTGGCAACTTGGTTTCACCCTTTTACTGTTGAACTATCTAGATGCAACCGCCACTTCTACTCTAAGAGTATCATTTATCGTACTTCCCGCCTGTGGAACATCCTTCCGTTTATTTGCTTCCCTGATAACTATAATCTTCAACAATTTAAATGCAACGTCAATCGCCATTTTCTGTTTTCTTGAATTCCGTTCCTTTATTGTCCTTTTCTCAATCCTCCCCATTTTCAATCATCTCATTTTCTTTCACTTTCACTCATTGCTTCCCACTTACGTTTTAACGACATTGTTTCCTTACTTGAGGAGAAACGATTGAAAAAAAGGAAAAGAAAAAATGAATTCTTTCCATAATAATAGGTACCGACAGAATAAAAAAATTAACTCTCTTTTTTTTTTTTTTTTGTTCTCAGAACGAAATTATTTTTACAGTTATGTCCACCCTGAGAGACAAAAGGTACATTTGAACAACTCAAGATTGTAGTGATCGAAGAGGGTATCCTCCTTGAAGTCGCTTCCACAAAGCTGCGGTCCCTTTACAAACAGCACGCACTCAAAGTTAAAGGTGTGTAAAAGCCAAAAAACCTTTTAATTATCAGTTTAATATTTCAAAAACATTTTTTTCTCAGTGTTCTAATTAAAACCTGTTGTTATGCCAGAGCGAAACACTATGAAGAAAAACCGAGCTTCAATATAGTCATTTTCCAAGCGTAGCTTAGATGTGGCACAAGGCCGAAAGTATGGGGCACGCATTGAGGATCGAACTCACTACTCAGTCGTAATTGTTCTAGCGGGACAAGCTTGCTAACCATTACACCACCTCGAGGTGCCCAGGTGAGCTTCAATATATGTATCACTGAATCTGTCTTACGTGTTTATAGCCAGTCACCTCCGTTGTTAGTCTGAGTGTGTCTCTTCATGGATTCTGAATTATTGTACTTCTCATAATAAAGTTATATTTCGATATGTCTCCTTAATGGACATTAAAATCTTAATATATGTGCATAAGAAACAATTCACCTGACCATGAGTCAGCGTCTCTTCTTAATGTACTCCACGCACGCACTTCATTTCCTACCTTTTTACATAGTATCACTCAAGGGTAACACGTTTGTCAGTCGTTTTTGCATGTTTAACCATTCTAAAAGTTATTCTTTTTAATGTAAAACGTGTAGGACACAGCTTTTGCTTTAGAAATAATGTAATTTCTTTCGTTATTTTAGGCTTTCCTGTCTCTTCCTAATTTTTTCTTTTTTTGTTTCCTGGTCTTTCTCTGACTCTATCCAGAAATAAGTTCCCCCGTAATTGTGTTAACAAAATGCAATTACAAATATAGCTATCACGTCGGGGTCACTAGTAATAAATATTCAACGAGGACACTTCGACATCATTAGCAAGCTTGATTCGTTAAATCAGTTATGACTAAATAAGGAGTTCGATCACTACTGGCCCCTCCGAACATTCGGCTTTGTGTCACACGAAAACTACGCTTAGTAAATCACTATAAATATTCAACGGGGGATTTTTAATTAACCTTAAAATAATTAAACGGTATTTAAGTGGAAAAAGGACAATGCACAAAGAAAAAGAAAAAGGAGATGAAGGTGAAGAAGAAAGAAAAGAATAAAATGAAAAAGAAGATGAAATAGAAAAGAAAATAGAAAAGACAGAAAAACAAAAAGAAGAAATAAAAAAGAGAAAGAACGTGAAGAAGAAATAGAAGAAGAAAAAGAAATAGAAAAAGATGAAATTGAAGACGGTGAAGGAGAAGAAGAAGAAATAGATGAAGAAAAAGAAATAGGAGAAAAACAAATAGACGACGACGATGATAATGATGATGATGATGATGATGAAGTAGAAGAAGAGGAAGAAGAGGAAGAAATAGAAGAAGAAAAAGAAATAGAAAAGGAAGAATAAAAGAAATCGAAAAAGATGAAAAAGAAGGTGGAGAAAATGAAGAAATACAAGTAGAAAAAATAAACAGGAAAAGAAAAAGAAATAAAAACGTTGAAATGGAAGATAGCGAAGAAGAAGATAAAAGAATAGAATATATTTATTTGCTTTGTTATTCAATGCATGGCGACAGAATGTATTGCTGTCAGTAAAGAGCATACAGTTTAAGATGATAGCAAATAATTGAGAGACAAGACCAACGAACAAAATGTTATGATTTTACGTAGATTACAAATCAAGGTCTATAAATCAAAGAATTTAAAATTTCACATATTTTTTTATTATTGTCCTCCCAATTACAAACCCTGAATGAGTTTTTTATTGACCTAACAGAAGGGAGTATGATGTGTATGAGGATACGTAGAATAGATAGTTGTTGAAAAGGTTAGTATTGTAGTGATTGGGAAAGCATTCACTTCCATAATATAACGGTTTCTGTCTATATTTCTGAGATGAGGTATTATGTACATTATTTACATTATTCGTATTATTGTACACTGCAGAAATTTATTTCGCTCACTGGAGTAGACTGTTCTAGTTCCACGTCAATTATCAGTTATCTCCTGTTTATTCCCCTCTCCGGGTATTGAACTCACACTCTTTGGGTCCTGGATCTAACTAACGCCTTTATCCACTGTGCCATGTGTCCTTGAGGGTATGAATTTCTGGGTATTATAAACCTAATGTCTTCAGCAATCATTTTTTACCAGTGCTCATATTGCAATTTTTGCTGTTTTCATTGCATGTTTTTAATAATGTAAATAATGAATATAGCGTTTCTCTGCAAGTATCTGTCTGAGTAGAATTTCTTTCTTATTAATGAGAGACGAATCTGCAGTATCATTGGTCCTGATCTGACATCAGTCAAGTAGCTATTCGAATAGAGCTTAATTCTTACCAATGAAACACGGAGGGAATAGGGATAAATCGACCCTGTGAAAGTGGCATGGCGGCACTTTGATGTAAAGGTCAGAAATGATTAGAACATTTTCCTTGCAAATAGTAATAGGATAGCAAGAGGCTTGCAACGTTGCGTTGGTGGGAAAGAGGTCGTCAGGTTGAAAATAATTTATCAGCTACAAGGCTGGGTAGACGATTTTTACTCTATCAAGTGAGATTTTGTGAGTTTCAGCCCAGATATGGCAGTAATACACCATTTATAATATGGACTGACTCTTTTAAACTTAGAGCATCTCAGCTGGAGCCAGATACTAACTGGGGTGGTTTAAGGAGCTTCCCATTTTTTTCCAGCATCTTTAGATATGGATCGTATATATGAGTACCACTTGAGGCCTAAGGTGAACTTTAGTCCCAGTAGGTGTTAAAGTCAAGGAAACTCTTTGATCGTGCATTTGTTTATCATGACCGGAGGGAATTTAGGACCTGTTCGTTGAGGAACCATAGTTACTGGCTTAAGCCGTTATGAGTTGTAGCAGCGACAGCATAGCCTCGTTCTGGAAACAAGCGTTTAAGTCTTTGTAGGCTGTTCGTAACGATACTTGCAAACAAGACCTATTCAAGTAACCAAAACTTCTTTGCAATTAATGCCACAAAAAAAGCAAATAAATTCAGGAAGAATGTCGCTGATTTAATATAGATGACAAGGAGAACAGTGTATACATCCTTATTCCCAAAACAAAGGATTTCAATTTTAGAATTCAATTATTGATTTAAGAGTTTTATTTTAATTCCAAAAGTTTCCTTGTTTAAAAATACGCCGGCTGATTTAATTGTTAGCAGCCAGACTGTTTTTTTTGATAGAACATCGGCTGGTAACAACGGAGTCAAGCGTGGCTGATCCTATGCGGAGGGAATATATTGAATTCTAAGTCCTATGCAATGAAGTTAAAAGATATGCTGACAATTTTCAAATTTGTTTAGAATGTTAACTCAAGCGGAAATGTTGCTTTCAGAGAAGAAAGAAAATTATTTTATTTTCCTTCGAGAAATATTCACAAAAAAATAAACAAATAAAGAACATGAAAATCTATTCTAAAAATTTACAATTTCTGAACATGAAAGTTTATTCTTCTTTCTTTCTATATGCCGTGTCCTTTCAGGGCGATCATGGCTCTCCACTTCCCTCTATCCCTTGCAGCTCTCAACAAGTTCCTTCTCTCTGCCACCTCCCCCAGACCACGTTCTTTCATCCATATGCTTAAGGCCTCTAGGCATGTCATGCATTGTTTTCTTTTTTCTCTCTTTCCCCCTATTCGACCTGTGAGTATCAGATTCTCCATGTCCTCTTTCCTCATTATGCGTCCCAGGAACTTCAGCTGCCTCTTTCTGATGTTAAGTATAAGCCTACTCCTCCTTGTTTGCATCCTCTCCAAAACCTCATCGTTGCTCACACACTCAGTCTATCTTAGCATCCTTCTGTAGAACAACATCTCCGTCGACTCAAGTCTCTTCTTCATTTTTGAGGAAATCGTTCAACATTTGCTGCTGTAAAGGAGAACAGAGGTCACATAACAGCTCAGTACTCTTTTCTTCGTTATCAAAGAAATCTTCCTGCCCAGCTTTTGGAATGCGTCCTTGACCATCCCAATACGTCTACGGATCTCAGTGTCACATTTTCCGTCCTATGTCAGAACGCTTCCCAGATATTTAAACTTCTGTGCCAGCTTGATTCTAGTGATCCCGACCTTCAAATCGCATTTCGGGTTCATCCTTTAACTGATGACCATGCATTCTGTCTTCTTGTAGTTTATGCTTAGTCCTTTCTTCTCACTCTCCGTCGCTAACTTCTGTAGGAGATTTTGTAATTTCTTTTCCGTGTCTGCTATCACTTCTGTGTCATCTGCATATCTTATGTTGTTAAGGTTAATGCTGAATCCCGGCAGTGTTTCCAATTCTTTCAGAATTGCTTCGCTGTATAGATTGAATAGGTCCGGTGAGAAGACACATCCTTGCCTTACGCCCTTTCTATTTTTGTATATTCACTGAACTTGTTCTCTATGTGCACGCATGCTGTTTGCTGCCAGTATAGGTTCTTGATTATTCTGATATATTTCCCGAATATATCAATATTTAGCGTGGGTGGGGAATAATAATGATTTAAGTATTACTAATTTACCTATAGCTGGAGGGGAGGAGAAGGGTTGGATTGATACCTTTTCCAAGTGCATTGGCGCCTAAGTGAATATAATGAACCCAACCCGAATTGGAACTCGGCTCTTCGATTAACAATTCGAAGCCATTATCCATTACATCACCTACGTTTTCAAGCATACAACAGCTGCTATTCCCTAACGGCCACCTATCTAGGCACTGACGAAGTTCAACGTTGCTTAACTTCAGTGAGTGTTGTATCTCTCTTTCAATGGGTTTGTAAAGGTAAATGCGTATGAATTTTATCGCCATTAGCATTTTATGGATATGCGTTTCCGAAACATCTGTAATGTTATTTTTAATTTTTAGTTTTGACTCGTTAGCAAACAAAAATTAAGATGAAAAGAAATTATGATTCAGAATTAAATTAATAATAGCTGACAATGCTTCATCTTCACATGACTTAAAGATAATATCGCTACTAGTGTCAAAACACTAACAAGTATGGCGCCGAGAGAGATTAAAGGAAAAAAAAAAAAAAGAATGAAGTTGAGTTTATAACATTTCATTCGAAGTTATACGCATCTTTTAGTTCCTAGCAAAAGTGGCCGGTGCAGATAACTATTCTTCCTCGAGGCGAAGAGGGTGTAAAATCGAGTTTCACGGGGTGGGGGGGCATATCTTTTATTTTCGAGTCACTCTGTTAGGTCTTAATCGGAGACTAGTGGCTCGAATAAGTTGGAATAAGAAAACGAAAAAACAAATGAAGATGAAAGAGAATTATACATCAAAAATTAAAAAAAAAATAAACATGGATGACACAGCTTCATCTAAAAATAAATGAAAGATAATATAGTATAATTAATTTTGCCTGGATTTCCGCCATAATTCAGATATAATATTAAAACAAACTAATTTATAAACGTCAAGTTTGGAACTGTGCTTACAACATTGATAAGTACATATTCTAATGTCGGCATTTTTTCTCTCATAAGAGTACGCAGCTATCAATGACGTAAGCACAGCTTCAAACTTGTCATTTGGAAATAACATGAAGAGCAAATAAATATTTAAGAATTATTTACACTGTTTACATGCGGAGTCATCATATCATCTTTGTTGTTAATACAATATTTTGGCCTACATCAGGTTTTTATCGATCTGGGTAACCTACAGGGAATCCTGAAGTGAAACTTTTACGGGGGTAAACGGTTTTCGTTCCACTGCTCATATCGTGGGATATATCTCGTTCGTCTAGTTCTTATTCTTTGTACTGTTCTGATGAAGGCCAAAGAGCAAAACGACCGAAACAGCAACAAAAATGAGAACAAGAGTGTAAATAACAAGTGTAAATAAAGCAATCTAATTGTCATTCTCTTTTCAGAAAAGATCCGATTACGAAGACACCAGTTTTAGGTTTTGCTTTTTGTTTTTTTCTCTCCCTTATAAAAAAAATAAATGTTTCCAACATGTACCGACTCGGCATGAGAACTCAGAGAGCTAAGTTCGAATTCCATTCAAGTTCGTTACATTCAGTTATACGCAAATACACTTGAGAAATACATGACTCCCTCTGTGCTTAGCTCAGCTAAGGGTTGAATAGTAGGACTTGTATCTGGAAAAATCATTATTTCCAAAATAATGTTAATACAATATCTGCTCGTAAAAATTATTTGTTTTCTTACAATTCAAAAATATGTTTAGACTTTTAAATAACTCACAGTGTTTGAAGAGCTGGAAAAAAAGTTTATCATGGATTTTAATCAGTGTTTCGTTCGAGACTATATTTCATATCAATGTTTGTTTTCGAGACTAAATCTCATATCACTCTTTGTTTTCGAGGCTATACCTCATATCAGTGTTTTTTCGAAACGATATCACATATCAATATTTGTTTTCGTGACTATATTTCGTAACAATTTTTCAAGACTATATCTCATATGAATGTTTTTTTTTGAGACTATATTTCATATCAATTTTTTAAAACTATGTTTCATACAAATGTTTCTTAATATTTTTTTAATATTTTATATCAATGTTTTTTCGAGACTATGTCTCATATCAATGATTTTACTAGACTATATCTCATATGAATGTTTTTCTAGAGTATATCTCTTAAATTTTTGTTTTTTAGACTATATCTCATATCAGTGTTTTTTCGCGATTACGTCTTATACCAATCTTTTTTTTGTTTTTTCTAGACTATATTTCATATCAATGTTATTCTGATCTGGCATCTCGACTTCAGTACATTCCCCACCCCCAGTCGTGATGTGGCTTCTGTCTGACATTCCCATAAATATTATAATGACAATTTTTCTAATGAGATTTCCTCTTTTATTGACCTTTCTTTTCACTACTATTTTTTTTCATTTTCTTTCACTCTCAGCAACCACTTGCGTCTTAGTAGCATTATTGCCTTGCTTGTGGTGAAATGATTAAAAAAAACAGTAAAGATCTTTGTTTTAAAATTTGTTTTTTAATTTGTTCTAAAAAAAACGTAAATTGCGGTGTATGAGTCGACCTGGCGTCCAAGTCGACCTCATGATCTTTACTCAAAATTCTAGTTACGCCTACAAACATACGGTAGGCTAACAGTGGCTCAAAATTTGGGCCTACCGGTAAATAAAGTTAGTATACAGTATGCGATAACCTGTGCCAAAACTACATGAGGTCACACCACTTACTTGTATATTGAGACACTAAACATAATATCTTTCTATATGCGTTGTATGTAACAAGCTACAACACGCACCGGTAGGTACCGTATTGTGCATCAATATAACGTAGCAAACATTTAAATTTCGTTAAGTCTACTGATAATCACAGTAAAATCAACATAAACTGCTATAAAATATTAATACCGTAGATTACACATCATACCATGTAGTTTTTTTGATAATATGGCTACGAGTCGTATGTTATTGTAAAACATAGTTGTAATTACAAAAGAGACCAACAGTGGGCTTAAGGAAGCTTTATTGTGCTTATAAGTATCTCCACTTTTTCGTGGAAAACAGCATAGCGTAATGAAAAAGGCCACAAACTCAATAAAAAATAATGTTTTATCGTCAAAATGTTTATGTTATTATTAAGATGAAAGACCGAATTATTTTTTAAAATTATTTTTTAATTTTTTAATTCTTTCTAACACGTTCGAAATTTTGGTTAAAATCTTGTTTTGTTTAAGTCATCGCGGTGGCATAATAATTACATTGACTTTTTTGCGCTCTTTTTCCGTTAAAAACATTGATTTGGAAATTCTTGTAAAAATCAAATAATTTTCCGATTTTAATGAAATGTTCAGGACTTATTCACAAATGAATTAAAATATTTTTTAATGTTTTTTAAAATTTTTGAATTTTTTTTTGTACATATGTTACCCATCACTTAATTAAATTCGCAAAAAAAAACTTTCTATTTTCTGAATTTTTTTATTCGTTAAAAGTAGGACTCCTTGGAGAATGTAAATCACCTATTTTTTTTCAAACTTGCACTATTCTAACTGAAAATCTCCTCTGAATTGAAAAAATATGAATGCAATAAAAGTATGGCATTATTTAATTAGAAAAACTTTTAATTGATCGTGTAAATAAGTTATATTAAGGACACAACTGTCTGAAGAAATATAATTTTTCCGATGAATAATGAATTTTTACAAGAATTTTTTCATTTTTTTAAATTAATAATAATAATGTATAATAATTTAAAATCGTGTAAAATTCTGTAAGTGGAAACGAAATTTACAAATCTAAAATTGAAAAGATTAATAAACGTAGTTACACTATTCAATTTTTTAAATATTTTTTCAAATGTTTTACTTAATTTGTTCCTTTTTTTCATCTATGAAAGGCTAAAGATGATATTGTTATGAAAAGGTCACGTAATCTAAGAGTTTTGTCTCTTTACAGAGAAATTATGAAAATTTTATAGTGTTTTAATTTTTTTATTTTTGCATAAAGCATCTTCGAAAGGTAAATAAAAGTCAATAAATTATTAGATAAATGCGGAAAATATGTTCATTTGTAAAAATTACTAGGTAGTTAACCCCCCCACCACCACCAAAAAAAATATGCTCACTTAGATTTCGTAAAATTTATGTCAGTTCTAATCAGCCATACTAGCTGTCATCGCTTCGTCATTTAATCGCCCATCAATTATCGCTTCAGATAAACACAGCCGATCAATAACGAATGGTTGTATGTTAGTTTTTATGCTATACGTAAGTAATATTTATTTCAGATCAGATTAATTTAACTTTATTTTGTTTTTATTTTACTCAATGTGTCATATATATATATATATATATATATATATATATATATATGTGTGTGTGTGTGTGTGTGTCTGTTGGAAGAGTTTTAAAATTGATCAATTTGTTTACAAATTTCTTAAAATTAAGAAAATGGCCGCTTTTATGAAAATTTTAAGTAATCGAAATTAAATTTGACATTCTAATCTATATAATTTCTATCTGAAATACACCAGAATATTTTACTTACTGGAAATAATAAATTTAGTAATTTCGGTTTCAATTAAATCTAAAATGAAATGTTCAAGAATTGCTTTTTCATTTTTAAACTTCAGGTATCGAAAATGTTATTTCTGAGATTAGGTATTATGTATACTATTTACATTATTCGGACTAGTGTTCTCATTTTTGTCGCCATATTTATTACAACGTTTCGGCCGTTCTACGCTCCGGCCTTCTTCTGGTGGTTGGAATGTCGAAGTGAACCCTTTATTTCGCTCACTGCGGTAGACTGTTCTAGTTCCACGTGCCATGTTTTTTTTTTAATGGATATCAATTATCAGTTATCTCCTGTTAATCCCCATCTCCAAATTCTCCACTGCGCCATGCGTCCACGAGGACACACGGCACAATGGATAAAGGCATTGGTTAGATCCAGTGACAGGACCCAAAGAGTGTGAGTTCAATACCCGGCTAAGGCAGTGGTTTTAGGCTTGAAAACTCGACTACTTCGTCGCAATTTATGGTATTAATATTCTTCTTCATTTTTTTTATGTGCCATGTCCTTTCCGGACGTAGGCGATCATGGCTCCCCAGCTCCCTCTATCCCTTGCAGCTCTCCGCAAGTTAATATGGGTAAAATTAAATTTGCTTTCGTTTCCTTTTGACTTCGGGGGCGACAACAGGTGCATTTCTTTCGTTTTTTTTATTACGAAATATTTATTTCCGTCTATTATTTTGATAGATTGATTTTTCACAGTTTTTACGAATTTGTGTTTTTGTCTGTTATTAGAAAAGATTCTTTACGAAGGTCGCCTTTTTGTCTGTTATTAATTCTGGAAATTTTTTTTTTTTTTTTTAGATTTGAAAACTCGACATTTAAACCGCAATTGACAGTAATAAAGTTCTTAACAACAAATTATGGGAAATATACTTTGCGCAAAATTAGCTGTTTATTGTCACTTGTCATTCAAGAAAAGAAGTATAAACTTAAATAAGATCGACGTGCAAAAATTAAGACCGGGAGATGAGCAAAAGCAGTGAAATTTTTTTGCGTTTATTTCTGTTTTTTTTTTCCTTTTTATTTTTGTACTTAATAAATCCGGCTTTCTTTTCTAGCGATCATAAAACTCTGATCGTTCAAGCGGTTAAAAATGAGAATTTATATTTCTGACCCATTCACACACATGCATTTGCGAAGGCGTGAGAAAAGAATAATCAGAAACAGGCAAACGGAGACGGTATATGCAAATATGGATGCAATTTTCATTTTTAGACAAAAATAAAATCATCTCGATGTTTGTGATAGTCTTATTTGAACGGAAATATTTCTCAGCAGAAACCGATTTCTTTTTTTTCTCATTGTGCCATTCATTCATACTGGAATTTAAATCGGTCACTCAGTCATGCAACTGAAGAAAGTAGGTTATGGCTTCATATTTTCATAATAATGTACATTTATCGGGTTAAAAATAATTAAGGTGAAGAACTACACCCTTGTGCAAATTAATTGTAACAAAACGAAGAATTCCGTTCTTATTTACATTTTTTTCGTATTTTTTCCAATAAAACATGACCCAGTACACATGTTATTATTTCGCATGCCAATTCCACGAAGTCGTTCCTTGCAGATTGACCACAGATTCTCGATTGAATTTAAATTAGGAGAGTTTCCGGGCCAGTCTATAGTACTTTGATTTGTTCACTGGTAAGGCTTGCTAGAGTGTTCCTGCAGCGTTACAATTTTCATACGCTTCCTTTGAGTAATGTCCATCGCAGACAATGGTCGTAGGACAACTAATCGACAGTCGGGAGAATAGTGTCTGGGTGTGATAAAAATCTGATGCAATCACGGATGACGCAATATTTTTCAAGGCCAAACAAATTTCATCATACACTCCGAAAATAGATTCATATTACTGCACACCGGTGCAAATAGCTTAATCTGAGAAAAAATAGAAATCGATTACACCCTGTCACTCCAGTGGGTGTAAAACTGACCGTATGGTGAAAGAAAGAAAAATAAAGCGGTTGTTTCAATTAATTTGCACAAGGGTGTAAATTAAATTTTATTGTCGTTACTGGCGATGCAAAAATGGTTAGTTTGGTTTATTTTTATTTTAACGCATATCAATCTCAATGTGTCGACAAGATTTTTAGGAGAGTTTCGTATGATTACAATATGTATTCTTTCTAAGAAATCATTTTTTTCGCCCTTAATTTTCATTCAATATTTCTCCTATTATAATCACAAATATATTGTAAGCAGATCTGGTTTAATATTCGTTTATATCGGATTTTGATTCCTCAAAAACTATAAAGCATGAAATCTATAATCGACTCTGTTTACTTGCAAAAACTTTACGTAGAGTCCAATAGCTCAATAATATTCACGTAAAAATGGAAGACAAGAAAAAAACTTATTCGACAAAATATTTCACATATAAATGCATGTAAGAAAAAAACTATGCGAATTAAATCTTTAAAAAATATGTTGAGCATAGAACCGAAAGAGATTATGACAAAATGTATATGAAAATGACAGATGATTTTTTTTTCTCAGTACATTAACAGACGAAAGCTGCACGTTGAATATAAGTAAACCTTGAATAGAACATTCAAAACTTGCATTCCAAAAGAGAGCAGCTTTATACTCGTCTGTGTCAAGACCGTGTCACCGTATGTTCGTCACGGCTACGTGCATTTTGATGATGTCAGCACATTTAAAAACGAAAAACTGTTAGACGTGACGCACAGACACAAATAGACGCACATTTATTTTTGCAATTAGCTACAGAAAAATACTAATTTTTACTTATATCGAATAAGATATTTTAGCCCGGTCCTCACTTTCCAGTCTTGATAAAGTTCAAAAGCGTCTCCGAGTCCTTGTTGAAGAAGAATTATTTTACACCCTCCGACTTTTGTCACACAGGCGGCATGTGGCGAGTCACTGACTGCTCTGTCACTACTACCATGGGAAGTGATCGGCCGAATTACACTTCTTGGTTCCGATAAGTTTAATCTTCACGGCTAGGAGCCGCCATGCCCACATTTTCTCCGTATTCTCTTGAATCACTGCCCCGTGTGACAGGCTCCATAGAGGATGTTTTCCCGATCACTACAATCTTAATCTGTCCATGTCTAGAATTAATCGTTATCTTCCCTTCCAATCTATATAAACTACCCCTTAACGTAAGCCTCTAGGCCTTTTACAGGATGAAACTTACTCTAATATATATATATATATATATATATATATATATATATATATATATATATATATATACATACATATATATATATATATATATATATATATATATATATATATATATATATATATATATTTATATATATATATATAGTCATCCAGAGACAGACTGTATCGCTGTATCACAGCTCTTCAGTGTGGCTAGACGTCCGATTGCTCGAAACCAGACTGATTTGACATCAATCAGATAACTTGCCTCTCGGCCATCGTTGCGCGGCACAAAGGAAGAGAATTTTGACGTGTTTCTCTATACGAAATACGCCAGCGGCTCGGAGAACTCAATTCATACTTGAAGAGTAATGCTTAATAGCAGTAGGAGTCGCTGCTTTTTTTAAAACACCCTTTCCCTAGAGATGTCAACTGGATTTCCGGGAGCATATATATATATATATATATATATATATATATAGTCATGCACACAAGGACTGTTTCACTGTATCACAGCTTCTCAGTGTGGCTAGATGCCCCATTGCTTCAAGCCGGGCTCGAAAATATAGGCTAACGGCATGCTATATTTATGTGTTAAATTTCTCAATATCAAGGATAACACGTATGCTAATATAAAAGTGGGCATTGAGGCCAACACCTTGCGTCGACAGTCTGTCTCATGCTTAAACGCAATATTAAGGCCGTGAAGATTGCTTTCAAGCGTGAAACAGACTGTCGCTGATGAGTTTTGATTTCAGTGTCCATACAGATATATATATATATATATATATATATTTTAAATTGACCCCGTTTTCGAACGTAACTAATAACTGATACAACAAAAGTTAATAAAAATGAACACGCTACCATCCCTTTTTGTGTGCGTTTAAAAAATAAGTTACTCCAGTATTTTCTTTAAGATGAAATTGAACTAATGCTTTTAATTTAATTACAAAATGAAATTTGAAGTTTTTAGCTTCCATTTTTGAACGATGGTTATTACTGTGTAGCGAAAAAACATATTTTAAATCAGTTAATTTAAAATATTTACGCTCTGTAAATTTACATTGAGCACTGAAAAATTGAAAATAAAAATAAAAAAATATCAATAAGAACACCGGTTTATATATCTTACTGTTCTTTCTTTATATATATATATATATATATATATATATATATATATATATATATATATAATTATATATACATATATATATATATATATATATATATAATTATATATACATATATATATATATAATTATATATACATATATATATATATATATATATATATATAATTATATATACATATATATATATATAATTATATATACATATATATATATATATATATATATATATATATATATATATATATATATATATAATGGTATGTATGTGACAGCATTTTACTGCTGAATTACTTACATGTAACCAATAGTTTCTTTTCTCGCAGTTCCGGCCTGTCAAACTCCATTCCGTTTCATTGCTTTCCTGATAACTTCAATCTTCAAAATTTTAATGGAATGTCAATCGCCATGTTGTATATTCTTGAAACTCATTCAGCTTTTATCCTTTACTCCATCACCCCTATACCCAGTCTTTTCACTCTCTGTAAACCGCTGCGTACTAGTGGCATTTCCGACTTGCTCGGGGTGAAACAATAAAGAATACATACATGCATATATATATATATATATATATATATATATATATATATATATATATATATATATATAACGAATAGAGTACAATTCCAATCTTCGTAACATATAATTTAAAAGAGGGCTCAATACAAAGTAGAGCAATATTTATTTTAGGATATTACGATAGGATATTATATTTAGGAAGTTTCGATGCGTATCAATGCATCTCATCAGGGCATGGTAAAGCATCTATCTATCGATCAATATATATATATATATATATATATATATATATATATATATGATTTACAATAGCCTGATGAGATGCATTAATGCGCATCGAAACTTCGCCTGCAATTGTGTGGCGATTTTGCCATGTTTTCGGTGTAATATCCTAAAATAAAGAATATTGCTTTACTTTGTATTGAGACATCCTTTAAATTAAATGTTACGGACGTTGGAATTGTATTCTTTTCGTTCTTATTTTATTTGCACACACACACACACACACACACACACACACATATATATATATATATATATATATATATATATATATATATATATATATATATATATATATTCTCTTCTCGACTCTCCTGTCGAATTCGACGTATGAGGGTCAAGCAGATCAGTTCCTAGGAAACCGACAGCCCGACAACAGCACATGTGATTTGATTATAGTGGTGAAGGTTCCGTGCAGAACCATCCACACCTTTTGAAGGGTTGGATACAGAGACCTGGTGCCCTGCGTGCCACAAGGTCCCCAAACGAACCTCCGCAGGTTTTGATTTCAGAGTTGTCCTCATAGACCAGTTGACATCTAATGCTATAGAACTCAGCCTGTACATTACATTCACTTACGTGCTAATACCCTTGGGAAAGGTGTGAATCCTCCTCTTCTACCTACACACACACACACACACACACACACACACACACACACACACATATATATATATATATATATATATATATATATATATATATATATGCATACCGTATTTTCCGGACTAATACCCTCGACATTTTTTTCTCTAAATATGTAGGTTGCGGGTTATATAACGGTGCGGGTTATATATGAATTGTTTCTTCTAAACTTCAGTGACCTGTGTTAGGGTTAGGAGAACATAACTTCACAAAAACCGGTCGCCAGTGTCGAGCCAACTATGTCCAGATAGTTGAATTTATAAGAGTGTGGATTATATATACAGGTGCAAACTATAGTGCAGAAAATACCGTATATATATATATATATATATATATATATATATATATATATATATATATATATATATATATATATATATTAGCTAGAAATAAGTTGTTCCTTCTTATTGACACCTTGCTCGTCGAAAATTCTTTAAGAATAGAGTGTAAGCATCACTTTGAAATGCCCTATACGAATATTCTACAGTTGCGTTGGTGATCATGACTCTCCACAATTTTCTTTTCATAGTCCTTAATAAATTTAAAAATGGGAATAATATATCAATAAAAAAAATTATACTGATTAATCTAGGCAAACATAAAAGAAGAACCTTTGTCTACTGCTCAGACAGAAGTTCCTTTATGGAATAAACTAAATCGAGTACGCTGATGCCGAATGTGTAGTTAGATTTGTTCGAGCTCATAGTCTACTTAAGTTTAAGGTAAGTTATGTTGGGTTAGTGGATTTAACAAAATATCAAACCTTGCCGGGGCGAATATGTCTCAAGGGATAAAACATTACAATGAATTATCAACAGATATACAGATGTTCAGTATAATAAAATATAGTGATAAGGTTTATAGTGGAGTCAACAATGAGGACACAGACCCAGCTTACACGAGAATCAACAGGATAGAGAGTGATATGGTTTAAAATAGGGTCAGCAAAAAGGGAACACCTGTCCGGTTGAAACTACGATTAAAAAGGTAGACACAGGTAGGTTTTACTATAGGACCAAAAGCTTAGACATATATTCGTTTTATAATAGATTGAAAAAAATAGGCATAGATCCGGTTGAAAGTATTATAAAAACGTTAATACCACGTTCGTTTTACAATAGGGTCAAGAAAGAGCCGGTTTACGCTATGGTCAAAAAGATACAGGTCCGGTTTACGATATCATCAAAAAGATAGAGTTCCGGTTTATGATATCATCAAAAATATAGAGTTCCGGTTTATGATATCATCAAAATGATAGTGTTCGGGTTTACGATATCGTCAAAAAAATATAGCTTCCACAATGCTGTTTCGTCCAGTTATTTTAGAGTATTTATTTATATTTCAGCTTTCTTTAAACAAACGATATTTTAAATATTTAGAAAATATTTTTTGGCATATTTAAAAACCATTTTCAAGTGAATATGATTTAGAAATATTTTTTGGCATATTAAAAATATTTTTTAATTTAATCTGATTTAAAGTTCAAGTTTATCTCGGAAGTTCTATTCTTATTAAATATTGTAAACAATCAGTAAAATATGAACTTGTAAACCAGACCATTGATGACACAAACGAATTGAAATATTTAAATGAATCATAATAAAATTAACTTTCATTTCATTGGAATGCTGAAATCAACTTCATTATTTTATAACCTGCAGTGTCAGTGACCCAATGGGTAGTCTAGTAAATAAATAAAAAGTATAATTGTTTGGCGTCTGGATAGAGAAATATTCCAAAACTTGATAGACTATTTTATAACAACCCTTTAGTGCAATTAATTATTGAATTAATTAATTTTAATTAATGCATTAATGCTTTGATTATTAATTAATTTTTCTATTAAATTATTTCTTTTTAGATAGATTTTGAATTACATATTTGACTTGGCTAATAAAAATTTAGTAATATATCGTAACTAAATGATATTTTTGAAAAGTATGCTGACAATGCAACGTGTCTGGAAAAAATCCGAGAGCTTTTTAGACCATCTATAATACAATGCATTCGAACTTTATTGATAATCTTATGTGACCTAGCAGCAGACGATATGAAAATGACTGAGAGTTTGCAGACACAAATGTTCACTGTTTACTAAAACTTCCTACTCTGCGCAACAGAATTCTAGCTTTTTCTCTCTCACTCCATCTTCTCCACTTCACTTTAACTCCGTCTTCCTCTCTCCCTCTCACTCCATCTTTTTTTCTCTCACACTCCATCTTCTTCCCCCTTCTCTCGTACTCCATTTTCCTCTTTCTTTCTCACTCCATCTTCCTCTCTCTGTCTCCCTCTCTCATTCCATGTTCCTCTTTCTTTCTCAAAATCCGAACACACAAAAAGCATCCACCAAAAGCTCGCATTAACTACACGTCCCCCACATCCGAGTCTCTCGCGTCGAAATACACAACATGCATTCTGTACTTACCGTTTATCAATAGCTGCAAATCCAAGTTCACATACCAATGCAACGTGTTCCAGTCCCCATTGGGAACTCTACTATTCATACCTTGTTTCGTATTAAGTTGAACATCGTACTAAATAACCTACATAATATTACACTTAAGAAATCTACCATTCGCCTGTGCATTGAATACTGCTGCCATATTTGGTCTGGAGCTCCTACTATTCATCTCTAGGTTCTTGACAAATTTCAAAGAAGGAACTGTAATGCAATAGATCCTGACCTGGCATCTCGACTTCAATCACATACCTCTCTATCCTTTCTATAAAGATTTTCATGGCAACTGTTCTGACGAGCTTTTTTCCTGATGTTCGGAATGAATTTAAACATGCTGCTAGATTAGGATGTAGATTCCAGCCATTTACTGTTGGAATCAGTCAGTTATGTGCTATGCGTGATGCACGCTTTGGCGATCATATATCTTTCGATACATGACTGACGAGGCAGATTTTACCTGCAGTAGGTTGCCATTTCTTTCTGCGGTAGACCAGTTGCCATCCAAGGCTATAGAACCCGGTCTGTCCTGCTATTTACCCATAGCTGGGAAAGAAGAAGAGCATTCATACCATTTTCGAGGGTATTAGCACGTAAGTGAATGTAATTTGACTGGAATTCGAACTCGGCTCTCTGATTCCTCAATCCGAGCCGCTATCCATTATTCCACCGTGCCTCAAATCTAACCGCCACTTCTTCAACAGTTTCTTTTCTTGCACTTCCCAACAGTGGAACTCCCTTCCGTTTACTTGTTTCCCTGATAACTATAATCTTAAAAAAATTAAATGTAACGTCAATAGTCCTCTGGTGTCTTGAATCCCGATCTTTTTTTTCCTTTCCTCAATCCTTTCTTCTCTCACTTTCACTCCGTGTGTATTAGTGGCATTCTCGCTTTGCTTGGGATGAAACGGTTAAAAAAAAAGTTGCTGATTAAGCGGAGATGTTGACAAAGGTAAATGTTAACAATGGAAACGAAGCCTATTTTATCTAATTTTCAAATACACAAGAGATAGTTATGTTAATCCTGTATCTCTCGAGACGTCGGAGATAAGGAATGGCGTCTGTTGCTTGCCGGGAGCTGAAATACCGGGATAACTCTATTTGTTTTTATCCCAACAATAGGTTAAGATTCCTTAGATAATAAATTGTTTTCATGACCCAACACCACTTAATCTTGAAGGCACACACACACACACACACACACGCACACACGCACGCACGCACACGCGCGTACAATGAATACGGATTGCTTATATCGTTGGAAAATGCTGCATATGGTAAACACAGGAAACGTCCGTTTTCCAATCCACTGTCGTAAAAAAGTTCGACTCACAATTCGCATTGAATTGGCCATCATTGCTGATTACCTTAACAAGAGATTTTATAATTATTTATCAGATATCTAGAGTAGCCATCTGCATCGAGTATTAGTTTAAAAATATTATCGCAGCTCAGTAAAACGGTAGTGATACGCTTTCTTAGTATTGTGATCAGTCCAATTATTTAAAAATGTTGGACACACACACACGCACGCACACACACACACACACACACACACACATATATATATATATATATATATATATATATATATATGTATAGATAGATAGATAGATAGATATAGATAGATAGATATATTACTGATTATTGATAAGTAAATGATTGAGTCAAAGTTCATTTCAGCGACACCAGTCATTAATATAGAAGATCTTTTGTTGTAAAATAAGGTAATAGATTTTTTTATTTATCAATCCAACAGATTTTTCTCACTTTAAACATTATCTTTAGTGGACACTAATATATGAGTAGACGCTCTATTTATTTATTAAACGTTTATTTATTTTAGCCTGCCGGCCTAGATAATTTAATTTAATTTAAAGACAATTTAATGTATGTAGATACTTACTTTCCGTACAGACAATTATTTTTTATTTCATGGGTGTCATTTGCTGGATTTCGTAATTAATTTCGATTATTACCAGATTTATTTACAAGTTATAAAAATTGTTATCGTACAAAAAATTCTTCCAAAATTTCAGGACTGCGGGTACAGATCCGGGACTGAATGTTTTTAATTTTGCTCACGGAGTTGGCCTGATCCCAAAATGTTGGGCTACGGCCTCTAAGAGTAAAGTTTAAAAACGACACACTGACATTCACACACATATATATATATATATTTAATTGTATTGATATATATATATATACATATTTAATTGTGTTGATACATATATATATAAGACATTTTTATGTTTATACATTGTTTTTATAGATACAAATATTTAAGTAAATGCTCTGTTTATAATAAACAGTATTAAATAACATTTACCGGCCTGAATGTCCGAGAAATTTTCATAGAAAATATTCGTCCTCGGACTGGAATCGAACCCGTATCCTATACGGAACCGTCATTTAGACTGACGTGCCATAACCGTTTCGGCCACAGAGGAGTGCTCGGTTAGTAAGCCTGATTTTACTGTCTCTAAACTACAATCTTCCATGATTCTCTCGCGTACATTCATGTCTGCTCAATGGGTATGCAAATGAAAAAAAAAATGACGTCACACATTATGAAATGGACAAAGTCCGACAATTATTTTTATGTTTATAGTTTCTTTTTTTGTCCATTTCATAATGTGTAACGTCATTTGTTTACACTTGGATGCGCTTTGAGCAGATATGAATGTACGAGAGAGAATCGTGGGAGATTGGAATTTAAAGACAGTAAAATCGAGCTCTCCTCTGTGGCCCAATCGGTTCAGGGACGTCAGGGTATATGACTGTTCCGTATAGGATACAGGTTCGATTCCTGTCCGAGGACGAATATTTTCTATGAAAATTTCTCGGACATTCAGGCCGGTAAATGTTTAATACAGTTTATTATAAATACAATATTTGTATCTATAAAAAGAATGTATAAACATAAAAACGTCTTCAAATAATTGTCGGACTTTGTCCATTTCATAATATATATATATATATATATATATATATATATATATATATATATATATATATATATGTTATTCTGCTTTCACAGTTGAATACATGATAGATGATACTCTGCTTTTGTGCATATACATGTTTCTGTGGACATAATTAGAAGAGGCTGTGATAGGAGAGTGTAATTTTGTTAAAGTTATATTTTGGAATACAGTTTCATTTAAGAAATTTTAGGATATAATGTGGATTCGTGTCATGGAAGAGTTCATTCATGTTGGTTGTTTGGTTGATTCTGTTTGATGGCATGTCAACACCTTTATGGGTTATTTAATGCTGAAATCTAAATATTTTGAACACAATTTCATAACTAAATTTATTTTGAAATCAATTTAAGCCTTCAAACTACAGATAAAATATATTGTTGATCATTTTGCTATAAAATATACTGTTAGTCATTTTCCTATAAAATGTATTGTTGGTCATTTTATTATAAACTAGCCTAGAAACCGCCCTTCGGGTGGACTTTAGGCTAGCTCCCGCGGAAGGCTTTTGAACCTTTAGCCGTTTACCTTCACCGTCCTATGTATGTAAAAATTATACAAATTTAGAAATAATAAGATTATTTTAGCTTCATTCAGCACCTTAATTCGACATAATCTTTCTTCGTATACGCTATCGGTTTCCGTAATTTACATTTATTTTGCGCGCAATTTTTATGTTCTTTTAAAATCACCATTATTTATGATTCCTTCACATAAAGTCACTTTTAAAAGACAAACTATGTAATATTTCGAATACATCCCACAACGCGTGCTAGAAAAAAAAACAAAAAAAACATGAGCAATGTACCGTGCCCCGCTTAAGTTTTAATTTGATTTAATTAGGCGATATCAATTGCAACTGCGACGAAAAGCGAAATTAAACTTAAACCTTTAATTAAAGAATTGTATTTTTAAACCTTTCACTCTGTTCGATATTTAAATTTAATGTAAATAAGTTATTTATTTAAATTTTAATCGCATGTAACTACAGCATTTACTAGCTGTTACTTCAGGTTGCCGTCGAGATTGGAAAACGGACGGACAGACACACGTACACTGTGCTTATATATATATATATATATATATATATATATATATATATATATATATATATATATATATATATATATATATATTAGGTCATTTCTTTTTTATTTATTTTTATTTCTGGTCTTTTACTATAAAAATCTATATTTATACTTTCATAGAGTTTTGTTTGGGGGTTTGTTTAATTTGGGTTTATCTCCTAACAGGTGATATCACCCCGGGGCTGGACCTATGAACAACAGCAATTAAAACCGCACAAATTAAACCCTCCAATCGCCCGATCAGAGGCCTTGCTGCCGGGGGGAGTTTTTCGTCAAACCCAGAACTAGAACCGGTCCTGTCTATCATCACGCGTATAATGAGCTTGCTGTAAAGACTGAATAATTGCAGACAATTTTGTCTCAGACCTCGAAGCATACGTATCCATGATGGCAGTACATCTTCATACCCTCATATATTCATTTAAATCATTCAAATTCAATTTGTTTGCGGTAACATTCAATCAGGTTTCTCTACGCCCTCGTACATTTTCGTTTGTATTTGAGTATATATATATATATATATATATATATATATATATATATATATATATATATATATATATATATATATGGACCCGTGGTCGAGTGGTTAGAAATTTAGCTTTTTCGACCATAGGAAACCGTGCATCACCATCGAGACTTGTTTGAAAATCCATACCCGAATTTGAAGCAATCCTCATGAGTGAATGTTTTCATTGAAAACGCAAAGTGCACGAAGTCACAAGTCATCGTGACTGAGGGTTTGAGCGTTCTAACCTTGTTAAATTACTGAGCACGCTAGATTGTGTGCTGTCAACCAGAAAAAGTCATTATGGTTCTCTCAGCATAGTTACTGAATAAAGCATTGGTTAATCCTGTAGATGTTGAAGCAATACAAAACCATGCCTGAGCATATTCCTGCAAGAGGGATTAGTTAATCACCCTAGCATACTCGGAAACGAACAGCTAGCTATTATATATTATGTGCGTGTGTATGTTTATATGTCCATTTATATGTATCTAGACGCGTTCGCTTTATGACTGTTATCAAGAAATAATCAATCATTTACACTCGTCGTGGGTGGCTTTTATTTAAAGTGATACCTTCAACGAACTCATTCACTATTATATTCCGTGTCCTTTCTAAGAAAAAAAAGATCAAGCTTATAAAACGACGACCGCTTCGCTTAATACTCCAATCGAATATAAATATACAATTCGGTATGTTAATATCCTGGCAAGGGCGTGAACTTCTGTATGAATTCGGGTATGTTCTAAATGTATGCAAGAGAACCTCTGTCTGTGAGTGTTTGTGTGTATGGGTGTATAATATTTGATATGATGACGTCATTTCCTGTCTTTTTTAACCAGTACCAATAATCATTTAACGGAAAGGTTTTTTTTTTTATTTATTTCTTTTTCCGCCTTCAAGTCTAAGAAGAACTCAGGCGTAACAAATCTTTCACATGATTGATATTGTCACTCTAGCTAATTTCCACCGAGGACATAGCCATAAAAATCTTTCTTCAGTTATCGTCCAAATCCTCTAGAATATAGCATTATATTCAAAATGTGAATGCAATGGAGCTTAATAAAACCCGATATATATATATATATATATATATATATATATATATATATATTGATACATGTTTCATTAGATAATATAGACAAGTTTTGTCTATTTATTTTAAGTAAATACCTTACATATTATTTTCTACTTTGTTATACAATTTCTACAATATTGCTCTTGATATATATATATATATTAGCAGCATGGCCCGGCGTTGCCCGTACTTGATTCAAAAATCGTACGACTCATACAGCAATCGCTATCACTTGACTTAAAATATTTTTGCCCTTCCTTGCCTTTAAAGGAGTTTCCTTTGCCATGCTGATGTTGCTACATGCCTTACTTCTTGCCTATCTCACACTGCGAATTTTTTCTAAGCTCTATACTAAACATTAAATCTGTTGCGAAAAAAGAACTAAACAAAATGAACACAAAACGATCAGCTTTAAAAAAGGACTTGTAACTGGAAAAACCGAATGAAAAAAGAATGTTAACAACAAATACTTTTTCACACCCAACTGCGGAATCAGAATCAACGTTGAGTTTAAGCAAGCGAATGAGCCAATTGGAGTAAAGTGCCATGCAGATTTAAATTTTTCCCACTTGTGACGAATGCAGCTATCGTTTTTTTTTTTGCATGCTAGCATGCTAGTTAACATTCCTGTCAGTCAGCTATTGGCTCTTATGCTGGCCAATAGAATCTCCCTGCCTATTCGTAGCAGCCAGCTATAGGCTCTCACTCTGGCCAGTAGAAAATGGCCGCAAACTACATGAAAACTGCCGTAGAAGCATGAAAAAATCGATTATTTCCACTACCGATGACAGTTGGGAAATGCAAAGGCGGTCTTAGCCTTCCCGCTAACTTGGAGCATGTGCATGTAAATTTTGGTGCAAATCCGTCTAAAATAAACACACACACATCCTGCCTTTTATAGATAGAGATATATGTCCCCCCCCCGTTTTTTTTTTTTGCTCTTCATTTCCGTTGTTGATATTTTCGTTTAAATTTATCAATTTTTCCAAAGATCTTCTCCTGATGAGATGTTGGACGAAAAGGCCTTAGGGACTATTACCATTAATAAATTCCTTGTATTTAAAACAGTATACAGATTTTGTACCTCTAAGCATTTGTTTATATATATATATATATATATATATATATATATATATATATATATGACTAAGAAAAAAAGGAAATATTAGCTGACACGTTTCATCCTCAGATGGACATTATCAAGGCAAATGTAAGGATTTTATTTTGCAGCAAGTATATTATTCTTTACAGTAAGCTTTACTCTGTACAGAGCTCGGGTGCTACTCGAGGTAGTGGGTTCCATTAAGAGGCATTTTATATGGATCAGAGAGGAAAATAACGATTAATTTTAGACTTGAACAGGTTAAGATTGTATTTATTGAGGAAATATCCTATTTCGAGTTCCACCAAGCAGGATTTCTTGGAAAGACTTTACCCCAGTGGAACTTACCGATGGAATACAGGGGGAATGTAGATGGTTGGCTACAACGTAAGTGGCATGGCTAGTGCTGACCGTGAAGTTTAAGCCTGGCAGAACCAAGGAATGTAGTTCGTCTGAGCACTTTCTATGGAAGTAGCGATAGAATAGTAATAGGTTCGCCACATTTCGCACGTGAGAGAGAGGTTAGAGAGTGGAAAATAATTTGTCACCCAAAAGAACGCAGACTAATTTCATATTGTCTTTTTACAGATATTTTTAAATTATAACTGAAATGTTACAAACAGACACAACGACATCCACACACACAAGTGTATAGAGAAAAACGTTAAATTATATATATATATATATATATATATATATATATATATATATATATATATAAAGAAATATAGTCTTAAGGTGTGCTATATTTATGGAATAAAGTGCTCAATACCAGAGATAGAGCGTGTGTAAATATAAAAGTGAACATAGTAGAGGCGACAGTCTGTTTCATGCTATATGCAATCGTCAGGCCACATATGCTGTTATTTTTCTCGGCTATTTATATATATACGGGTTAGTGGTGCATTGTGGGTATTCTATTATGGCGGTTATTTTACCGGAAGTCGTTTGTTTATTTATTTGGGCCAAATTATATTGCTTGTTTTTATTTTTTATTTTTTATTTATTTATTTATTAACGTAGTAAAAATTTGTTTATATCACTTATTTAACAGTTTTGTTTTGGTTTGAGAATTTAATTAAAGCTATTTGTTCCATTTTGAGGTTGATTGTTGCAGTACATTCTAAGTATTATTTTGGCGGGAACAGTTTTTAATTGATTATCTTTATTTGGGATTGGTTTGTTTATTTATTTACTTGGATGAATTTAGGTCAATTTATTTTACTTGTATATTTTCTCTTTTCGGTTTTCGATTTTTAAGTAACATAGTATTTATTTATGTTTTATTTCTATTTTTTATTGTTATTTTGTTTACTAGTATATTTATTTGTTTTTATTTTATTTTTTCCGTTTTTAATTTTTTAGGTTACATATTAAAAATTTATTTTCAGGTCTGCATTTCGAGATGAGCTCGGATCATTTGTTTAATAAATTATTTTGGTCGGGGAAAGTAATGATAGCTATTTTTTCCTCCAAGCAAAGTTTGCAATTTTTTCATTGGTTGTTGTAGGCTGATGATTTTTTCCTTATCTTCCATGATATTTTTGGTGTGATGTGCGTTTTGTTTTTAATTTCCCAGATATACTTAGAAAGCATTGTACTGTTCGCATATTTACTATTTGTGAAAGATGTTTTGTGTGTATAATTTCTTTGTTTCCAGGGTCCTTCAGTTACTCCTATGTATACTTTTTCATCATTATCTGGTGATTTTATCGTGGCTTGGTATATTACGTTGTTTTGTAAACAATTTCCGTTTAAGGGACATTCGTTCTTTATTCTGCAGTTGCACGTGGGTTTAATTTGTTCGTGTGGTTTATTGATAATTTTCCTATTGTGCTTTTTTATTATTTGTGCCATGCTCTCGGTGCAGCTGTAGCTTATTTTTACTGTGTTTTTGTTGAATATCTTGTGTAAGGTGCTTGATTCTGGGAAGTGTTTGTGTAAGAGTTTGAAGAATATTTTTCCTACATTTGTTTTTACGTTCTTGCTGTACGGTGGGTTGAACCATATGATATTTCTTCTCCTGTTGGCCTTTTTTGTATTCTGTGCTGAGTATGTGAGTATTGCTGGGAATCCGCTATCTTTTAGGGCCGTTTCATAGTCTTTCTTAGCTTTGTTAAATAGGGATTCATTGGAGGAATTGTCAGAGAGCCTGCCGTTAATCGATTTTGGTATCTGTTTGATTATAGAAGGTGGATGGTTGGAAGATGTGTGTATGTAGAGTGGTTTGTCATTAGATTTTCTATATGTGCCTTCTCTTAGGTTGAAGTTAACATCTAGAATATATATATATATATATATATATATATATATATATATATATATATATATATATATATGCGGCGTCTAACAGTAAAATTGTCCAAATCGTGTAACAGCAAAACTGTTTAATTCTTAGATTAAGCTTTGAACCGTTGTATCGTAGAAAGGATTAAAGATGTCTTACTAGAATTCTCCGAGCTTTTTATAACACTATTGGACCCTATGTTGAGCAATAAGAATATATAATTACACTCCAAGCTTAACAGCAGACTCGTGATGAAATCTATCATAAACGAAAATGACATGTTCATCGTTAATTAATCATAGCTAAGGATCGGAAACTCATGAAGGATTGAAATAAAGTTCAAATATATATATATATAATATTCCAGGATCATTTACCAACTTAGTGTAAATGATTTTCGCCCTCTCTAACCTAACTTTCTGTCCTGGGGTCACAATGCACCTCACAGGTTTCACGTACGATTTCATTTTCAAGTCTTTTTTCACTGCTTTTTAGAGTGTCATAACTGAAACTTCTGTCTCACCTGCCAAATGCCTTATGGATTGAGTTGGATCTTTTCTAATTGATCTTTCAAGCTCTAAGTTGAAATGATGATCTCTCTTTTTGTTGTGACCTCCTGATCCATTTTTTCTCTCTATCGTTCCCTCTTTTTTAAACATATTCACCGTTCGCCTGATGGTTCTTGAATGAACTTTGAAGATGGAAGCCAGAGTATGAATGTTGGTACTATTTCTGAGGGCCTGAATGATCATTTTCTCTCTCTCCATTGCTCAGTTGGAAAGACATTGGTGCTGACACAAAGCGATTTTAATCTGTTTCTTTCTAGTTGAATAACTCAATGATTCTTGCGGCGAAAGTTTTGAAGATGGCTAAATATCTCATTTGAAAACCTGGAAAAAAGAAACTCCATTAGTCCAGTGTTTTTATTTTTTTAGATATTAAACATTTTGTGGGATGGACAATTATGCTGTTACAAGATATGAAGAATGTTGCTGTTACACCTGGTATATATTCATATATATATATGAGTGCCACCTGAGCTGAAGGTGAAGCAAAGAGTATCACTAATGTCGTAAGGTTCTGGGCTCTTTCTTTTAGAAATTGTAACTAAGGTTTTCAAAGCATAAAGATAAAGGAAAATAGAGGAATGAAAGAAAATCAAATAATTCTTTTTTGGGAATGCGATGTTACAATTTTGTTTGAAATAAATTCCTAGCAATCAAAAAGTCGAAAGTCATGTCAGCAAGTGTAAAGGCAACATGTATGAACGGCGTATATTTTATTGAATAGCCATTGAAGAATACAGGGTTGGGAATTGTAAATTGCTTCAGACACTTCTGATTTTCTTTTTCCTGCCCCTGAAGATGATTCACGCAAGTCGAAACCTCGGACACGGACTCGATTCTTGACATTTTTTGCACTAGCAATAGCCATGTTTGTGCAAGGTGATTCGTAACTTAGTAAAGATGGTGCATACATTTAATAGACAGAATGTCTACACGTTTTAATAAATCTTTTTTTTTTTTTAACATAACATCGTTATTTTCTTTCATACACTTTACTTTCTCACACCCTTGAATGACGCATCTGAATCGAAACATCGGACACGGGTTGATGTCGGATATTTTTGGATTCTGTATTTTAAGCCACCTTAACGGAAGTGATTCCTCTATTCTAATTAGTGGATTCGATAAATTCAATACACATCTATCTATCTATCTATCTATCTATCTTACCCCCTTCTCTCTCTCTTTCTCTCGCTTTCACTGTGTGTATGTATATATATATATATATATATATATATATATATATATATATATATATATATATATATATATATATATATATACACACACAGAAAGAGAGATTTTTGATTTCTTTCACTCACTATACCTTGTAACATCCTGGCCTTGATCTTCGGTTACATGCAGAAGTTCTCCTTACACCAGGCGACTGGGAATGCACTGTAGCACCACGCGGAAGATGTAACCAGTCCATTGGACATGTACCATGTTGGGCATTGATTTGATGCTTGTGGACTCCGCTGGGTCCCAAATTTGGTGATGGTAAGATGTTAGTGTTAATTGTACATAATTGTTTGCACAATCTTTTTTTAATTTTTTACTTGAAGAAAATACATAATGTAAACGGCGTGTTTTTAATATATATATATATATATATATATATATATATATATATATTGTTGTAATGGAATGTTCCACTCTTTATTACCTATTGTGGACTGACTATATCAGTAATATATGTAGTGTGCACAGGACATACCAGAGTCTCTGGGGCACCTCGAGGCGGTGTAGTGGTCAGCAAGCTTGTCTGTTATGCCGAGTTTTATATTCAGTGGGTACCATTACTGTGCAACCTGATACAAAATAGTCAGTTTTTTTATATTTATCACAGAATTTGCATTTAGGCTTAACACAGTTTTTCAGTACGTGAGTTTCGTAATCTCTTGTTAGCAAGTATTGGTCCTGTACAGCAAGAATAAAACCTTCAGTTTCAGCTTTTAACTTTCCACTACATAACCACTGATGGGTACAGGGTTTGTCTACATCAGTTGTTTGGTACGGACCTAATATTAAACGGGAAGCGGTTTATCTTGTCATTATTTCTGTATTTGGTACATTGCACTTGCTTTTTAGGTTCTTTGCCTCTGCAGTTGATGTATTATGGTTTACTTGCACTCCTTCACCCACTTGAAATTACTTTTTGATTTTGTTGGCTCCCTTTATTAGTGAATAAAGTTTCTTTCACACATCATCATCCAATCTTCTGTATTATCCAGGTATCCTTGAAAATAAATTGTGCTTTAGTAAAAGAGTTCTAATTGAACTAAACCAAAACAAAAATGCTCTCCTTTACCCATCACAGAGAACCCTCTCTTCCATCAGAATGGCTGATTCGCAACTCCTCTAGAGCACGTCGTTACGCCTGTTTGGTTTCACGCTGTCCACTGGCATGAGGTGGAATAAATACATTGATTCAATAGCTTCATCTACCACAAGGAAAGTTGGCTCTCTGTGGCGTGCCAGAAAGCTTTTCTCGTCTGAGCCCATCCTTCAAATCTATAAATCACCTATCCGTCCTTACACGGAATATTGCTGTCATATATGGTCTGGTGCTCCCGCTGTACGTCTCGAGGTCCTCAGAAAATCCAGAGACAAATATGCAAGATGATAGGTCCTGATCTAGCATCTAGTCTACAATCGCTATCCCATAGACGTGCCGTGGCTTCCCTCTGTCTCTTCCACAAATATTTTCACGGCAACTGTTCCGACGAGCTACTTTCGCTGGTTTCCAGACTGCATGAATTTAAGTGAGCTACCAGGTTGGTATCTCGGTCCCACGATTTCATTGTCAAAACGGTTAAATGTAACAGTCTCTTCTACTCAAACAGCTTCTTCCCCCGTACTCTCCGTCTGTGGGACTCCCTTTCATTTACTTGCTTCCCCGATGACTTATAATCTTCAAATATTCAAGTGTAATGTCAATCGACATCTGACACCCTGAGATTATTTCCCGTCCTTCTCTCTGTCATTTCCTCAAACATGCCTGCTTGAAGATGTATAGCCGAGAGCGCTCGAAATAAAAGAACATTCGGACAGTTTTTATATAATTTATCATCCGAAAAGAAAAAAATTATTAGATCGCATGAGAAATTGTATAAACAAACTAAATAAAAGCACCTTGTCTGTCGTATTCAATTAAATGTGCATATATATATATATATATATATATAAAAGTGAACATTGAAGTCAACACTTAGAGGCGACAGTTTCATGCTAGACGCAATCGTGGTGGCCTGACGATTGCGTGTAGCATTAAACAGACAGCGGCCTCTAAGTGTTGACTTCAATGATCACTTTTATATTTACATACGCTCTATCTCTGATATTGAGCACTTTATCCCATAAATATAGCACACCTTAAGACATATATATATATATATATATATATATATATATATATACCATTAAATATGACCGACAGGTTATTTCTATTAATTTTCATTAAACAATTACTGTATGCGAGAATGGCATTTTTATTATTGTGATTTTTCAGTGTCATTACGGTTAATATATTAATCATTTTGAAGGATTTCAATTTACAATTTTAAATTGTTTTAAAGGAAAAATATAAAGGAAAAGGACGCTTATAATTGGAATCAGAAAGAGACAGCTGAAATTTCCACGTCACATAATGCGTAAGGAGGGCTCGGAGAATTTGATACTCACATGGCATGTCGGAGACAAAAGAGGCAGTGTGAGGCAACGTGCCACCAACTTAACGAGCTTACATAAAAGGGTGGCAGAACAAGGAGTAGAAAGGGGGTTGTAAATATACCAAAAATGTACAAAAGTTAGGAAGCTGTAGAGAGACACGATCACACACGATGTTCTTTAGCTTTTGTTTTTATTTTACTTGGGATTCTTTTTAATTACCCCATATTGCATTAACAGTAACCTTATAAGGAAAGGAAATAAGTTTCATGATTCGAACATATATATTTTGGATGTGGAGTCCAAAATCAGTGCACTTTCTATATATTTTCACTTAAGAAATGACTGAGTTTTAATCAAAATTTATTTTTTTGGAATTAAGTATTAATTATCGGCAAACCTTTTAGGATAAACGATGAATGAATTCATTATTGTTTTATAAAAATCTATTTATGTTCATATAAACTTTTATTTAAATTTATAGATATCTCGCTTAATTATTTCACATATATATATATATATATATATATATATATATATAAGAAATGAAAGTGTGTAGCTTAATATTACATGACATTTTTAAAAGCGAAGCAAGCGGTTTCGCTCCCGCTCTTCAGGAGTGGACGGGAGATAGAACTTGGATTAAAATAACAGGAAGTTAATTCTGTTGGTTACAAATATAATTGTAGTTGCGGTACTGACTACATAGGGATGACGACTCAACGGCTGGATATGAGAATTAGACAACATATTCACACCAAGATCTTCGAATGCCTATGGTTCTGCCATATGTGAGCACCACTTAAATAACAGAGGGTATGTTGCTAATTTTATTGCTGATTGGTTCACTGTTGTGTCCCGGTCACACTCTCTATTTCATCTCAAGGTGCTGGAGGTACATTATCGGGTCCCGCAAACCTTCCCTGTGTAAACAGCGTGAATGTTTGTTGGGGCTCGCTGTTATTTGTTTCTAGCCCTTTGTGTTCATTTTTTTCTCCTCTTCATTACACATTTTCCTGTTATTTAATCTAAGTTAAATCTCCCTAGAGGCCTGAAGTGCGGGAGCGAAACCGGTTTCTTTGCTTTTTAAAAATGTCCTGTAATATTAAGCTACACACTTTCATTTCTTTAATTAGATTTTGTACCTTCAAAAATATTTTCAAATATATATATATATATATATATATATATATATATATATATATATATATATATATATGGTGTCCCATAAAAATTAACACAATACAAAATGTGAATATCTGAGGAACTATATATCCCAAGCGAACGAAATTAAATTAGCTTTACGTTGAACAATAAAATATTTATTTATCAAAATTCGAAAAAAGTAATTCAAAGGAATGCTGATTTTATAACCGATTTCACAAAGCCTTACAAAGGGTTTAATATGCACATGATACACGTCAAGACGTTAGTCCAGCTCCTGCCAAACACGCTGGAGTATGTCTTGCGTAACATTCTCCAGCGCTTCAATTATTCTCTTCTTAAGTTCCTCTAGGCTTGTAGGAAGAAGGGGATATATACCTGTCCTTTCACATAGCCCCATAGAAAAACATTTACAGGGTGTCGAATCAGGTGAATATGGTGGTCATTTCAACAGCAGTTCGTTATTGTTACTGGTACGCCCAGTTCATCTTCCTAGTAGATTCTCATTGAGATAGGTTTGAACGGTCAGCTTCCAGTGAGGGGAGTTCCATCCTGTTGAAAAATGAAATGCTCATGGTCATTAGGATGGAGCTTATGAAATAACCAGTTCCGAGCTATTGGCAGATAAATAATGCTGGTAACATTTGTCTCAAAGAAAAACAGTTCATAAAAACGAGGAAATTGAAACCTTACACTTAATTAATTTTTACACATTTTGTTAAAATTTGTGATCATTTGAACAAGAATTGGCTATGTTATTAGACTAAAAACGATGTCAATTTTAGGGGGACACTCTATATGTTTCACTGAAGAAAACATACAAGGCACTGGTTTTAAGCGTTTTATTATATTTTCTTGCATTTTTACAACTGAATTCTTTGTGTGTTGTGACCCGGTAAATGGTTAATAATAACAAAACCTAGGTTTGCAGTTATATCGTATATTAAACAGTAACTACACCAGAAGAGTATTACACGACTGGTAAGGGTGTATCGAATGAACTAGCGCTAAATCTATTCACCGTTCACTGTTCTCCGAACCATATCTCCTACTAAACTTCTAGTAGGCGGAAGAGTATAGCATAAACTCCTAGAGGGAGAACACCACAACATTATGGGACATAGTGTGTGCAAGAACTGTACAAATGATCTATGGATCCGAGGGATTTAGGCTAATTTAATAAGACTTGAACAGTTCTTACGCAATGCATTGTCAGTCTTGTTCATGTATAAAAGAGGAATTACTGCCCGAACGACAATTTTGTATATTAAACACCGTCTACAATAGCAGGAATGAAAGAGTCAAGGTTTTCACTTCAAGTTTTATTCAGTTATAGGTACCTCCAAAAATTTGGTATACCTAAGGTTTAAATGTATTTTTCATAAAGGAAAAATCCTTTTCGAAGCTTTCCAACCGCTTCAATTGAAAGCTAAAGGATTAAATTTTCTAATTCCAGAAAAAAAAAACAAAAAAAAAACTGTAGTGTATTTCAAATAGAAATTTGAATGATTTTTAGTCGATGCTAACGAAAAAACAATCGAAACGGCCATTTTTAACTATTTTTAGTGAAATATAAACGAACTTATTTTTCAGTTTTAAAATTCCCGCTAAAATAAGATATACATTTCTGAAACGTTACTTTCATAATTATATATATATATATATATATATATATATATATATATATATATATATATATATATATCAGATGTAACAGCAAAACTGTCCAAATCTTGTAACAGCATGTAATAATTATTCATCCCACAAAATGCTTAATATCTAAAAAAATATACTAAACTAATTGAGTTTCTTTTTTCCAGGTTTTCAGATAAGACGTTTAGCCATCTTGACACCATTTGTCGTAAGAATCACTGAAAAAAAAACATTGAGTTATTCTGCTAAAAAGAGAACGGGTTAAAATCATTTTGTGTAACCCCCACTATGTCACCTCAACTGAGAAATGGTGAGAGGAAAAGGATCATTCAGGCCTTCAGTAATTGTACCAACATTCATACTCTGGCTTCCATCTTCAAAGTCCATTCAAGAACCATTAAGAGATCTGTGAGTACGTTTAAAAAAGAGAGGAAATCTGTATCAGGATGTCACAACAGCAAGAGAGATCATTATTTCAGCCTAGAACTTAAATACATTTCTTATTGTTCAAAGTAGAGTCCAATAGTGTTATAAAACCTCGGAGAATTCCAGTAAGATATTTGTAATCATTTCTAACATACAATGGTTCAAATCGTAATCTAACAATTAAACAATTTTGACAGCCAGACACCTGCACATATGATTTGATTATAGGGGTGAATGCTTTGTGCAGAACCAACCACACTTTTCGAAGAGCCGAAAACAGAGTCCTGGTGCCCTACGTGTCACAAGGTCCCAAAATGACTATCCACAGGTTTTGAATTCAGAGTTGTCATTTCGTAGACCAGTTGCCATCCAACGTTATAGAACCCAGCCTGTCCTGCTACTAACCCATATCTGGGGGAGAAGAAGGGGATTCATACTTTCCCAAAGATATATATATATATATATATATATATATATATATATGTGTGTGTGTGTGTGTGTCGGGGAGAGAATCTGATAGTAAAGTTGAAACACCGGTTCCAGTACGATCACAGAAGTTTAGCAACGTCCAGCTTTGTCAGTTCCTAAATGGGTGACCGATTGGGAATATTAGGTGGTGTAAGCTTATATGTGCAGGTGGTGTAATGAATAATGCTTCAGAATTTTTAATCGGACAGCCAGGGTTCAATTCCAGTTGGGTTCGTTTATTCTCTTACTCTTGGAATGAATCCACCCCTTCTCCCCCAACTATGGCTTATATGTATTGGTAAGACTTGTTTCATTAAAACCATTATTATCGCAAAAAATCTAATAATCAATACTATTTTCTGGCTTTAAATAACCCGCAAATTGTTAATAAGGCATAAATGAAAAAAATGATCAGTCTGATTGAATATTGAATATGTAAGACGGCATTGAAACATTGCTACTTTGCCATGTTTCGGTATCACCTTCAGAAGTTAAATAAAATTCTCTCTTCGAAGGATCTTCAGCAAAATATGTAAAAATAAAAATTTGAAGAACCTCATTACACATACATTCGCGCGCGCATACAGACACACACGTACACACACGCATATATAGGCCTTTATTGAAGGCTAGAAAAAGACTCAAGTTATTTGACTCTCAGCAGCATCTTATCTATTCGCTTTTGCCACCGATTAGGAAGATTTGCTTAACAATTTTCTGCTAGTGTGTAAATTTGTTATTAGTCTGGCGGTCCAATTTTTGTGTTTACTGTGTAACCAGTTTTAAAATCCAGCTGGAAAAATGTCTATCTCTTCACCATATACTTCTGTAATTCATAATTTCAAACGTCCGTGTACGCTGACTATATATTTAGAACGGGTTAGAAGATGGAATTAAGAATTAAATAAAATATACCAGCCACTATTCGGTAGTGATATGTTAGCATTTTGCGTAGATGCGTCAATACATCTGTGTGAGTGTTAGCTGAGCGTTTTTTATTCACTTTGCTTAATCCTATAACCGAAACATCTTCTTGGTGCTGAGTTAGGCTAATTTGGATTTCATTTAATGGTCTTGGACACTAGTGGTTGATATACTGCTAAACAAAATCAACCAACCAAAATAAGCGCTTTCGACAGTCGTTGGTCATTTTCAAGAACATGAATTAATATGTTATATCTTTGAATATCAACCTCTGTAAAGTTGCGGCTCTTAGGAAGAAGCTGTTTGAATAAAAATTTCTTCCTTACCAATGGAATACGAACGGAATGAAGATGATTCGCCGCTGTGTATATGGTATGGCGGATCTTAACTGTAAATGTTTGATGTGGTTAATTTTGTTTTGCGGCATATCAACATCTGTATTGTTTATTTAATGCTGAAATCTAAATATTTTGAATACAATTTTCTGAATTCAATTAAATATATTTTTCAACGCAATTATATAAAATGTTGGGAATTTTACTATAAATAAGTATTGTCAGTAATTTTTTATATAAAAAAATATATTGCTGGTATTTTTTATATAAAAATATATTTTCATACATTCATAGTTTTTTGTTTGTTTGTTTAGAGGTTCACTATTTGCTCATAGCTGTGACTCTAACATATGCTGCCACTCCGGGTCAGGGTGGACCTAGGAACAAGAGAGATTAAGAGGTGCTTTCACGCCCATCAAAATCTCCACCCTCCCGATCAGAGATATAGGTATATAAAACCAAATATCTCATAAGAAAACGATAGAAAGAGCATTCTTTAGACCTGATTTCACAATCCCGGGTTAGTCGTCTCTAAAAGTAAAGCATGACCGTCCAAATCGACACGACCACAGACTCGGCGCCTACATTAAGAACGGGTTCCCATGTGGCAGCGACACCAAAGACCTGATTTCCCACGTATATGCTTTCGCATAGCACTTGTCCGTATTATCGCTTTCATCTTCATTCTCTGTCATCTACAGGATGACAGAACTGTAATGTTCGATAAAATAGCTGAGACGATTGATATCTTCTCTGGCAATCTTACATCTAGCATTCATATTTGTATTGAGTTTAATATCCACCATAAAGAGTGATTAGTCCACTCGAACAAAACTGATGAAGAAGGCAGACACCGCCGAGACTTCTCCGTCGCCTACGATCTGGAATAGATCATTGAAGAGCCCACCAGTGTTTCCAATGCAACAGGACATCAGGTGAAACTTCTATACATCTTCTACACATCATGCTGTGAAAAATATTCCGCTGAAAGTTATCCCCATCTCGGATATTTCAGTGTTAAATCGATGCCATACTTTTCTAATGTATCGTTCCATAGAACGATTTTTCGTTACACGGAAGCCAACTGAGAAAGCTCCATACCTTATACTGCAGAAGCTCCTTTTCAAACATACTGCTTCCAAAACTTCCGTTCTTATCACTGTATGGCTCCTTTCTGGAATGGAATGTTTTATAACCCAGAAAGCAACCCTTGTTCATAGCTGAAAATGCTGTCACCATGGTTTACCGTAACAATTACTGCAATATATATCACAGGGAATGGTGTCGTAGGACATTTACTGCATTCAGAACTGCAGAACATTGCAAGAGAGTTCTAGAAACTGCATAGTGCATTTATGCCCAAGCACGCCAGGCTAAGGTTGAAACGAAATAACTTGTTCTTAAACAGTTTAAGAGTTTTATAAAAATCTTAAACTATTAATAATAATAGTCATGATACAGGCACTAATTCTAATATGCTTAAGAACACCAACCTATATAATTGAAGGAATCCTGACCAATTTTCATTATCTAACAAGTGCTTAACTGAATCTCTAGTGTATATGTGTTTTATTTCCTAAATAGAAAATCAGAGGATTGAAAAATGTTATATTGGTAGCACAAATAATGAATTCAAAGATCGTTGGCATAAGCACCTCTCTTCTTATTCTAATGGTAATTATCGAAATAGTACTTCATTTTCAAAATATTTTTGGAAGTTGAAAGAAGAAAACAAAACCCCTAAAGTTAAGTGGAAAATTTTAAAACTAGCTAGAACTGGTAGATTCGTATATGATCCTTGTTTTCTGTGTTTACAGGAGAAAATGCAGATTTTTGAATAGGGTTGAGTTGTTAAATCAAAAATTCGAACTAACAGTTAATTGTAGGTATAGTACATCTTCGATTTTACAATCATGTTAAACTTGAAAACTTAATAATCACTTCTCTTGTGTTAAGTAACTTAATAAACATCTTAAAATCTTAGTAGGTTTGATTGTGTGGTTATGTAGTAGATACATTATTACTAAAAAAATTACAGGCAAAAATTTTGTATAAAAATATATAAGCCGGCTGAGATTGTGACATTTTCTATTGTTTTGTTTTTACCGTATATATATATATATATATATATATATATATGTGTGTGTGTGTGTGTGTGTGTGTGTGTGTGTGTGTGTGCATGCATATGTATGAGTACGTATGTGTATATACATACGTGTACATATGATTATATATATGTATATGTACACACACACACATACACACACACATATATATATATATATATATATATATATATATATATATAATTCTTTAGTTAACAGCTTTATTCTATCAATTTTAATTTATATTTATAAATTTTATCTTAATAGTTATTATTTATATGATTTATATATTTGATATATGTATCTTTTCGTTTCGGTAAGTTCTTTTTTTTATTTATTTATAATTTATATAATTTATTATTTCGATATAATTTTCAAATTTTCTGTTTCATAATTCGATATATTTTCCTGCTTTTTCTTTCATTTAGTTCTTAGTGTTTTTTATTTACATGCTATGTATAAATATTGTTTAAATTTGTTGACACTTCTTTGAAAATGCCAACTGTTATCTGACGTTACAATGTATCCAAAAAATCTTTCATAGAGTTGACAGGATTTCCGGTTAAATTTGAATCTATTTTCCATAACATCTTACTTAACGTAAATGATTTTCATTGGTTAATCTGATCTTGTCTTTTTTATTTTCATATCATCCTTATATTCATACTTATCTTTATCTTTTCTTTTTCTTTGGAGAAGAGATTATATCTTGTTTCTTTCTCTTATCTCTTCTTATTTTTCTTCTTTCTTTTTCTTTCTCTATTTACCGACTATATCTTCTCTTCCTTTCTTGTCTTTTTTTCGGCTATATCTTCTGTCCCTTTTTTTTCGCGGAGAAGAGATGTTTTATAAGTATTATTAAAAATTGAGGTCAATTTTGTCGGGGCTTTCTCTCTTGTCCTTTGACCTCTTCCTTTCCTTTTCTGGTGGCTTCCAAGCTTTTCATCCCGGTGGTGATAAAACATGTCAGCTAGGATGGTCTTGTGTTTGTATTTCAAACGATTTCGTCTCGAGTCCAGTGGCTCTCAATGCTGCTTTGATTTGGTCCTTGTCTCTTCGAAGAGGGCAACGCCTTCGTCTTTTCCCTGACGTGAGCTATATTTCTATTAGGTTGGTGCAAAAATAATGACGTAATAATGTCGTTTTTGACGTATTTTTTAACGTCAAAAAACTACATTATTACGTCATTATTTTTGCACTAACCTAATCTCTCTCTCTCTCTCTCTATATATATATATATATATATATATATATATATATATATATATATATAGATAGATAGATAGATAGATAGATAGATAGATAGATGTGTGTCTGTGTTGCGAATTTTAAAAATGAAAATTGGCTCCTTTACTGAAGTATACATTTTACGATCACCTGACACTCGAAAGTATTTCCTTGTAAACGTATCCAGAAAGTTTGTTAATTGATCCTTGCAGATAAAGCCATGAAGACAGTCTTGATTATTAAACATGTCCTCGTTATGAATTCCATCCTTCATGGCAAGTCGAAAATAAAACAAAACAAAACAATCAAACGTACTGTTTATATTTTACATTAAAGTCGAATCGTCCGATTTTTGCCAATGAGCAAATCGGTAAAAAATGTGAAAAATATATGTAAAACATTCAGAGCACAAACACTTCTCCTCGCGGCAGACATTTTTAGTGATGATAAATGAATATTACGATCATTTGTCTATCGCCCGGTTCACACCCCTCCCAGTCTTCTGAACAGGAGTATAGGTGTGTTTCTTGTTTCATGTTTAGCATCGGCTTTCCAGTTCCTTTTAAAGTCTACTTTAATTTATACTTCTAACGTATCCGACTAAACTCTGAAATGTTATTCACAAATGAAACCTTAACCTCTTCAAGTGCTACTTACCTTTTATATTTCCTGCACAGGAACTTCATTTCTTGTCCTTTCTTATGCTAATATGAAACCACGCAGTGACCCTCTAGCGTGAGTGACTCTTGCGCTTTGCATTGGATGAACATTAGTAAAGAAAATTCAGGTTAAATATTATTCTCAACTTGAAAATCAAATAACAAGATGTAAAACTGAATACATTTGAACAAACTTAGTGTCCTACGCGATAATCCCTCGGGAAAGCATGTCTCTCCACTACTTCCACTTCTAAATCCCTGTTGACTTTTTCAGTTTAGTGCCATACTCGGGCGATAATGTCTCTTTCGATTTATGACTGACTAGGCAGAAGATTTTTCCGCAGTAGGTTTCCGTTTTTTTTTGTGGAAGACTGGTTGCCACCCAAGGATGCAGAACCCTGTCTTCAATTCAACCCATAGGTGGAAGGAGAAGAGATGGATTCATGCCTTTCCCAAAATTATTAGCGCGTAAGTGAATTGAACGAACCCCACTGGAATTGGAACTCGATTAATTCCTCGCTCATATCCATTACACGACAACGGACTTCAGATTCTCTAATGTATTAGCACGTCCTGGCTATGACGGTAAACTACATCTGGCAGCAAGGCCTCTGATTGGGAGCTTTGGAGGAGCACTGAATCACCTCTTAATTGCTGTTGTTCCTAGGTTCACCATGACCCAAGTTGGTAACAACTGTTTGGGTCTCAGCTAAGAGAAATAGTTAACCGCCAAACTCGGGGCAAACACTATGAAATTATAGAAATAGATTTTTATAGTAAAAAAAAAAACAGTAAAACATTTTTGGAAAAAAAAAAAATTACGAAAAATATTTTTCCGATGAAAACCGTAGTGTACAACGGTCGAAACGTCGTGAATATGACAGTATGAACAATGCAGTGTAAACAGTTACAATGCCTCATCCCGAAAATATAGACAGATCCTGATACGAAGCGTAAAATGGTCGAAACGTCGTGAATATGATAATAAAGATGAGGACAAATAGTGTAATGGATAAATTTATATTAATCTAAAATTCTAACGCACATAAAGACAGGATTCAGTTTTCATTTACTTTAAGCAAATCAGAATTCCTGTAGAATTACTGCACAATGTTTATTAGAAAATCCATTTATAGATTCATATGCCAAAACTTAATCGCTGTAAAGGATTTGACATGACATGCTGTTATGATATGTGATTCTCTTGGTTTTTTTCTCAGTCCAGCTGTAGACGTTAATCTCGCGCGTATCATATTCGGTATGTAGACGCACGCCTACGACGAAACGCAATGTGACCCAAGGTCGACTTTCATGTGGGTTTATCGGCAATACCGTGAAAAAATTATCGAAGCCGACTATGCACTTCCCCATTTTGGGGACGATTCAGTCAAATCCAGACCCTGAATAACGCCTGGCGTGTAGCCACCTGGTGCTGGAGCCAATATTATTGGCGGAGGTGTTCAATCCTCTGCTGCCCAGAATACAATACTTACGTATTATATTCTATCCAACCCCTTACTGCTTGGGTACTTATATAGTCTCTATATCTTAGATATGTTAATTAGGCAGTCATTTACATTTCACTACATATGTGATTATTTTTTATGGCGTCGATAAACTATTAATATCAGATTTTACTGGAATAGCGATGAGTTTTCATTTGATATTAAGCAATAAGCTGATTGCCCTGATACGTTACATATTAAAAATTGGGTACGCCCTAAGAAACTGAGCTACAAATATCCAGACGATCAGGCCATATTGTGCTTTTGAATGAAACCTCTCTCGTTATAGATCTGTCGAATTGATAAAAATCCTTTATTTCTTTAAAAAATGTTTGAATAGGAAACTGTGAAGATATGAAATATCTTTGGAGATCTATAACGAAAATGATGAAAAACTATTTGCATCTTTCTGAGATGATGTACACTATTTACATTATTCGGACTATTGTTCTCATCTTTGTCGCCATATTTATTACAACGTTTCGGCCCTTTAATATCTGTCTATATTTCAGAGATGACGTATTATGTATAGTATTTACATTATTCGTTGTGCGCTCCGGCCTTCTTCAGGTGATTGGAATGTCGAACTGAACCTTTTATTTCGCTCACTGGGGTAAACTGTTCAATTCCACGTGTCATGTTTAATGGATATCAGTTATTTCCTATTAATTCCCCTCAACAAGTTCTCCACTGCCTTAACCGGGTATTGAACTCACACTCTTTGGGTCTTGTCACTGGATCTAACTAACACCTTTATCCACTGCGCCATGTTAGGTCCAGTGACAAGACCCAAAGAGTGTGAGTTCAATACCCGGTTAAGGCAGTGGAGAACTTTCAGAGGGGAATTAACACCTTCTGATAAGCGTATAGACTTAGCAAATCATATGTACTGTCATTTTGTGGCATGAGCAAACGTGAAGCGCCAATATCTGTTGATGAATGTCACAAAAGTAACATGTGTGAAGTAAAAAAAAACACTATGGATACTTACTTGTGTCGAAGATTTTAAGATAAAACATTTTTGTTCTTCATAGGGAAAAAAGATCTATCACTTTTCTGTCATATATATTGAGCTTTAACAGTTACTCTTTGGAATCATTTTGTTTAAGACTATAATTTCTAATTTATTATTAATGTCCAGGCAAAGACGAAGATTTATGTGTTCTGAAAAAGCAATTTTCCTTCGCAATTTTCTACAAAATATATTTCCTACTTTTCACAGTATGTTTTCGTGGGGAACATACCAGGAATAAATATTGTCTATTTTGTTTTCATTTAGGTTTGAATTACTTCCTTTAGTCTATTAACCAAAAAGACTGGGTTTGTTATACGTTTTGGGATTTTATGGCGTATAAATCTCAGTTGTAGAAATGTAGAAATCTTATTTTAAAAAACATGATTATGCTTGAAATATACGACAGCGGTGATATACCGGAAAACCTAAGTAGATCCATTTTCCTTAGCGCTGCCTAGGAAAACAGGATAAAACAAATGCAAATTCCATTAGCCAAAAATCTCATGTGAATTCTGATGAATAAAGTGAGTAGCAGAATTAGACTCGAAATAGGATAAGTGGGGTTTTGTTAAAGACACTGAAACAAAAAAATACGGTATTTATGCTTAGAAGGGCAACGCAAAGGCAAAAGGATGCGTAACTATGTTTTAAAGATTATGCAAAAACCTTTTTTTTTATAAAGTACGTCACAGAGAACTGATTGGACGCCAAGTGAGCTTGCTTTATTTTAGGAAACATATTCCGAATTTATACTGGGAGCAAGCCGTCTGCATATGGAGAGAAAATGAATTCAGTAATTAAACAGAAAATAGAAAAGGGCGTAAGACAATGATATATCTTCTCACCGGATATTCAAACTTTACCGTCAAGGAAAAATGAGGGAATTAGAAGTCCTACCAGGATTTATTATTGACACAGAGAGGGAACTGTAGGACATCTTAGAGAAGGTAGTAAAGGAAAGTGAGAAGTAAGGAATAAATATCAATTGTAAATGTCGAGAATGTATTGTTGTCAGCAAGAGAAAAGCCCCAAGAAATAAATTTCAAATTGAAGATAACAAAATACCAAAATTTAAACATCTCAGAAGTATTTTAACAGAGGATGTATTAGAGGACATGGAAATTCAAGGTTGCATTGGAAAAGTTAAAGTTACTTTCCAAAAGCTAAGCAAAGTATTAAGAAACAGGAAAATCTAATTAGAAACAAAGAGTACTCAATCGTTATGTATTATTGGTCCTCCCGTATGGCTGTGTGTGCTGGGCAGTGTCATCTATCTATCTATCTATCTATCTATCTATCTATCTATCTATCTCCGTCTTTGAGGATGAACTGTTAAATTTTCTGTATAACTTTTTTTCTAATAAATCAAAAACAGGAAGAACGTTTTGGTTACCTTGTAGAAAGAGGCTTAAGTCAAGGATGCTTCTTCCTACTGGACTTATTCAGCCTTTACCGTAAAGTGGTCCTGAGAGAATTAGAAGTCCTACCAGGATTTATTATTGGCGGCAATCACCTTAATCACACAAGATGTGCAGGTGACACAGTGTCGATAGCAGACGCAGAAAGGAAACTACAGGACCTCCTAGAGAAGGTCGTAAAAAAAAAACAAGAAGAAATGACTAACCGTCAATTACACCGATATCCAAAGGCGTTACTGGGAAAACGAAAGTGGCTCTCTAAAAGTTAAGCAAAATATTAAGTTACACGAAAATTTCATTAAAAACAAAGAGTACTGAACTGTTATATAATATTGTGTCTATTCAAAGACGGATATGCAATGTGGTTGGCCCTGATCTGGCATCTCGTTTACAGTCAAAGACCTGCCGCACCTCCCTATCTTTTCTACAAATACTTTCACGGTAACTGCTCCGACGAGCTACTTTCGCTAGTTTCCAAATTGCATGAATTTAAATGTGCTACTAGGTCGGCATCTCAGTCCCACCCTTTCACTGTCGAAACTGTTAAATGTAGCCGTCTCTTCTACTCCAACAGCTTCATATCTCGCACTTCCCGTCTGTGGAACTCCTTCCTCTTACTTGCTTCCCTGATAGATATAATCTCCAACTATTCAAATGCAATGTCAATCGACATCCCCCGTCCTTTTCTTCATCTTTTCTCTTTCACGCCTCTTGACTCTTGCTCTCACTTTCTGTAACCCCTTGCGTGTTAGTGGTACTTCCGCCTTGCTTGGGGAAAAAGTTTTAAAATATATATATGGCCATGAATGCTGGATAAATGAAAAAGAAAAGGCAACAGAAATATGACTCTACAGAAGGATACTGAGAATAGCATGAACTAAGAATACGAGCAACGACGAAGTTTTAGAGAAAAAGGATGCAAAAAGGAAACTTATATTGAGAATCAGAAAGGGACAGTTGATATTTCTAGGGTATTTAATAGGGAAAGAAGGCTTAGAGAATTTGACACTTATCGGACATATTGCTGGCAAGGTGTACATAAGAAAACAACGCGTAACCTGACAAACAAGCTTATGTACATGTTTGATAGAACGGGGATTAGCAGAGATAGCAAAAAGAAAATCTTTACTGAGAGTTACAAAGGACAGGAAATTGTGGAGAGCTATGATCGCCCACGTCCTGAAGTGACACGGCACATAGAAGAAGAATGAGGTTGTGTAAATAGTTGACAGAAAAAGGATTACGATATATATATATATATACATATATATATATATATATATATATAACTTTACTGAGAGCTACAAAAGAGAGGAAATTGTGGATAGCCATGATCACCTACGTCCTGAAGGGGCAAGGCACACAGAAGAAAAAAGATGAGATTATGTAAATGGTTGACAGGAAAAGGATTAGCGAGAAAGCAAAAAGAAAAAAAAAACTTTACTGGGAGCTACAAATGAGAGGAAATTGTGGAGAGCTATGATCACTCACGTCCTGAAGAGACACATTACATAGAAGAAGAATGAGCTTGTTTAAATAGCTGGCAGGACGGGTATTAGGAAAGATAACAAAAAGACAAACTTTACTGAGAGATAAAAGGAGAGGAAAATGTGGAGAGCCGTGATCACACACGTCCTGTAGAGACACGGTATAATCCAAAATAGGTTTCGGCTTTAAATAACCAGGAAAAGGTGGATAAGCCGTAAAAAACAAATCAATCAATTAATACCGAAGTCATAAAGTGGCTATCTATGTATTAGATTTTGTATAAAAAATTATGCGTGTTTTCAAGACTAAGGAGGCGTTCAATTGTCATTGTGACGATCCACAAACCAAGTATTTGCATTTTTCCCGACGAATGCTAGTACTTCAGCTAGTTCAATATATTCCCGTGATTGCTTTATATAAACATTTTCGACAAGATTTCATTCATTTGTTTTTCTTGCTCCTTATTGCAACGTTCCTTCAGTCGCATCTGTCAAATTTCCCAAACTGCTTCATATCTCTTCCAGATTCCTGAAGTTTGGTTTAACGAACAAATAAACTAACAAACCAAAAAAGCTTGCGATAAACACTAACAGAAATAGACGTAAATAAACATATCGAAATATTAAGCATTTAGAAAATTATGATTATATACAAATACAATGATGATTGCAGATGTTGAAATTATTGGCATTAAGCGTATATACAGACCCCGGGCATCGCGGGGTCATTGTTAGAGTGCCAAGAGAGAGTTTTCATCATCATCTTCATCTGACATGTCCTTCCGCGATATAGAGGATCATTGGTCGATATAACACTTAATACTGCTGTCGGATGACCTACATTCTGTTGTTAACTGGGGCAAGGAATGGCTTGTTAATTTTAACGCCTTCACAATAAAACTGTCCTCTTTTAATCATCCGAGAGAACATTTTTCGCCATCCATCACTATGGCTGATGCTAACCTCCGGGAGAGTGACTCATTGCGTTTTCTTGCGCTAACGTCTCTATACTGAGTAAATTGTTAGGTCTGTTGCTAGGAAGGTTGGTTCAATGTCTGGTGCTAGACAATTTCTTTTCGTCAGAATCGATTGATACACCCATACTTTGAATATTACTGCTACATATGGTTTAGTGCACCTGTTATATATATACAGATCCTTGATAAACAATCTGCAATGTCACTGATCCTGATCTGGCATCTCGGCTTCAGTCAATTTCTACCGTGTAGAGTCGTTTCTCTGTGCTTTTTCTATAAATATTTTCACGATAATTGCACAAATGAATATTTCTCCATAGTAGCAAAACATTATGAATTTAAGTGCAGTATTAGATTGGTGGCAAGGTCTCATCATTTAAGAGTTGAAATGTCCAGACATAACCGTAAATCACATGCGGACAGGTTAAATTCTTACCTGTGGAACTCTCTATCGGTTTCTGGCGTCCCAGTCAACATTGATCTTCCAAATTTCAAATGCAACGTCAAGCGTTATCTTCTGTTTTCTTAAATCCCGTTCTTTTACTGCTCTCTCTTCTTGGACAGTGTTTTATCTTTTTCTTATATTCTTTCACACTCAGTAACTCCCAGGGTCTTAGAGGGTGTATTGTGAAATGCATAAAAAAAGATGTAAACAGCAGAAGCAAGATGAAAGAAAGAGGAATTAAAAATGAATAATAATGACAATGCTTCATCTTAGAAATTCATACAACTTAAGACTATTACGTCTTATTACTACTACTAGGAGTAAAAAAGCAATAGAATTAAGATGAAAGAAAGACGAGTGAAAAATGAATAATAATGGTAATTCTTCATGTAAAAACTCAGACTTCAGCCTACTATTAATGTACCTGTTAAAACTTAGGAATAATTTATAATGTATTTTAAAAGAAAAAATGTTTCTTGAACCTTTTATTTTAGTTTTAATTCCAAGCTAATAGATTGAATTTAATATTTGAATAAGCAAAATATTTTGCTGTATTTCAAACCGAATTTATATTGATTGGGATCCTTTTTCTGATTATCAGTAAAATCGATAAAAGCACTCTTATTGACAAATCTTTCAACACAACATATTTCTCTGTATTAAAAGATCTTTCAAAAATAAAATATACTTTTATGTAACGTTACCTGATAACCATTATTTGATTTCAAGTTTAATTAATCCGCAATGAAAGAAATATTACATAGTTTTAGTTTAAGATATCTCAGAAAAATATCTTTAACACAGACGTGGGTGTTTTTATGACAGGACTTATTTATTGACAACAGCCTCTTGTTTTTTGGGAAATTAATGTAAAGGCCAAATAATCGTAGTATAATTACATGACGAATACAACGTCAACGCCTGATACATTCATACACACACACACACACACACACACACACACACACACACATATATATATATATATATATATATATATATATATAATTATTTATTTTTAAAGAAAAAAAAATTTTATAACATAAATATGTTATAAAATCACTACAAAAATAGCCATTTTGTTTCAACACCTTCGGTGTCTTATCAAGTGATGACGTTGAATGTATTCAACGTCATCACTTGATAAGACACCGAAGGTGTTGAAACAAAATGGCTATTTTTGTAGTGATTTTATAACATATTAATGTTATAAATTTTTTTTTTCTTTAAAAATAAATAATTATATCTGCTCTACTTTGTATTGAGCACTCTTTTAAGAATAGTAATTGTTGGTTATTGGAATTCATTCCATATACACCAATCATATACTTGGATATATATATATATATATATATATATATATATATATATATATATATATATATATATATATATATACCCAGCAATCTTAGGAATTATAAATATTTTAACCATTCTAATATTTTACTGAATGTTAGGTACTTTGGCTTCATACCTTTACTTACGAAGACGTTAGTTGAGAAAATGTTAGACAATTGCCAATAAATGTTTAATTTACTATTGTTATCGATCTTATTTTCTGATAATATCGCGCATGATCGCCGGTATTCACAAAAATCGGCACGCTTATACACACACATGCACAAAAAATTCAAATTTAAAAAAAAATACTGCTGGTCGCTTAATTGTAATCTTTTCCATTGATGATTAGTAAATAAGGTGTTTATTTAATAACAAATTTGAACAAAATTTCAAAAGATGTAAAATCTATAAATTATTCTAATTCAAATTTTAAAAAGGTAAAAGCAATTCTTATAAAGATCTATTATTCATCGAAAATAGCATCTAAAAAAGCGTCTATATTTGAGCACAATTTTGAGTGCTCAAAATTGTGCTCAAATATAGACGCTCAAAATTCCCCTCATTGTCGCAAGAAAAACAAGATTTTTAATGAAAATTTTGATTATTCTAAAAAGGATTTAAGTAAATCATTTTTAAAACAAATAAATCTCGCTCATTCTTTTTGATAACCTACACATTTTGACGATGAAATTTTATTTTTAGTGAAATTTATTTTTTATCCTTCATGTATACTCATTTTTAGCGAATTATTGGGGTACCTACTATTATTTTCTTAAGTCAAAAATGAATCTTTTAAACCACCCGTAAAAGCAATCTTTGTTCCTAGGTTGTCAAGTAGATTACTTCTTGCTTTTAATATGTCTTTGTGAAGGGAGGGCACATTTTCTCGAATACGTAGCCCGGGAGACAAAATATTTACAGATTAAGATAAACGGATCGTCTACTCAAATACGGTTATCCATCAAAAATAGAATAACATTTGAAGAAATAAATCTTATTCAAATTAAAAAAAAAAACAACTGCCATTAATTCCTTAGAAATTGCTTTGTTTATGTTCTGAATACAAATGAGAGTAGATATGTATTACGAGAAAATCTGAACGACTGAATGTGCTTTAAAGGCGAATTCTTTTACTTTATTGTGAAGCACTTCGTCGTCGAGCAATAAAAGCACGCCGGGTCAGAAGATGGTTTTTCCTGCAAAGGGGGACACGCTTTCTTATTCTACCGTAGGCTCATTTTCTTTATGATGTTTTCTCAAGTACGCAGTCCGGGAGACGAAATAAACGGAGCGTCTACTCAAATATAGGTATCCACTAAATATAACGTCTGAAGTGATAAAAATATACTTTGTGAGTGTTAAGTTCTCCGAGTTATGTTTCAAAATGCTAGCTGTCTCTTCCTGATTCTAAGTAATTTGTTTTAATCATTTCACTACCAATCAAGGCGAAAATGCCACTAAGACGCAAGGGTTTACTGAGAAAGAAAGATAATCAGAAAACACTAGCGAGGAGAAAGAAGAATAAAAGAACACATTAGAGGAAGGCAGAAGATGGCGGTTGACATTGCATTTATATTTTTAAAAGATTGTAGGTAGCAGGGAAGCAAGGAATTGGAAAAGAGTTCCACAGGCGAGAAGTGCGAGAAAATAAAATAATAGACTAGAACATACGATTGCATCTAGCGACTTCAACACTAAAATCGTGAGACCTAGTTGCCACTCTAGTAGCACGATTTAATTCAAGCAATCGAGAAAACCAAGTAAGGAAGCTCGTTACAACAACTGACATTTTTAGAAAAGAAGGTGAAGGCAGGATACCAAATCAGGATCGATTACTTTACAGTCCCTTCTTTAAACGTTGCTAAGAATCTCGTGGTATATAGCGGGAACACCAGACCAGATATGGCCGCAATATTTAATCAACGGATGAAATGTAGATTTATAAATGTGCAAGATGGATCATGACGAAAAAAAGTGTCTAGAACGACACAGTGAACCAACTTTTCTAGCAGCAGATCTAGCAACTTATTCAATATAATTACTCCACTTCTGAGGGAGAAACCATTCTGCTTACCATCAGTATGGCTGATGCTAACCTCCATGAGAGAAGCTCGTTACGCCTTCTCAGGCTAACAGTCTTGGTTGATATAAAGCAGAAAGACTATATTAAATCCAAAACAAGGCCTGTTGTTAGGAAAGTTGGTTCACTGTGTTGTGTTAGACAATTTTTTCTCGACAGAATCTATCTTGCATATCTATCAGTCTACCATTCGCCTATGTTTTCACTATTGTCGCCAATTATAATACGGAGCTCCTGTTATATATCAAGAGATTCTTGATAAAATTTAAAGGAGTATCAGCAATATTATTTGTCCTGACTTGGCATCTCGACTTCAATCACTTTCCTACCGCCGTAAATTTGCCTCTCTGCGCCTTTCCTATAAATATTTTCATGATAATTGTTCGGATGAACTCTTCGCCGTGGTACCAAAAATCTATGAATTTCAGCGCAGTACTAGAGTGGCGACAATTGAGTTGGCTAGATATAACTTTAAATTCTATGTTAACGGTTTCTTTTCTTGCACTCCTCACTAGTGGAACTCCCTTCCAACTCCATGCTTTCCAGTCAACTTTGCTCCTCAAAAATTTAAATGCAATGTCAAACGCTGTCTATTGTCTTCCTGATTATTCTACTGTTGTTCTTGATCCTTAGTAATATTTCTATTCAGTAACCCTTTGTGTCTTAGTGACTTTATTGCCTTGCTTTAGGTGAATTCTATTAAAAAAGATTCCTATTCTCATTACGGTGGAGTAATAGATAGCGGCTCGGATTGAGAAATCGGAGAGCCGAGTTCGAATTCCAGTCGAATCCATTACATTCATTCACGTGCTAATACCCTTGGGTAAGTTACGAATCCTCTTTTTCTCTCCACAGTTATGGGTAAATAACAGGACAGACCGGATTATATATCTTTAGATAGCAACTGGTCTACAGCAGAAAGAAATGGCAACCTACTGAGGGGGAAACATCTGCCTCGTCAGTCATGCATCGAAAGATACATGATCGCCTAAGCGTGTATGACGCATGTCACATAACTGACTGATTGTTACTGTCTAGTGTTTACTTTACATTTTAGCTTTTATCAGACCAGAAAAAAAAATTAGCGATAAAAAGAAAAATCAAAAGCCTGGAATTAATTTATTTAGTCTAGTTGTACAAAGGCACGGTGGAGTAATTGATAGCAGCATGGAGCCGAGTTCGAATTCCAGTTGAATCCATTAGATTCACTTACGTGCTAACAAACTTGAAAAAGGTATGAATCCTCTTCTTCTCTCCCCAGTTATGGATAAATAGAAGCCCAGATCGGGTTCTATAGCATTCTATGGCAACTGGTCTACCGCAGAAAGAAGTGGCAACCTACTGCGGGGAAAAATCCGCCTCGTCAGTCATGTATCGAAAGATACATGATCGCTTAAGCGTGTATCACTCATGTCACATAGCTGACTGACTGATTCTCCTCATAACTTATTCGTCTGTGAGAGCTTACGGCCACATCACGTAGTTTAATGGATAATGGCACGGCATTATTACTTAGAAACCCGAGTGCCAATTTCAATGTTGTTCGTTAAATATCCTTGGAAAAGCAATGAAACCACCTCTTCTCCCCCAGCTATGAGTTAATTAAGACTTGTATCAGTAAACCATTATTATCTAAACAATAAAATTTTGCACAAAATATTCCAATTCAGACATTAAATAAACTTAATACATAGAATCCGGTATAGTCAACTGCAATCAACCACATTTTATTTGATTTATAACGACATTTTCAGTTCTTTTTAATACTTTTCTTAGTTTTTCTCTTATACTCTTTCATATTCCTGTTGTCTTATACTTCACTAATTAGATTATTAAAATAGAATTTCCATTTTCTTAAAACTTTCTCGCTGTGTCCATGGCATTCTCAGTATCCTTTTGTAACACCAGATCTTTGTTGTCGTCAGTCTCTTCATCTGTGATGAGATTTTCAAGCATTCACTGCCATATTCGTTAACCAATATTACATAACAGTTCATTAAAAGCTTTCCTGTTACTTAATACTTTGTGATCTTTCAGAAGGCGTCTTTCACTCTACCGGATTTTCCCTCCTCTGCTAAAACACTTCGTAGATATTTAAATTTTTGTACTTGCTTCATTGTGGTGTCTCCAATTTGTAATACGGATTTTGGCCTGTAGATTTTACGGTCAACCATACATTGGACATCATTCATTTCTATATTGTAGGATTCTTTATTACATCGCAGTAAATTAAGCGTTCTTTTCTTTGTTTCTAACAATATTTTTTTATCGCGTTTATCTTCTCAAAGGCACCTTTCGCTATTGTAATTAACTACCTAGATAAAAACAGACACAGAAAACACACACATACATACATATATATATATATATATATATATATATATATATATATATATATATATATATATATATATATATATATATATATATACACACATACGAGGGTAAGTAAAACATTAATCCCATGTTTGCCATAACATATCTTTAGGTTTGTCACACAGCTTTCTGCTCATGCGTCCTTATAATTGATAGTATTGTGGTCAGGTGTTCGAAATTTGAGCTTGATCGCCTCCATTTTTTTTTTTGTTTTTTTTTTTACTGCTGCTGCAGTGCAAACATGACCGCTGTTAATTTTACCGTTTAGGTATATAAACACGGGGATGGCACCTCAAACACGTGTAGCCAGTAAATATAACGATTATAATAATAATAATAATATATATATATATATATATATATATATATATATATATATATATTTATGCATATATGCGTGTGTGTGTATATGCTTGTCTATATATATATATATATATATATATATATATATATATATATATATATATATATATAAATAAATAGACATATATGAAAATTTCTCGGACATTCAGGCCGGTAAATGTTGTCTAATACTGTTTATTATAAAACAGAGCATTTACTTAAATATTTGTATCTATAAAAAGAATGTATAAACATAAAAATGTCTTAAAATAGACATATATATATATATATATATATATATATATATATATATATATAGAGAGAGAGAGAGAGAGACAAGCATATATATATATGTTTGTAGAATGTATAGTAGTAATGAGGATGAAAAGTGGAAAATTTATTGACGACGCGTTTCACCCAGAGCGTCTCCTGCCTTTGGCTTCCTTAGATTAGAACAAAAGAAAGACAAAACTGGTCAACACTTATCCTCAGCGACACCAAGGTAGTTTTCCTCACACACAGTTTTGTCTTTCTTTCATTTGAACCTGAGGAAGCCAAAGAGAGCTGACGCTCTCGGCCAAAGACGTCGTTAATAAATTTCCCTCTTTGTCTTATCATACACATATCATCAGATATATAGAGAAAGAGTGGATGAGAGAGAGAGAGAAAGAGCGAGAGAGAGATGGAGAGAGAAAGCGAAAGAGCGACTGAGAGAGAGAGAAAAAGCGAATGAAAGAGAGAAAAAGCGAAAGAGCGAATGAGAAACAGCGTACGCGAATGAGAGAGAGAGAACGCCAAAGAGCGAATGAGAGAGAGAAAGAGACAGACACAGAGAATGAGAAAGAGACAGACAGGTTCTTTATTATAATTCTTAGAATCCGACTCATATACCCTAGTAGTGTAACGGTCATCTGCGTGAAAAATGGAAGCGGCGAGCAGGGTTCAAATTCCAGGCTGGTCTGTAGCATTTTACTTTACACCGAAAAAAATGTATTCTTGCCCATGGAAAAGGCAAGAATACATTTTTTTTCTTCCATTCTCTTTAACTAAATATTAAATACCATGGTAGACTGGGCTCTTTATAAAGAAGGACCTCCCCAAATTTATAACCATGGAGAAGGTAACGGGAAACAACTAGACTGCCTCTGCAAAGTCATGACATTTTATACAGAAAGCTGTAGCGAACCATGGTCACTTGCGATCTGAGGTGACATGACATTTTTAACCGTAGATAAGGCAATGGTAAACCCCTCCATGTTTCCCAATAAATCATTTACAAATTATAAAAAACAGTACAATGCTGTGGAGAGCCATAATCACCGTTGTTTGGCGTTGCTGCAGATGTTTGCGTTGATAATTAATTTTTAACGGGTCAAGTTGCCCGCTGCACACCTAACTAGTTTTAAATTCAGAGTTTTTCATAGTCCTAGACTCATTACCAGCCAAGGTTAGAGAGTCCAGTAGGGTCTGCTATTTAACACATAGCTAGGGTTTGGGGAGATCAGAAGGACTCATACTGTTCGCAAGGGTAATTGTGTGAAAGTGAATGCAAGGTATTCAACTAGAATTTGAACTTGGTGCGCCAATTCTACGCGCACATCCAATAGTGTCATGAATAAACGAGACAAAATTGAAGCTACAATTAATTATTTTATTTTAGCAAATAACTCTAAAGATATTGATACTCTCAAGACCACATTTCAAAAAATCTCTGTCCTTAAACTTTACCTACGAACTTAGTCAAAAAATAAACTCCCATTATTAGAGGTTCTCCTAGAATATATTAACAACACTTTTATCACCTCATTATATAAAAACCCACTAGCAGAAACTCTTGCCACATTAACTCAGATACAAAATATTAGGTTAGTGCAAAAATAATGACGTAATAATGTCGTTTTTTGACGTATTTTTTAACGTCAAAAAACGACATTATTACGCCATTATTTTTGCACCAACCTAGTAGCAGGGATTAAAAATACTACCTAAAAACAGCACACCAAAATTCATCCTACTCTTCCTTAAGGAACTCAATAATATAAAACAGACACTAGTTAACAATGGCTTCCCTAATCACCTTATAGACCACCAAATTAGACTATTTCTTCCCAAAGTAAATAATAATGATAGTGAACATACAGTCAAAAATAACATATTTTCTACAAAAACCAAATGCACATCATCTACAAACAAGTTGAATCATCACTTAGAAATATCATTAAAAAATATATTATTCCAATTGACCCGAACAAAAAAAGAATTATCTACTACAAAAAAATTAAAACAGCTAACCTTATCCTCAAAAATAACAACACACCAGCAAAATCAAAATTACAAAGAACGAAAATTATCTAAGAGTTCAAATGCATCTTAAGGGACGGTGTTTCTGATGAAACCGAATTCATAAATATTTACGTCGGTCACACTACTACATGCCTATCCAGACGCCTTACGTTACATCTATCTAACCACAGCTCTATTAGAATCTATTTAAACGCACACACAAACTTACAGGGCTCCAGCCGAAACATCCTAGTAGAAAATACAAACATAATAACCTCATCCACGTGGAAAAAAGATTAAAAATAATGGAAACTTTAATAATAAAAAAGAAAAAGCCAACACTTAATAATATTAACTACGAAAAAGGCCACAATGTGCTGTGTTCGGAAAATAAAACATTTCTATAACACTAAAAACATACACACAACCCACATGCCCAATTAAATTGAAAAATAAAATCATCCTTGATAAAGGCTAAAAGTATAGTCGAAAACGCTCGGAATTACAGAACATTTGGACAGAAAAGAAAACACTTTTCGAACACAAGAAAAATTAAATAAAAAGCTTAATCGTAATTACATTGTCTGTTGTTTTTTTACGAAACATGTGTAAATGAACGATTGCTACCAAAAGACAATATAAATACTTGCATATATTTATGCATACATATATTATATCTTTTAGATTTTTTGTTTAATTATATTTATATGTACACGTATATCTACGAACTGATATAGTGATTTTCCAAGCGTAGCTTAGATGTGGCACAAAGCCGAACTCACTGCTCAGCCGTAATTGTTCTAGCGAGACAAACTTGCAAACCATTATATATATATATATATATATATATATATATATATAAAGTCAACACTGAAGTCAACACTTTGAGACGACAGTCTGTTTCATGCTTGACGCAAAATTCAGGCTACCTGACGATTGTGTCTAGCATGAAACAGACTGTCGCCTCTAAGTGTTGACTTCAATGTTGACGTTTATATTTACACACGCTCTATCCCTGATATTGCGCACTTTATCCCATAAATATTGCACACCTTAAGACTATATTTCTTCATATATATATATATATATATATATATATATATATGAAGAAAAATATACGGAAAAAACAAACAAAAATCCTTATATGCAATTATGCTGTTTTAATGTTAATATAATGTCAATGTCGGACGTTTCGGTCTAATAAACCATCTTCAGGACATATTCATAAAATATAATTAACATTATCAATTCAACATGACAAAGACGATGGACATAAGAACAAGACTTATCCAAACAGATTACTGAAAGTTTTATAAGATCAGCGTTCAAGATTTATAAGATTCAGCGTACAACTACATCAGTGAAAGGTACACTTTCACTGCCCCTGATAATAATTCTTTTGGTCGCATCTTTCTACCAAATAACCATTTGACCGAACGTATCTCCAATAATTTAAATGCGTTAAAAATTAAAACTACAATAGTACCTACTAGAACTATCCGTAATTTATTAAATAGCACCAGCAAACAACATATTACATCCGATGCTTGCATCTACCAAATCTCATGCAAAAACTGTGACTTAAAATATGTGGGTGAAACATGTAGGTCCGTAAAATCTCTTGTTTTCGAACATAAACGAGATATTCGCCTCGGAAATTTAAACAATGCTTTAGTTGTACACACAACTAAAGCAGATCATAATTTCGATTTTGATTCCGTGAAGATTTTAAAATATTTTCATAATAAAAATCTTAGGCGGATTTATGAAGCAGGCATAATATCCACCTCACGCACGGTGAATACTAGACCTGGCTTCTTTTGTATTTCCCCTTTTCTAGCGAGATTAATGCTCGACAAGGGTACATAAAAATTTTAGATCAAAATAGAATTCTTTTCATTTTTCATTCAAAATACTCAAATTTTAGGAATACGTTTTCACAGCTTCGACAACGTAACCATGTTTAAACGGAACGCTGATCATATAAAACTTTCAATTATCTGTTTGGATAAGTCTTGTTCTTATGTCCATCGTCTTTGTCATGTTGAATTGATAATGTTAATTATATTTTATGACTATGTCCTGAAGATGGTTTATTAGACCGAAACGTCCGACGTTGACATTATATTAACATTAAAACAGGATAATTGCATATAAGGATTTTTGTTTGTTTTTTCCGTATATTTTTCTTCATACTGTCGGATCTATATCCATATATTTGCTTACATATATATATATATATATATATATATATATATATATATATATATATATATATATATATATATATATATATATTCAGGGTGTCCATAAAGTTCGCGCTGCACTTTAAAGTTATAAATTTTTAAAGTACGCATGAACTTTATGGACACCCTGTATATATATATATATATATATATATATATATATATATATATATAAATATGTGTGTGTGTTACAAATATACATTAAAAGGCTCCTATAATGAGTGTGTGTGTGTATATATATATATATATATATATATATATATATATATATATATATATATATATATTTACACACACATTATAGGAGCCATTTACTGTATATTTATACACATATATATATATATACATACATACATATAGAACCGGTGCGTATTACCCCCAAACCGAATGTGGGGGCTAGCATGATTAGGGGGCCTAGGCAGTGCAATATGATCCGTGCTTTCTTATCAACCTTTTTGCATTTTTCTACCTACATTTATATACGTTACAATTTAAACTAACTACAACTGACAATTAAAAATTAACAAAATTTCGTGTCTGTCATTCTGTCGGTCTTTTTTATTTCGCCAGAATCCGTGGATTTCTTTTGCTCATTCGAAATTTCGTTAAAATATTTCAATATTTAAATATGAAATTCAGTATCATTTTTTTCCTTAATGTTGAATGTGTTTAACTTCTTCAACTTTTTCATAAGAAAAATCTCAAGTTGATGTTAAAAATTGCTGCAAAACACTGCTGGAATGATCGATTATAACATGTCTCTAACTTGTATTTAGAAAATTGAGTTGTAATACATAAGAGGCCCGTATCATATTTACGGTAGGTTGGGGAGGCTTATCAGAGATTCGGTGGAAGCCCACGTAACCCTTGCACCATCCTTGTATGCGTAGACGTATTCTTTATATATCTATACCTAAGATTGTAACATAATTCATAAAATGACGATGTCTCGGTATTCACAATAAAGTACCGATTGCATTTCGGTCTAAAATCATACATTTTAGTCGAACATCGGAAATTATAAAACGGAAAGAAAAGAAAAATGAAGGAAAAGGCTGACATTGTCATTTCTTGAATTAATTTTTATGGTCGCTGTAGGCGCAAGAAAGTATTTCCCGGAAATTAAATCAAACATTGAAATTTTCTTCTTTTATGTGTTATGTGTCCCTTAAGGACGTGGACGATTGTGTTTCCCCACACTTTCCTGTTCTTTCAGCGTGGGGTCAGGGTTAAAAAAATGTAGAATTTAGCCTAAAGTTATCAAAGGCCGTCTACATGGTTAGAGGTAAGAACATTTAAAATTTCCAGTCCCTCTAAATTGGCAGAAATCATCTTTGAAATAATGAAGATAACCTTCTGTCTTATCAAAGAACTTTACATTTTTATTCTTATATTTTATTTTTACTGGACTCTTCAGAATTCCAAATTAAAATGAAAACGCACCCACGCGATAAATGTATTCCATCGGGGTTTTATGAATGTTATATTCTTTCTTTCACCGTTTTTTTTCTTTCTTGTATTTTTTTCTTTTTGGGATTTTGTGAAAATAAAACCCTGTAAAAAATACGACAATTGGTACAAATTTTCACGTTTAATCGGGTTCTATTGAATTAATTTGAAACAATTTAGAGTATTTCGATCTCTCTTGCTGAAGCGGGTTTTAGAGTATTTCGATCTCTCTTGCTGAAGCGGGTTTTGAAATCAACTTGAAGTGGTCTCATTTAAATTTTTACAGACACAGACGGGGGTGAACATAGGTAATGAAGGGGTCCTCAAATTCTATTAGCCCAGGAATCTCTTAAAGCCAATATTCAGTCCGGGGTTTATCCCTTGTTCCCCTGTTCAGTATTGACTTTGCATTACCTTCTAAAATCTCATTCCCTTTCAATTCCAATAGCATCCTTGGATCTTTTTTTTTTTTTTACAGTAAAATTAAGGTTACATTAAGGTGAAGTTTATATGGACAGGAAGGGAAGATAATGGTTAACATTAGTCTTGAACTGGTTAAGATCGGGGAAACATCCTCTTCGGATTCTGTTCCACGGAGCGGCGGTTCGTGGGAAGAAGCTGCTCAAGTGGAACTTGTTTATCACCAATGGAATAGGAAGGGAATGTGGATGGTTTACCACAATATGAGTGTCGTGGTGGGTCACAGCCGTAAAAGTTAGAACTGGTGTAGACATGGAATGTAGTTTGTCCGAGCACTTTTTATAGAAGTAGCGAAAGAGCAGCGAGAGGCTTGCCATATCCCACCTGTGAGGGAGAGGTTGGAACAGGGCCGAACATAATTTCTCCCCCACAATGGCACGGGGATGCCTTTGAACTCTATCAAGTCTGGGAAACGAGGACTGTGCAGCTCCCGCCCAAATATGACAACAGTCCCTCATTTTTGGTCTCACCTGGCTCTTGTAAAGGGTAGAGGATAGCAGAAGGAATCAGGTACTTACTGTAGCGGTACAGCAAGCAGACCATTTTCCCTGCATCTTTAGTAAAAGCATCCCGCTTGAGGACAGGTGTAAGTTTAAGGCCCAATAGTCGCTCAAAGCACGGAGTCTCCCCGAGGAGACATCCGTTCATCGTGACTGGTAGTAGTTCGGGATCAGATCATCGGTGTTGGAATGTGGCATTATCGCCTTACTTGGAGTGAGGTAAAAGACAAAAAAAAAAAAAAAAAAATTTCCGTCCTGGGTATGACGTTAAACTGCATCCAACAGCAAGGCCTCTGATCAGGAGGTTTTGAGGAGCGTGGAACCACCTCTTAATTGCTGGTGTTCCCAGGTCCACCTTGACCCGGGGTGGTAGCACCTGTTAGGGTCCCAGCTATGGGCAAATAGTGAACTCCTAGTTTTTCCAGATCTTACCCACGTCCTGGGTATGGCGATAAACTACATCCTACAGCAAGGCCTCAGATAATGATTTTGAAACAATAATGTTGCCAGCTATACGTTTTTTGGTAAAAACAATGTTGCCAGCTATGCGTTTTTGAAACAATGTTGCTAGTTATACGTTTTTGAAAAAATAATGTTGCCAGCTATATGTTTAATAGTACTGTATATTTAATATATGTATAGGTATATGTGTATGTATGTATGTGTATATATATGTATATATGTGTGTATATGTGTGTGTATATATATATATATGTATATATATATATGCCTTGAGTTGGCATTAAATGACACACAGTGGTTGATATGCCATAAAACCCAACCAACCAAAGCAACCAAAACAAACTTTGTCAAAATTTTGGAAACGATCTTTCGCTATTTCAGTGCTTGTTCGGATTTCAGTGCCACATTTCCCATATCTATTATTTTGTTTAAGATAACCAGTCAGTTATGTGCCATGCGTGATACACGCTTAGGCGATCATGTATCTTTCGATACATAACTGACGAGGCAGATTTTTTCTTCCCGCAGTAGGTTGCCATTTCTTTCTGCGGTAGACTAGTTGTCATCCAAGGCTATAGAATTCGGTCTGTACTGCTATTTACCCATAGCTGGAGTGGGGGGGGTGGAGAGAGAAAACGAGGATTCATATCTTTCCCAATGGTATTAGCACGTAAGTGAATGTAATGGATTCAACTGGATTTCGAACCCGGCTCTCTGATTCCTCAATCCGAGACACTATCATTTACTCCACCGCTGTATTTTACCACGGAGTTTAACAGATTGTCCCAGAGTTTATTTCAACATTTCTTATGTTACTTAAGAAAACTGGCACTCGTGCCAGAGATTGTTACGTGCCATTTTTGAAATAAATACTTTCTTGGTAATTGTTCGGATGAACTCTTCGTCATTGTACCAAAAGTTTATGAATTTAAGCACAATACCAGATTGGCCACAAGGTTTCAATTTACAGTTGACTTGGATAGATGTAACCGTAAATTCTAAGAGTTTATTATCCAGACCTTCTCGCTTGTGGAACTCTCTTCCGTCAGTATACTTTCCAGTCACCTTTAATCTTGAAAAAAAAAAAAAATTTTTTTTAAATAAATGCAATGTCAATCGCTATCTATTATCCGTCCGATTAACTTTCTAGATATTTATTCTGTAACATACAGAATTGTGACACAAGGCTTGGGATAGAAAAGGGGAGGGGCTGGTCTTCATTAACTATCCTAATCCTTCTTGATTACCTTTCTATTGTTCTCATTCCTTAATAATTATTCTCTTTTATAATTCTTCCCACTTCCTTGGTGTTTTTTTTTTTATGGATTGCTTGTCGGGAACTCGATTAATAAATAAATAAAATATATCTTCTAGATTGGACCAATGAACTTTTGGGATGTTGGTGCCTCATTTGGCATCCCTGTTTTGTAGATATTTAAATTTCTGTGTATATTTGATTTTGACATCAATTCGTAACTTCGGCTATACCTTCTAGTGACGACTTTACATTATGCCTTCTAATATCCATATAGTTGTACGATAAAGTTCACTGTTTTGAGACCTTTGCGAAACAGTTATTTAGAACATACCCCCCAGAAAGTCTCCAAGAAAGACAAACAGCTGAATAATTTGCTTGAAAGTTGGGCTCGGAGACAACAGACGCATCAAACACATGTGAAGTGAGGTCGTTCTGTCTAACCTTAGTTCAAGTTAATCAACACTACTCAGTTTTTTTGATAATAATTTATATTGCTTCTTACTGATAATTGAAATGAAAATAATTAAAAGGTTTGGAGAAGCGATAATAAAGAAAATTTTTCGGTGGATTTATTTTTTTGAAAATAAAAGAAGAGATCAAAAATTGAAAAAATATGCAAGAAACCAATTTTGATTTTGACAACTACGACAAGAATTACTGCTAGTACATTTTCAGCTGCTTTATAGTACTTAACAGCTGCCCGGGGCTTGCTTGTAGAGGCAGCCCAGATAGATACCTCCTCCCTCGACTTTGAGAGAACAGTGTTAGTTCTAGCTACCGTTACAGTCCGTCAAACTCTTCCCACTCCTCTTCTTTTTTTTTTTTTTTTTGCTTTTTTTAAAAAACACTCTCTCCCACAACGTAAACACAAACGTACACAGAGACGCACACATCCAGCAACTAAATCCCTGCTTTCTTTTTTTTTTTTTTTTTTCTTAAGCCTTCACGTACACACTATATACACAAATAGTAAAACGGGTAGAGACGTACACACGTCCCGACTTTTTAGTTCTGTTGTCAGCAGCCTCGCACCTTCATCGGCGCCCGCCCGGTCCTGACCAACGTGATTTTTTATTCTCTCTGAAAGGGAATAGACACTTGCATTTGCACAGCGACTGTTTGTACACTCGTGTATAGCAGCGCGTGTATGTGTACACAACGTGTACACGGTGTAAATCGCGTTTGCAACAAGGAAATAGTGACTTTTTTCTTCTCTTTCTTATCGTTAGAATTAAGAAGTAGTTTGTCGCTGTCTTTTACAGTGGCAATGAATAATTCAATTTTTTATTCATTTAAAAAAAAAAGTATTCACACATTTTAGAGTTATTTTTTACCGTTTATTTTACGCACAAAAATAGTTTCTTTTTGCGAACAAAATTTGGAGCGAATTTATGAAAAAGATTTTCATTTTACTTATATCAGTAACATCAGAATAGTAAGAAGAAAAAAAAGACTTGTACAAAAAAATTATATCTTTTCAACGGACGGGTGAAAGCAAGGTGCTCGGAAGAAAACAGAAAGAAAAAATATTATTTTAAAACTTATTCTGTATTTGTCCCTTTGTGGTTATTTTATTCTGTGCATAATTTGATTAACTGGAGATTGTAGTAAACTAATTTTTTAAAAAATATCTCTCGATTCGAGTAGTTTGGGTTGATTTAAATCATAAATAGCTTCGTGTAAACAAAACTGTAAGCGAGAAAACGTTTCGCTTAAACGTCTACTACGGTTTGTTGTAGTTACAAAGTTGGAGGTGAAAATATATATAAAGCATTTTATCTTTATTCACTCAATCTACAGCTTATGCCCGTTTGTTCATAAAGTCAAACATTTGTAACACTTAACAATTCTGTTGGCGATATAACAGTTAATTTCGTCTTTCTTTTGCAAACTAACCTCAACACATAACGAACTTATCAATTTAGAAATCAAAGTTTGCGTTTTGATGGAAACAATGAACAATTAAAAAAATTATATAAATAAAAAAAATAGAAGACAAAAATAAATACAACTGTATTTTTAACGGCTATTTGTTTATTTTCGTCAGTTATTTTTTTATTTTTAGCTTTTTCTGCATCTAAAACAGCCCTTGAAAAGTTTCATCTACACGTATGACGCACAGACTCGAAGTGCCACTGTGCCTTAGTGAACACATTTTTATTTATTTATTTCTACGTAAGGCACACGAACACGTAGCCATGTGTTGTTTCTAAACGAAGTTGAAAACTTTGCAAATTTTATCAACACTCAATGCCTGTTTAGTATTTATATAACTATATTTAACAATTTTTTTACGATCATATTTGAATTATGGATGGGATTTAAATTCTATTTCAGCATCACTCGAAATAATTAAATCAAAAATAAAAACCGGCATTGTGATGTATTTATTTCTCCCGCATCAAAACAAAAAACGGTTGTTTATTAACCGGTAACTTTTATGGCCAACAAATTTTATTTTAATGGGTCCAACAATTCAACTGACACGGAATTAGTCAAGGAAAATTACACAGTACGGTCATAATTTTTATTCCCTGGAAGAAGGAAGAATTATTTTGTTTCTATTTTTGACTACAAAGATGATGTTACCCCACACACGGATGGTACAATTTGGAATAACTATTTTCTTACTGGTTTCATTGGCATGGAGTCTTCATTTTCCAAATAAGAGACAAGGTAAGTAAAAATGAACAATTCTTTTGTCTCTTTTCCCATAAATATTTATAATTATAATATGCAACTTTCTAAAGAGGCAATAGTCTTTTTATTTATTTATCCGACAGATTTTATCACTTTAAAGTAAACGTTATTTTTAGCAGACGCTCGTATTTGAGTAGACGTCCCAAAAACGAGGTTTATTTATTTTCATCTACCGGTCTGAATATTTGAAAAATCTTATTAAAGAAAAAAATATTCGCTCTTCATATTCGAACCTTCGTCCCCTTTGTGCAGAGGGAACCGTCGTCAGATCCAACTGAGCCACGACCTTACACACACACACGTGTGTGTGTGTGTGTGTGTGTAGAAAAGTTTTGCAGCGCGGAAATTGGTATCGGTCGGCCGGTAGGTTCAAATTCAAAACTAATCTTTTGCATTCACTTTCGCACAAATGTCCCTGGGAAAGCTATGGGTTAACCAGCTGAGTAAACTGGATTCTCTAGCCATGGCTGGCACCTATAAGGGAGACTGCGAATTCCAAACTGCATGAAAGGCAACGGGAAATCACTCCACTATCTTTTCTAAGAGTGCATAAGCAATGATGATGATGATAATGATGATGATAATGATGTTAATAATAAAAGGAATCTGTGGAAAGCCCCCATATGGTCTACACTCTGAAGGGACATAGTCTCAAAAAAAGAATATCTTGCCTAGTTTAACGTGTTTATACATGTGGCCTTTTTCGGCGTAAACGAATTGGTAAAATATTTTATAAAACGGACAGGTGAAATGAAAGTGCTAAGAAGGAAACAGTTTGTCTTTTTTTTTAACTTAAAAAAATGAGAAGAAAAATGTGTTTATTCCTTTATCAATATTTTATCGTATGCTTAATTTGCTTAATTGGCGATTACAATTTAAAAAAAAAGAAAAGTAATTCGTTTTTATTAACACGTTTGTTTTATACTTAACGTTTGCTATGGTGACGAAGTTGCGATCGAATGTATTTACATTAGTTATTTTGTTCTATCCTGTTTAAGAAGAAAAATTTCTTTTTAATTTTCTGACTCCAAGATAACGATAAACAGACATCGATTAAAGAAAGAAAGAATAATATAGGAAAAGGTTTTCGATTTTACTTATTGGTCGGCTTGTCAATTCCAAAGCAGAAAGCGCAACCTATATATATATATATATATATATATGTATATACACATACATGGTGCAATGGATAAATAGTCGTCTAAATTATGCAAAAATGAAAATAAACCTGTCATCTCATTTTAACAGACATTATACAAAAATATCTTGAAATACTAAAGTGTAAATTTATTCAATAAAATCGCCATCGATTTCAGCCACAGCCTCCAGACGATTTTGGAATCTCTTCAACTCTTCTGGACGGTCTCCTTTTTGTTAAGTTGGTGGATGCTGCCATAATCCTTGCCTTCAGTTCGTCTTTGGTGTTACAATGAATTTTGTTGGTCTCTCGTTCAAGTGTGACCCCACACATAATAATAAAAGGGGGTGAAGTCTGCAGAGTTAGGTGAGCAGATGTAAGGGGTGATGTGGTTGCAGAAATTGTCTGAGAGCCATGACTGGGTTCTCCTGCTAGTGTGGTATGGTGCAGAGTCCTGTTGCCAGACACAGCAGCTACCTTCTTGATCCAGGCAGCACTACCTCCTTATGGCACTTGATGTAGGCCCAGGTATTGCCTCATCGACACATTTGGCATTTCTTTCTTTATCAGAGTGAGGTTTCCGGGTTGTCGTATCTTCGTAATCACATTTAGACTCAACCAACTCTTTCCGAATCCTCTGCACTGTTCTTAGATTGACACCCAAACACTCTCAAATGTGTGTGTGTGTGTGTGTGTAAATTATTTTCAGATAGAATCTATCTGTAAAGGAAAAAATTAATAAGAAGACAACAGGAAAAATTTATCTTTCTCTCTCTCTCTCTCTCTCTCTCTCTCTATATATATATATATATATATATATATATATATATATATATATATATATATATATAAATATAAATTACCAAGAGGATAGAATCCAGGTAGAACTCAAAGTCTAGGACAGAGTAAGAATATAATATAAAAGGCTCAAACACAAATATTCTATGATTATAATTTATTACATTGGAATCGTAATCACGATCCAATTCAACAGGCCTACAAATTCACAAAGAAATCGGCGGTTTGATGAATTGGATTGTGATTACGATTCCAATGTAATAAATTATAATCATAGAATATTAGTGTTTGAGCCTTATATATATATATATATATATATATATATATATATATATATATATATATATATATATATATATATATGCTGCATATCAACACCTCTTAATGCAGAAATCTAAATATTTTGAACGTAATTTTATAGCTTCATCTACAGATAAAATGTATTGTTGGTCATTTTACTATAAATCGATATTGTTGGTAATTATTTCATAAAAAAGTGTATTGCTTGTATTTTTACTATAAAAACATTTTTTATACTGCCATAGTGTTTTGAGTTTGTTTGGGAGGCGGGTCACATTTTGCCTATAGCTGGTGCCTTAGCAGGTGTTACCACCCCGGGGGACCTGTGAACAACCGTACGTATGTGATCCTGTCTGAGAGCATTTTTTTTTCTTTAATAAGATTTCTCGAATTTTCAAGACGAAATTAAATAAATGTGTCTTTTAATAAGCAAACGGAGCACACACTAAAATACCGTTTAAATATATATATATATATATATATATATATATATATATATATATATATAGTGATTTTCTAAGCGCAGCTTAGATGTGACACAAGACCGAAAGTAGGGGGTACACATTAAACTCACCAATCAGTCGTAATCGTTTTAGCGAGACAAGCTTTCTAACCATTACGCCGCCTCGAGGTGCCCTAGTAATTTTCCAAGAGTAGTTAGATGAGGCACATAGCCGAAATTAACGGGCACATAGTGAGAATCGAACTCACTACTTAATCGTAATTGCTCTAGCGAAACAAGCTTGCTAACTACACCACCTCGAACTGCCCAAATCTCTCTCTCTCTATATATATATATATATCATATATATATATATATATCATATATATATATATATATATATGTATGATATATATATCATATATATATATATGTATGATATATATATATCATATATATATATATGTATGATATATATATCATATATATGTGAAAAGTGTGTGTATATAAATATAAATAAATATATATATAATATTTACATATATTTATTTATATATTATATGCGCGGTACTAATTTGTCTGACGGTCGCAAAAGCGTGAAACCTAGCGCCACAAGCTCACATCAATCCAACCAAATATGATATATACATATATATATATATGATATGTATATGATATATATATACATGATATGATATATATATGATATATATGATATATATATATATATATATATATATATATATATATATATGATATATACATATGATATATATATGATATATATGATATATACATATATATACGTATGATATATATATATATGATATATATATGATATATATATATATGATATATATATGATATATATATGATATATATGGTATATATATATATATATGATATATATGATATATATGGTATATATATATATGATATACATGGTATACATATATGATATATATGGTATATATATATGATATATATGGTATATATATATGATATATATGGTATATATATATATATGTGTTATATATGGTATATATATATATATTTGTTATATATGGTATATATATATATGTTATATATGGTATATATATATATATATATATATATGCTATATATGGTATATATATATATGTTATATATGGTATATATATATATATATGTTATATATGTATATATATATGATATATATGGTATATATATATGTATATATGATATATATGGCATATATATATGATATATATATATGATATATATATATTTATATATATGATATATACATATATATATATATATATATATATATATATGATATATATGTATATATGATATATACATATGATTTTTTTTATATAATTTTATTTTTCTTGGAAAAGTTTAGTAGAGTGGTTTCTCGTTGCTTTCTCCGCTGTTTTATATTCCGAGTTGTTATTTTCCTAGGCTGGCTGCCAACCAAAATTAGACTGCTACCCTGTCAGTTCCCTTATTTAACCCATAGTTTGGGAAAGAAGTTATGAATCCATAGGGAATTAGTGAGAATTATACTGTCTTTGTATTTGAATTCGGTTTATTGCTACTATTTTTTGTCATGTATTAACCGCCCTCACTTCTTAGCAGTCGACACGGGACAGTACTTTTTTTACGCTTGGGTACGTAAGTCTGACATGTCATCGTTTTTATCATCTTAATCACTGTTTTGTCATAGTTGCTATTATTTTATCCGGTATGTTACTAGATGTGTTACTTTACTAGGTGTACTAACAGGCACTGCTACTCTGAATAATCAGTCCTACGACTGCTTAGTAGCAGTAGTAGCGGCGAAATATTCAATTCGCAGCAATAAATTACACTATTATGTTTTATTAATAATTATAATGAAATATGTGCTTTGTATTCGTCAAGCCTGAATTGTTGGACGAATGGAAAGAAAATCATATTTACGGATGACTGAAAATGAGATAGAGATAGGAATGAAAGAGAGTTTATTCAACGTGTAAGAAGAGAGAGAAAAGAAAACTGTTTACTCAGAAGGTCGGAAGAGAGAACGAGTCTCATAGCATAGCGTACTTGATAGGCTTTGTCAAATGGATAGCAGAACAGGCTTTGGAAGAAATAACAAAAAGACAAAACTTATTAAGAGCTGCAAGGGACAGGAAGATGTGGAGGACTATAATCGACTACATCCTGAAGGTACACGGTACATCAAAGAAGAGAGAGAAAAGAAAACTGAATGCAGTTTATTCAGAGGGTCGTAAGAGAGACACAAATATAGAACAAGTGAGAAAGGAAGGAAACGCATAGCATACTTGATGGGCTTTGCCAAATGCATAGCAGAACAGGGTTTGGAAGAAATAACAAAAAAAGATAAAACTTATTCAGAACTACAAGGGACAGGAAGATGCGGAGGGCCATGATCGACTACACCCTGAAGAGACAATTTTCAGTCTGTAGACTACTAAAGAGAAACGGAGGAAAAGAAAGTTCGGCCGTTTCTTGAGGTCCGAAGAAAACGGAGAGGAATTTGGTTTCTTGAGGGATTCTTTTTCCTCGGTGTGCCGATCATGGCTTTCCACAACCTCCCATCCTTTGTAGCTCTCAGTACAGTTTGTCTTCTTGTTATCTCTCCTAAACTCTGTTCTGCCGTCCATTTAATTCGTTAGATGCTGATATCCTCTGTCCATCTTGACATCTATATGGTGATTTTTTAAGCATTGCTTAGATGTGATACATGACCGTAAGTATGGAGGCACTCAGTGAGGATCGAACTCACTATTAAGTTGCAAGTGATTTAAAGAGACAAGATTGTTAACCATTACACCACGTCGAAGTGACACCCCTCTTGCCTTCTGTGTGTCCTGTTTGTGTCAAATTTGCGAAGCGCTCTTTCCTCATTTTTTCGACACATATCAACAATTTCTTTCCATATATAAGTGTCCTTTTCGTTCCCGTTTTCCCTAAATCTTCGGCGTTGCTCACATGTTTGGTCCACGATCTTCTCGCCATCCTGCTCTAGAATCACATTTCTGTTGCTTCAAGTCTCTTCTTCATCTGTGATGAAACTGTCCAGCATATAGGAGGCCCACCATTACATAACAGCTCCATTCTCTGTTTCTAACGAAATATTTCTTAATTCTTAATTCTTTTGCTCAGCTTTTGGAAGGCGTCTTTTGTTCTCCAAATTGTCTTTCGGATTTCGGTGACGCATTTCCCGTCTTCTGTTAAAATTCTTCCTAGAAATAATTTTTTTTTTCTCCCTGTGTGTCTCCAATTCGTAATTCGCATTTTGGTAACAAAAGAGAAGGAGTAAATTATTCCGAATTTGAAAAAAAGAAACCGATGAATTTAGATGAATTGTCTTTAAAAATTAGTCTGTCTACTCACCAAAGAGAAGAAAAAAAAAAAGATAATCAGGGACACGTCAAATAACTTGACCCCTACTCTTCTTCCCACGCTGGAACGATGGATTCTGGGAATGCTTGTAATGATTTTCTTTTCTAATAGTTCAGTATTCTCATCTGTTGTAAGATAAGATAAATCCTGTATCTTGCTGCCTTTGACTATGTATATTGGTGGGACCAAAAACATAACATGTGTTTATTAGCCTCACCTTATACTTTCCCGTTGCTTTCGACTAGTTTCAATTAAAAAAAAAACACCCTCTTACATTCCTGATTTGTGTATACACAGATGTTCATCCGTGGTTTTTCGAGGAAGGATTTGTCTGTATACATAGTTTTTAATCAATTCACCACAAGCAAGGTGATAACATCAATAAGACAAAAGCTGATACTGGGAGTTATACGTACTTTAAAAATTTTAAATCGTCAATATTTTTTGTTTTGTTTTGTAAAACAGGACTCTCAATTACAGAAAATCAGCTCCGAATCGTAAAACACAAAACTCACCAAAATCAAGACATTATCTCATTAGAAAAATATTTTAATATCTTTTATGAATAAGATATATTATGTTCTTTTTCTTTTTTTTTCGATGGGTAATGAATTTTTACAAGAATTATTTTAATTTTTAAAAACATTAATTATAATAATTCATAAAGTTTTAAATCTTTTAAAATTCCGTTTTAATTTGTAGCGGTTAGGGGATATTGTTATTAAGTAAAAACTATATTTGATAATCATAAATAGAAACGGTTACAATTCAGTGACCCGCCAGTATTTTTAAAAGAATTTTGAATATTTATCAGTTCACCACAAGCAAGGCCATAACACCACTAAGATGCAAGCGGCTGCTGGGAGTGAAAGAGAATGAAAATATTTTAGAAGGAACCGGAAACCCGATTTTAAACAGGGAACAAGGGATGAACATCTGCTGCTGTTCAAGAGACCAGTGAAAATTACGAACCGGAAAAGAGGCGAATGTTCACCGACTCGCATGATATATGCACAGTTACTCTCGTGATGATAGCCTATCAGCTTTGTTTTTCTTCTGAGATTCTAACACAGGCGTACAGATGGCTGATGAAGTCGATACGAGACAGGGGTGCCCCAGCAAAGCGGCTGCAGAGTAAAGTTTAAGAAATAGGACGGGGATAAATATTCGTAAAACTCGATTATTCTTCCCCTTCAACATTGGTTCTGCGGTGTTTCTCCGGAATAGTAGTTATCTGGCTTACTTTCTCCATATTTTTCACCTGTAAGAATTACTTGTACCACTTCCATTTCTCTCTTTCTTTCTCTACTTAACTGAATTGTGGATAATCTAGGAATACACGGTCACGTATCAGCGACCAAGGCGAACCTTCAAGTCGGCGAACGTTGGCCGTGATCTGACATGAAGGGCCTCTGCCAGTCCAACTTTGCCCAAGACACGCTACGAATGAATGAATACCTACATAGACATAGTCCTCAAGGACACCTGACACAGTGGATAAAGGCGTTAGTTAGATCCAGTGACAGGACTCAAAGAGTGTGAGTTCAATACCCGGTTAAGGCAGCGGAAAACTTTCAGAGGTAAAATTAACAGGAGATAACTGATAACTGACATCCATTAAAAACATGGCTCGTGGAACTAGAACAGTCTATCCCAATGAAGGAAATAAAGGGTTCAGTTCAGCATTCCAACCACCTGAAGAAGGCCGGAGCGTACAACGGCCAAAACGTTGTAATAAATATGGCGACAAAGATGAGGACAAGAGTCCGAATAATGTAAATAGTGTTTATAATACCTCATCTCAGAAATATAGACAGCTACATAGATATGTGGAGGGGGCTGGTGAGGCGTTTAGCTGCGTTGCGGCCCAAGGACCACACAGAGTCGTAGGATTGATGATGATGGCTAATACACCGGTGAATAAAATATTTGGTAAACAATATTCTTAAATGCTTGATATACAATTTTATACTGTGTAGCACGGTCTTCATTATGATGATGGCATTTATGTTGAACGTTTCGTTGTTGTTAATGAAGTCAATCCAAGCTGCATTATAAGAAATTTGCTAATTCAAGTTCTTTTAATCGTAAGAAACTTTATAAGAATTCTACTTTTTAGAGTGTGGTTTACCCTGTACAAAGCACAGGGGCCACTCAAGCTATAGTTTTACAGAGCAAGAGGCACAGTTTATGCGGATAGGTGGGAAAGATAACGATTAACCCTAGATTTGAAAAGGTTAAGTTTGTAGTCATCGGGGAAACTTCTTGGGAGTTAGTTCCACAGAACAGTTATTAGCGGGAAGAAGCTGTTTGAATGGAACTTAATTCTCACCAATGGAATACGGAGAGAATATGGATGGTTTGTTAAAATGCGTGTGGCATGGCGGGTCCTAGCCATGGAGGATATACCTGGCGGAATCAAGGAATGTATGGTAGCGACAGAGAAGTCAGAGGCTTGCGTCATCTCGTCTGTGAGAGAAGGTGTTTCAGTCTAGAAAATAATTTGTCTGCCACAAGGACGCGGAGACTGGAAAGTTTTAGGTCTGATAAGGCACTCGTAAATGTAGAAGATAGCATGAGGAGTCAGGTACGTACTGGAAGGTACGGGAAACTGATCCTTTTTCCGGCATCTTTAATGCTGGATCGTATTTAAGAGTTCCGCTTGAGGTTTGGGGTGATTTTAAGGTCCAATAGTCGCTCAAGCCACCGGGCCTCTTCGAGGGGACACCCATTCATCTTGACTGATGCTAGTTCTGGCTCCGATCGGCGATAAAAGAATGAAACTAGTTTGATTTCCGATGGATTGAATGTAATCAGCCAGTTTTTTTTTTCAACAGTGACCTGTTAGAGCTAGACCGGCTGAGAAATCAGCTGCCAATATTTGGTCATCACGTATTTTGGAGTTGCATCCATATACCGTTGTATCATCGGCATAGACAATTACAAATGGTCTGAGCAAAAGCATAGATCATTTAGAAAGAGTGTTGTTCCAACAATTGTCCGCCTCCTTTGATTTCTAGGGCCTCAGAGCTAAAAACTACCTTCAGGGATCTACTAGTTAGGAAAAAACTATTACTGAGAAGATTCCTCCAGTGATTCCATAGCGAGAGAATTTAAACAACAATTTCTTTGTGCTACACCTTGTCAAAGGCCTTCAAAATATCTAATGCTATGGTCCTTGGGGTATATTTGTTGTCAAATGTCTTACAGATTTGTGAGTTATGATAGGACATCATTTGGGGACCGGGCCGATCGGAATCCCTACTGCTTGTCGCTCAAAGGACTGTTCTAATCGAGTTACGCAAAAACCTGCTTGTTGATTATAGCCTCAAAAAGCTTGCTAATAATACTGAGTAGACTTATGAGTCTATACTGAGTGGAGGTAGATCAGTCGCCCGCGTTGGTGAAAACCATACGTACTTTAGATACTTTCCACACGGTTGGATTTCTCCTTATAAGCCGCGATTAAATAACTTTTCTCGGATCGGGGATAGTCCCCGGTTGATATTCTTGTGAACAGCCACTTTTGATTTCGCCCGGGTAAGTGGCTTTCTTTGGGTCAAGGCTTTTGATAAGTCTTGAAACTTACTGTAATGAAAATACCACTGAGATTGTGCTTAGTGAGGACGTGGGAATTTGGGTAAGGGATGACCTTTGTCATCTAACATCGAATTCAAGGCAAAGATCGAGGTGAAGATCTTCGCTTCATCTGTATTTTTTAAAGCTTTTCACCCCAAGCAAGGCGGGAGTGCCACTAGCACGCAAGGGGTTACAGAGGGTGGGGGCGAGAGTAAAAAAGCGTGATAGAGAAAAGAATGAAGAGAAGAACAGGGAATACATCAAGGCATCTGGAAATGTCGATTGACATTACATTTAAATAGTTGGAGATTATACCTATCAGGGAAACGAGTAATAGGAAGAGAAATCCACAGGCGAGAGGTGCGAGACATGAGGCTCTTGGAGGAGAAGAGACGGCTCGAAGAAGATATGATCTCGGGGTCATTTTATAATAGTGGACACAGTTGCTTTCCCTTTATTCATAATTTGTTTGGAGGTCTTCCAGAACTCTCTGGAACCAGTTTGTTTTCAACACTGGCCTAGACCGCTTGTTCATGGCTACCCTTTGCATTTTCTAGAGCTTTCTTGCGGCGATTTCGAGCGGTTCTAAATTTAGTCAAATAAAAACTACACCTCTTCTTGCGATAGATATTGAGATAGTGCTTACGGTGAGCTATTGCTGCAGCGCATTCAGTGGGGAACCAGAACTGGTTGTTCGATTTTTGTTGGAATTATTTGTGGGAGTATAAAACTCTTCATTCCAGAAAGCATCCATTCAGAGACTAGGGCATCAGTCTTGGAGACCACGTGCTTGAAGGTTAAGAGAGGAGCTTCCTCCATCTAAAGCTATCCCACTCTGTCTTGGTGTAGCGAAAAATTATTCTATGGAGTGGCAAATAAGGGGATACCTTTGGACACTGACTAGGGAATATTCTGACGTGCCCGGCTGGGTGGGGGATTATTGCTAAGCATTTTTCAGGGCAGGATGTGGGGAAAAGTTTGAAGAGGTTCGCCTGATGTTCCATCGCGTCAGGGATGCGGATGACCTGGGTTAGTCGACCTGGGAGACGTCTATGCGATATCTACCTTCTTCTTTGGTTTGTTCGAGTCGATTAATAACTATTGTTTGAGTAGATATTGAAATCACCACAGATATGAAAACTAGCCGAGGGAAATTCGGTGAAGATATTATCAATTCTCTCAGATATTCGAGCAAAAATTACTGTCCCATTGTCCTGAGGACAATAGAAAGCGAAAACGAATGTGGTACTATGGATAAGTGTCACGCAGAAGTACACATACGAGAGATCAGGTTCACCGAGTTTTGCGTCCCTGCCCAGGGAAACCCGTCCTTAATGTAGGCACTGGGTCCGTGACCGTGACGATTTAGGTGGTCGTGTTTGGTGATTAGGGGTGAGTAGCCCGGGATTGCGAGCTCCTGTTTTGAGATTGAGGCAGTGAAATCTGTTTTAGATAGAAAAAGAAGGTCGGTTTGGGCTGAAGAAGATGGAGTTCCTCTAATAAGAAGTTTGATAAGTCACAAATTTAATAAGTCATAAGTTTGTAAAGTTTTAAAAATTGATAAGTTGCAAGTTTAGTTGTATCACAGAAGCACTGTGAAATAGACTCCCATTAGTACACAAGTGAAATAATAGATTTTCTTTATCACTGAGGATTTTCTTTTGTGTATCATAATTAAGTATATTGATGTCATAAATTTAAGACATAAGAATTATGATGTTACTAGTTTGATAAAATTTAGTTAGTTATATGTTTCTTAAGTCTTATGTTTGATGATTCATATTTTTGTATGGCATATGTTCGCAAACCTGTGACTCACTAAACCTCAGAATTTTGACAAGGCATGTGTTTGTACGTATAAAATATAGAAAATTATGTATTTGTTAAATCATCATTTTTAAATCGTAAAAAGTTAATAAACTTGCTAAGTTACAAATTTGATAGCTTATAGGAAATACTATGTATCAGAGACACTGTCTGAAGCAGACTATCGTTTCTACGGATAGGTTGTCCTTATCTCAAAGATTTTCAATAATTTGCGTTATAAAGCAATGAAGACGGCGCAGCTAACAATGGTAAAAAGGATGTCTTTTGCTGCTGAATCCTCCTTGACCAATTTTGTGCTTTGTGGAGCGAGATCTTCATGTTTGGGAATTTCGATGGTCAATGAATTTTGCTAGTGATTTTACAAAACATCATTTGGATCAGTGTTGAATACTTTTATCAAATCGCGAAAAGAGTCTGTCCTTTCTTCTGCTATAGGAACTTTATCTTGGTTCTGACTCATAGTAAAAAAAACAAAAAAACACTGCTCCACATCATGCTGGCCTTTGACATGAAAATAGATAAACTGTATTTATTTACAACCCAATTAACCAGTCTTCCATATTTTCTCCGCTTAATAACTCTATTCCTTCGTCCAGGACTGCTAAGTCTCTCAGTATCTTACTAAACAGTGTTCCATACACTAATATGGCACATTCAGAGTCTCTGCCCTGTTATAGCTATAGTCTTCTGCCAGACATGACTAAAGTTGATGAATTGAATATGCTTTTCAAGAGAGCGATCGGCTGCAAACTATTACTGACGGGTTCGATCCTAATGTGACACTGTACTCAACATTTTTAATTTAGGTTTGTTTTATTTTCGTTTGTTTTACGGCGCATCAACCTCAATGGGTTATTCAAGACTTTTTTTATTGTTCGTAATATATTTTTTCAAATATATTGCTGGTAATATATTTTTAAATGTATTGCTGGCAATTTGTTTTCTGTCTATATTTCTGAGATGAGGTATTATGTACATTATTTACATTATTCTTACTATTTTCCTCATCTTTGTTGCCATATTTATTACAATGTTTCGGCCTTTCAGTATCTGTCTGTATTTCTGAGATGAGGTATTATGTACATTATTCGGACTATTTTCCTCATCTATTAAAACGTTTCGGGTGTTGTACGCACCGGCCTTCTTCAGGTTGTTGGAATGTCGAACTGAACCCTTTATTTCGCTCACTGGGGTAGACTCTTCTAGTTCCACGTGCCTTGTTTAATGGATGTTACCAGTTGTTAATTTCCCTCTGAAAGTTCTCCACTGCCTTAACCGGGTATTGAACTCACACTCTTTGGGTCTTTGGATCCTGTCACTAGATCTAACTAACGCCCTTATCGACTGTGCCATATGTCATCGAGAACTAGAACAGTCTACCCCAGTGAGAGAAATAAAGGGTTCAGTTCGACATTCCAACCACTTGAAGAAGGCCAGAGCGTACAACAGCCGAAACGTTGTAATAAATATTTCGACAAAGATGAGGACAGTAGTCCGAAAAATGTAAATAATGCAATTTGTTTTGTTTTCCAAAAATGCATTGCCGGTAAAATTTTTCTTTTTTTCAAAAATGAATTGCCGATAATATTTTTTATTTTTCAGAAATGTATTGCTGGTAATAATTTTTTTCTTCAAAAATATAATGCTAGTAATATTTTTTCCAAAAATGTATTGCCGGTATTAAAACCTATTTTTAAACTTTGCTAGTGTTTTGACCCAAATTTGATGGTTAACTATTTGCCCATAACTGAGGCCTTAACAGGTGCTACCACTCCGGGTGGAGCTGCGAACACCAGCAATTAAGAGGTGGTTCCACAATCCTCAAAACGTCCTGATCAGAGGTTTTGCTGTCAGATGTAGTTTACAGTCCTGCCCAGGACACAGATGTAGTTTATAGTCATACCCAGGACGGTCTAATTTAGGTAAATATTAGGGTGCAATATTTTTCTTCATATCCAATATGCCATCAGGTACATGCAGCTATGCGTGTATTTAAACGCATATAGACTTTAGTGTATTTCTCTCACACGCCGTAAGAAATTTGATATGTCTTTTCAAACTTTATTTTGCCTCAGTGACAAAGTTTTCTGTGCATTAAGTTTAACAGGAAAAAAGCTACACGTTTTTTGTTCCTGATCATCAAAAAGTATTATATTACGAGCTATTTATGGCACTGATAATATCTCAAGCGGCTTTTACTCAACAAATACGACAAAACTTTCGTTCACTCTAGCCATTATATTAAATATACTGCCATTGGAAATGCTAAAAACGTATATAAGGAAAGCTAAATGGATGTCATATTCCCATTGTATTTCTTTTCACGTGTGAACAATCATAATGAATATGACTTAAAAAGCTTATTTAGCAGTGAATGAATTATTTTACTTTTATGCGGCGCATCCTTTCAGAAGGCGGACGATCATCGCTCTCCACATCTTCCTGTCTTTTGTTGCTCTTAGTAACTTTTCACACTTTACCATCCATTTTTGTCTTTGTTCTGCTATTCATTCACAGAAACATATTAAGTAGTTGATCATAGCTCTCCACATCTTCCTGTCTTTTGTTACTGTAACTTTTCACCCTTTACCATACCTCATTCTTCTTGTCCCGCTATTCACTTACAGAAACTCATTAAGTAGGTGATTATGGCTCTCCACATCTTCCTGTCTTTTGTTGCTTTACAATCCATTTTTCCCTTGTTCTGCTATTCATTTACAGAAATTCTTTAAGTAGGGGATCATGATTCTCCACATCTTGCTGAATTTTGTTGCTCTAAGTAACTTTTGATTTTTAACCATCTCTCTTTGTTTTTGTTCTGCTATCCATTCAATCTCTCTAAATAAATTACTCACTGTCCTGAGCGTGTTAGATTCTTTAGGCTAGCTTTCATTATTATGTGACCCACGTCTCTTTCTGATTGTCAGTTTCGTTGGAGATCCTATTTTTCTGAAGACTTCCATGTTGGCTACATGTTCATGTCTATCGTCTTCTTAGTAATCGCTGTTAGAACCACAATCTCTGTTTCTAATAAACAAAATAAAAATAAACCCAGACCTACGATGTCTCCAATAATAAAAGCCAAATTGATAAAATATACAAATCTGTATAACAATGATAATAATGGCTGGCTGCTTGTTTATCAACTGCTATTTTAGTCAGTTAATCCCTATTGTAAAAATGCCTGCGCTCAGTCATATTTGTGTTTCTTCAACACCTACAGTACCAAGTTGTGGCTAATACAGCAACTATATTGTGCACGTTAGTTTTAATTTTGGGGAGGAGCGCATAATTTGGCATGATCAGTAGTTGAAGAAGACCGTTACGTTCAAAGCCTCGGTCACGATGACTTCGTGCTGTCACAACCATCGATCGTTTCCAAACTACCCAGTGTTACTCACGAGGCTTTGGTCCAACCGTGGTATGGTTTTTAAGCACTTCCCTGCGGTGCTACGCCCTGGAGTTGTTTACTTAGGCCGATATTATTAAGAAATCACCACCTTGACAAATGATGAGATTTGAACCCGGGGCTCATGGACGGAATGCTATGTTCTAACCACTCGGTCATGTGACCACATGATAAATCTTACACACACACACACACACACACATATAATCCTAAAGACTTATGTAACATATGATATCACAGTTATTTATTGACTACATCAAACGCTTCTTATCATGAGTACACCTATTCTTATACCGAAATTTCTACAGCAAAATGAAATTCTATCTATAATATAAAACACAACGTGACTTTATATATTTATCGGCCACGCATCCTATTCTACCTTATTTAATGGTAAATATATTCCGTCATTGTAACATGGACGAAGATGTTATTGTAACATTCATGAAGATTTCTGTATATTCAAGGAGAATATTTGTTATTACCTATTTATTTAAAACAAAATCACCTGCAGATAATATATATAAAAAAAAAACTTATTTGATTTTCCTTCAAAATGTTATCCCACAGATATTCAAATATAACCCTATTTTTTTTTCTCAAGAAAAAAATTAAGGTGATCTTTTTACTTATTAATTTAACTTTTTTCTTTCTTGAGTGATTAGAAAAAAATGTTACCGTCCGATTATCCTGCGTTACTCAATTCATCAACACCACTAATGCTACCATCTCGAACCAAAAAACAAGCTGTTGATAATAATTTGCGTTAAATAAAATTTCATGAGAATTATTTATTCGTTTTAATATTCAGGAAGGTAAGAACATCAACAAGAAAATGCAATGCAACATGAAAATATAAGTACAATGCATTTGTAAAATTACTAAAATATTGGTATTATATTTAACACGTGCTCAGCCAGAGGCCAATTACGAAATTTGACTTCAAGCATCATTTTTATAATAGACAAATTACGCAATACTATTTTTATGAATTGACTTAGAGCTTCAACTGAAGTCTTAATATTTTCTTAACACTAAAAGTATCAATGCAAAAAAACAAAAAAAAACAAAAAAAGACTCGTTGTTGGCGACTGTAGATGAAAATCCCAAGCATGAGATAAATCGTAGCCAGCGTCATAATAAAAAAAAAACCGTGAATTATCTTGTGGCTGGGATTAAATACTTTAAATACTGTGACCAAACTATTTATATAAGGATGACTTGATTATTTATGTATGGATAAATTATGCAAATATCCTCATATAAAACGAAGTGTCTGGCCATAAATGCATATTTAACAATTTAGAGAGAGGGGGCGGGAGAGAGAAAATGATAATGGTACAACACAGAACAGATATTAAATATCGGCTCACTGAAGATGGGGCGATGTTTAATATACTTGTCTTGCAAACTATTAGGCTGGTGCAAAAATAATGACATAATAATGTCGTTTTTTGACATTAAAAATACGTCAAAAAACGACATTATTACGTCATCATTTTTGCACCAGCCTAATAACTTTGACTCCTTTAATTTGATCTTGTACCAAAGATAATTATATATAAAATACATATATACATAGAATTTAATGCTATTTTTTATTAGTAAAATATTAACTTTATTTTACTTTTAATTATCGGCCATTATTATTCATTTTTGACTTATTTGTTTTATCATCATTTTTATTTGATGATGCATTGTCAAGTTTTATTAATTTTTGGCTTGTATTTATTTTTATCTTCAAGTTTTATGAAAGGAAACATTGTCAATTCATTTTTGAAGAGTATTTACATTCATCTTTATTTTTATATTAGCTTAGCTTAGAAAAGAGCAATGATAATTTTGAAGAAATAACTTTAACTTTCTCAATTCACTCCATGGAACTTCAAAACTTCACTTTAACTCTTTTTGGTTCAATTACGGCCAATAGACCGATTTAGGCCGAAAGTCCGATTTGGGCCAAACGTCCGATTTGGGCCAAACGTCCGATTTGGGCCGAAATTTCAATTCAGGCCAAAAATTGAGTTCTTCAAATCACAAACTCCATGGAAGTTCAATTGTGTTGAGTTCTTCAAATCAGAAACTTAGCCGAACCTCAAAGCCTCAGGTCTCGAAACTTCACACTTTAACTGTGATTCCTTGACAGAAATAAAACTGATTTCCTCATTTCACTAAGTTTTTAGATATTTTAAACTGAATTTAAAACAAAAATTCACAAAGTTTTTGCTTTACTTTAAACTCCATATAATTTAAGCACTTTTAAAATATCTAATTTTTTTCAGTTTCAAATCTCAATGCTGGATGTTCAAACACCAGATAGAGGGCAGATTTTCAATCCTGACTCCAAATCGGTAAAAAATGTCTATGTTGAGCAACGCGGACGGACAGACAGAATTTGCCATTTATTTATTTAGATAGAAGATAAAAACTAACCAACCCATATAATTTAGTATCTGTCAAGAACACATGGCATAGTGGATAAAGGCGTTAGTTACATCCAGTGACAGGACCCAAAGAGTGTGAGTTCAATACCCGGTTAAGGCAGTGGAGAACTTTCAAAGGGAAATTAACATGAGATAACTGACATCCATTAAACGTGGCACGTGGAAATAGAACAGTCTACCCCCGTTAGCGAAATAAAGGGTTCAGTTCAACATTCCAACCACCTGAAGAAGGCTGGAGCGTACAACGGCCGAAACGTTGTAATAAATATGGCGACAAAGATGAGGACAATAGTCCGAATAATGTAAATAATGCCTTATAATTTATTTTTGATGAGTATTTACTTTCGTCGAAACTCTTAGTTGCAATGAAAGATCAACTTTATATCCGATTCGTTCATTCACTGCCATCGATTTGAGGAGCTGGGTACAGTTTGAAATAAAAAACGAAACCAAGCAAGCGGAGAGAAAGGAAATACTCTTAAGATTGATATTGATGACCATTTTGTATGCTTGAAAGCCGAGGATATAACAGGATTTACTTGATATGAGCATACACATCTGCGTATCTGTCTGTTTAAATTTGGCTCCCTCATGTAACTTAATATTTCCTGTTAATATGCCTATTACAAATTAAAAATGAAACAAATTCAATTAAGAAAAAGGCAAAGAAGATCTTTTGACTGTGCAGACAGAAAGATTTTTAATTCATGATTTTTTCTTTGAACCGCAATGTTTTATATTATTCAAGAACGGAACGCAATTTAAAAAAAAACAAAAAAACTAAACATCTTAGAATGTTCTCCAGTTCTCTATTTTCATAATCAAGAATCTATACTGGCAGCAAAACGTCTGCATACGGAGAGAAAATGAGTTCAGCAGATATTCAAAAATAAAAAAAAGGGTGTTAGACTAGGATGTGTCTTCTCACCAAATTGTGTAACTTATACAGCAAGGCAATTCTGAGAGAATTAGAAGTCTTATCTGGATTCCTTATCGACAGCTACAATCTTAACAATATAAGATATGCAGATGACACAGTGTTTATAGCAGACACGGAAAGGAAACTACCAATAGAAAGTGCTACGTATAAGCTACAAGAAGACAGAATGCATGGTTATGAGCAAAAGGATGAGCCCAAAATGCAAATTACAAATCGGGGATACTAAAATCAAAAAAGTACAAAAATATAAATATCTGGGAAGTGTTCTAGCAGAAGATGGAAAGTGCGACACTGAGATCCGAAGACGTATTGGGATGGTCAAAGGTACATTTCAAAAGCTAAGCAGAGTATTAACAGACAGAAAAGCTTCGTTAGAACAAAGAAATGAGTTTTGAACTATTATGTAATATCTGTCCTCCTGTATGGCATCGAATGTTGGGCAATCTCCTCCAAAATAAAGAGACTTGAAGCAACAGAAAAGTGGTTCTACAAAAAGATACTGAGGATACCATGGACCGAGAATTTATGTCTCAATCCATTCATATCTATCTATCTCAATCCATTCATATCTAACTATCAATTAAATTATTTAATGCTATATAATTGGTCACTAAATTTCTGTGACGAGGAGTTATCCATTATTTATATTCTTTACATTGTGACTAATATCCTCTTCATTTATGTATCTATATATCTATGTATTTGCAAGAACCTTCTGTGGTAGCTGGTAAGTTATTGTGAAAGCACGAAAGAAAGAAAAACGATCGCTACATTTTTTTTTAAATAATTCTGAAAGGAAATTAGTTCACACAACAGAAATGACAATAGAAATAAAATGAAAAAAATGTGGAAAAAACACGTACTTCCCTCGGGAAGTGCCGATAATAACTGGCACACTTTTAATTGTGTCAAACTGCTTACGGCTAGAATTTTTTTTTAAATATCAGGCACATAGACAGTCATGGCTCTCAAAGGCTTTCTTTCTTTTATATATGTGAAAAGCCATGAAGTTTTGGGAGAGTTAGAAGTGTTGATTTTCGTTGTTTTCCACACTTTTGAATACGGAGTTGCCTTTCTCATAGATTGGCTGACACCCAATGTTATAGACCCCCAATCTTCTCTGCTGTTTAATCCTCAGTTGACGGGTGAAGAAAATAGTTGGATTCATGTTTTTTGTTTTTTTTTCCGAGGGTATTTGCGAAGTGAACATAACAGGGTCGATAGAATTTGAACTTGGTTCGCCGATGTTATTTTCTGTGCCGAAAATCGTTACGTTACCCGGACACCGTGATTTTAATGCTAAATTTTACCCATTCCAAATGATGAAGAGTCACTCATTTTACTGAATTCATCGCGTGATATAAATATAAGAGAGAAGGCAGAACGATGTGAAGCTTATGAGGATAAGGAAGATAGATAACGACTGACTTGAAGAGGTTAAGATTGGAAGTATCTACGCAGGAATTTGTTCCACAAAGTAGCAATTCTTTTCTTTGCATTTATGAGGAAACGTGGGTGATTCGAGTCGATGGACGTATCAGTGTGAGTTGTAGTTGTAAATGTCTGAAACGATGAACCTAAAGAATAGAGCTGATCTGAACATTTGCCATGGAAATAGCGATAGAGTAGCAGAAGGCTTGCTAGGTTGCATATATAGAAAAGAGGGTGCCGATTAGAGAATAGGTCTTTCCTCACAAAACTGTATAAATGTTCTTTTCTGTAAAGGTCTGAAATGGGGGATCTAAAGAATGAAGCTCATCTGAACATTTGCCACGGAAATAGCGAAAGACATGCTATGTTGCGTCTATGGGAAAGGATCTGTAGACTGGAGAATAAGTCTTCCCTCACAAGATGTAAATCTCCCAATTGTAAAGGTCTGAACTAGTGGATCTTGTCTGAACATTTGCCACGGAAATAGCGAAAGGTATGCTATGTTGCGTCTGTGGGAAAGGATCTGTAAACTGGAGAATAAGTCTACCCTCACAAGATGTAAATCTCCCAATTGTAAAGGTCTGAACTAGTGGATCTTGTCTGAACATTTGCCACGGAAATAGCGAAAGACATGCTATTCTGCGTCTATGGGAAAGGATCTATAGACTGGAGAATAAGTCTTCCCTCACAAGATGTAAATCTCCCAATTGTAAAGGTCTGAACTAGTGGATCTTGTCTGAACATTTGCCATGGAAATAGCGATAGAGTAGCGGAAGGCTTGCAATATTCCGCTAATGGGAAAGAGTCTGCCGATTGGAGAATAAGTCCTCCCTCACAAGACTGTGTAAATGTCCTATCTGTAAAGGTCTGAACTCATGGAACTAAAGAATGGAGCTCGTCCGAACATTTGCTATGAAAATAGCAAAAGACATGCTATCTTCCGTCTATGGGAAAGGAGCTGTAGACTAGAAAATAAGCCTTCTCTCACAAGACTGTGTAAATCTCCCAGTTGTAAAGGTCTGGACTAGTGGACCTAAAGAATGGATCTCGTCCGAACATTGCGACATTGCGTATGTGGAAAAGCGGCTGTAAAATTTAGAATTAGAAATTCGAGAAAGAATTGGGCTTGTCCAGACCACAGCATTATTGGAGTCTGTGTGAATAAAAAGAAATGTCTAGAGATTTGAGGAGATAACCACCAGACATTTGGTGCGAACTTGCAAACGCCTGAAATTATTATTATTAAAAAAAGAAGACGCCTTAAATTTTTTAAAATATCACAAAATATTTAGGATTTTCGACAAGACCAAACACCCCATCCCCTCTGGGACCTTTAGCAAGGGATCGTATGTATGAGTTCAATTTGAGAGTTCCAGTAGACGTTTAAATCATGGAGTTTCCTCTTTGAGTTAAGTAAATCATTATCATAAGCTTTACTCAAACTCAAAATTAATTGGTATGCTCACAATGTTTCGAGCGTTTTACACTCCTGTCTTCTTCAGATGTCTATTGTATTTTTGTTTCACTTTTTGAGAAAGTATCATTATTCTATGCGTTTATTCTCCGACCAATATGTTTATCTTGGTTGTTATCCTCACAGTGCTTCAGCCGTTCAAAGCTCCGGTCTTCTCCAGGTGTCTGTTCTGTTTTTGTCGGAATTGTTGAGATGTTTTGCAACTCGGACCATTACGCTCATGTTGCTTATTATAAACAGTTTTGGTAGTTTTGACCATAACGACCAAACTGAGGAAACTGGACCGAATAGCAAAGTGTAAAATGTTTGGTGCGCATTTCGGCGCGAACGCTTTAATTTGTAATTCAGTGTGTTTGTCCAGAAAAGGCACAGCACTGAATCATATTCACATTTGAAACCAGGAGAAAATACTTTACAGTAACAAAGCAAGTTCTAGGGGCACCTCAGCGTCTATTAATGGTTAACTAGCTTGTCTTATTGATCTCGTTCATTTTCACCCGTGTGAAATTGCGGCCTTGTATCAGATTAAGCTTTACAAAACAATCGCAGAATATCAGCTATAATTGTTTTTTAAATCAGGGCTCCTACAAGTGAAAGGTTAGTTCAATCCTCACTGGTTTACTCCATATTTAGAGCCTTGTGACAGACTTAGCAAAACAATCACCGAATATCAGTTGTAATAGTTTCTAAAGCGTGGCTCCTACTAATGAAAGGTTAAGCAAGTTTACTCGTGAGTTCAGTCGTCACTGATTTGCTCCGTATTTAGGGCCTTGAGACAGACTTAGCAAAATAAACGCCGGATATCAGCTATAATAAATTTTAAAGTATCCCTCCTCGTGGTGTAATAGTCAGCAAGGTTTGTTGTTAGTTCGACCCTCACTAGGTGTCATATATAATTTGCTAAATAATCTTCGTATAACAAATTGCATAATTTTTTCATATCATTCAAAGAAAGGCAATAAAGCCGCTATGACGCATGAATGAATTAGGAAAAAGAAAACCATTATTAAAGAGCAACATTAGAAGAAGAATAAAAAAGACAGTAGATAGCGATTGACACTGCATTTAAATTTGTAAAGATTAAAGCATTGGAACCGGAAGAAAGTTCCACAAGCAAAAAGTGTGATAAAAGAAACTGTTAGCATAGAACTTACGGTAACAACTTGCCAATTGTGAACCGATGAGATATTGTTGCCTATGTATTCTTCTATGTGCCGTGTTCTCTCAGACTTTAGGCGATCATGGTTTTCCACAACTTCCTGTCTTTGTAACTCTTAATAAATTTTGTCTTTTTGTTATTTCTCTTTGTTCCGCCTTACTCAAGCTCACTAAGTAGGTTATGCGTTGTTTTCCTCAATCCCTCTTGCCTTCAATCTGCCTTTTGAGTATCAGATTTTCCAAGCCCACTTTCCTCATTACGTGCCCTAGAAATTTCAACTGCCTCGTCCCGATGTTAAGTATAAGTTTCCTTTCTGTTGCCATTTTCTCTAAAACTTCGTTTTTGCTCACATGTTCGGTCCGTGGTATTCTCAGCATCCATCCTTAGAATCACATTTCTGATGTTTGCAGTCTCTTCATCTCTGAAGAGATTGTCCAACATTCACTGACATATAGTTGGACAAATATCATGTAATGCTTCGATACTCTTCTCTTTTGATTCTAACGATGATTTGTGTTTCTTAATACTGTGCTTAGCTTTAGCAATTTCTTTATTTTCTTTTTTTCTTTTTTCATTCTTTCTCCCCCCCTATTTCTTTCTTTATTTATTATCTCTCTTCCTTCCGTTCCGTTATTTATTTATTTTCTTTCTTTCTTTTTCTTTTTTTTTTTAAGATATTTTTGTGTAAATTTGCTAAATATATCTGTTAAAATGAGATGTCGTTGTTATTTTCATTTTCGCGTAATTTACACGAAAATCTATCCATCGCATCGAGGAAATGAGGAATTGGGTATTGACCAGATACAGTGGCAAAGCTCTGTAGTGTCCCCGGTGTTGTATATTCTCTCTCGTTTATTTTAGGTATCACTTGCAGTGGAAATGAGCAAAGAATTCTAGGATGTAGGAAACTTCCAAGTTTCCAAATAACGTTCGAAGATTTGGCTATTCATAGCTTCGACGACAATATGCTTCACGAGTTTTATGGTACTTTTTCTATAAATATTTCATGGTAATTGTTATAATGAACTTTCTTCTCTGGTATGGTTGTTAGCAAAAGGATGAGCCCAAAATACAAATTACAAATCGCAGATACCAAAATCAAACAAATACAAAATTCTAAATATATTGGAATTGTTTTAAACGAGGGAAGAGAAAGCGCGACACTGAAATCGAAAGGCGCAATGAGAAAGAAAGAAAGAAAGAAAGAAAGAAAATAAAGAAATAAATAGGGGGAAGAAAGAAAGAAAGAAAGAAAGAAAGAAAGAAAGAAAATAAAGCAAGAAATAGGGGGAAGAAAGAAAGAAAAAAGAAAGAAAGAAAATAAAGCAAGAAATAGGGGAAGAAAGAAAGAAAAGAAAGAAAGAAAAAGGGGGAAGAAAGAAAGAAAAAAGAAAGAAATAAAAAAGAAAGAAAGAAAATAAAGCAAGAAATAGGGGGAAGAAAGAAAGAAAAAAGAAAGAAAGAAAATAAAGAAAGAAAGAAATAGGGGGAAAGAAAGAAAAAAGAAAGAAAGAAAAGAAATAAATAAATAGGGGGAAGAAAGAAAGAAAGAAAAAAGAAAGAAAGAAAATAAAGAAATAAACAGGGGGAAGAAAGAAAAAAGAAAGAAAGAAAATAAAGCAAGAAATAGGGGAAAGAAAGAAAAAAGAAAGAAAATAAATAAATAAATAGGGGGAAGAAAGAAAGAAAAAAGAAAGAAAATAAATAAATAAATAGGGGGAAGAAAGAAAGAAAAAAGAAAGAAAATAAATAAATAAATAGGGGGAAGAAAGAAAGAAAAAAGAAAGAAAATAAATAAATAAATAGGGGGAAGAAAGAAAGAAAAAAGAAAGAAAGAAAATAAAGAAATGAATAGGGGAAAGAAAGAAAGAAAGAAAGAAGGGAATGCAATAAAGAAAATAAATTAAGAGAGAGATTCTATCAAAAGACCCTATCGAAACAAACAAGAACTGAAAGAGGCTGCGTTAGAAATCTGGAAAAAAACCCATCACAAATGAAGAATGCAACAGTTTGATTATGCAGTTATTGCAACAAAACATTAAATGTTATTTATATTGAGACTTATCTCTTTATTTACTTTTGCTCATCTAAAAATGGGGTAAGCTGATACAAAAGGTGGTATTTGTAAGGTGTTTAACTCATCTACATTTTATTACTAGGAAACAAAAGGTGAAATCCTGAACTCTTGTCTCATATTTATGTTTTGATCTTAAACACAAATATTTTCATTGAAAAAAAAAACAAAAAAAAAAAAAAAAAACAGAATTGGCCTTGCCGTTCCATTACTTTTGGAGGGGTCTGTAGTTAGATAGACATGAACTGACAGATACATAGATAAGCATAAATATACATATAGAGATAGATAGATAGATATACATGAATTGACAGATAGATTGATGCATAAGCAGGCATGAATTGATTTAGATAGGAAGATAGATAGACATGCACTGGCAGATTTAGATAGATAGATAGATAGATAGATAGATAGATAGATAGATAGGAAGGGAGTATGCGTAGATTTATATAGACAACTTTATCAGGGGTCTTGAAAATTATAACCCATAAAACCATGATTATATCAAATTCGTATTTTCTCGCCACACTAAATTAAAAAAAAAAAAACAACAAAAACAGCAAAATTAAAGATTTTTTTGATTTTTTTCTAGACTGTTCAAATCGTTGTCGTCGGTTACAAAAATGATCCTGAATTCTTTGTTTTGCTTTTGCTAGTGTTTTGACTGGCAACAAGTGAGATCCAAATTTCTCATCTTAAATTCAGTTGTTATCGGTAAAATGCAACACTGCTGGAATTGTTCTCAAATGTACACTAAACATTTTAACATTTTTCCTTAAAAAGCTTCTGGCTCAATAAAATGTCGCTATTTATTTATTTAAAATAAAAGTTTAGTGTTAACAACAAAGTTGATCGTTATCAACAGCAGCGCGTGGAAGTTTACTAAAAAAAAAAATCATACGCGCATGCGCAATAACTTATGACGCGTCGACACGAATTAAGGTTAAGGACGGGGCTTCCCTTTGCTGATGTCTGCTCTAAGAAAAGAGGCGACGAGTGTAGCTAAAAATATCTTACCATGGCCCTCCCAAGAAAAAATTGTATCTGATGTCTGATATGGAGCCATTCGCACGTCGCAGACTTTGGTTTGTTCGTTGGTAAAATGAAGAAAACTATATATCATTAATGATGTTATTCCATCGCTTACTCTTGTGTACACTATAAGCAAAAAGTATGGGGACGACCTGAATTTCTTTATAAAACACCTTAATATGTGATATTTCTGTATTTTTCTTTAAAATAAAAGATAACATCTCAATAACTGCTACTTTTATTTTGACAAAAACGAGCATTTAACTATAAAAAAAAATTATACAACAACATTTCTTCAATAAAACCATCAGTTGCCTTAATTACTGCTTTGGCATTCAGTTCAACAGTTTTTGAAAAAAAAGTACATGGCAGACATTCCCAAACATTTTTCAAGCACTGAAAATGCTCACTATCACCTCTTTGAATTCTCCTATACAATTTTTTATGACGTGTTGACAGGTTTATTGGTAACTTAATATTTGGCAAATTTATATAAAGGGTATATAACTGTAAAAATTACTTGAATACTACTTGAACACCATTTTTATATATTTTTTAAATAATAAATATTAAAAATTTAGGAAAATATTGTAAGTAATCTAACATTTCATTGAATTTTAGGTACTTTGGCTATATAGTCTTACTTACGAAGACGCTTGTTCAGGAAATTGTGTGAAACTTACCCAAGTAATCACTTTCTAACTGTCGAAGTCTCTCTGTACCAAAGTCAGCAGAGCATTCCCACAACGAACACTGTCCTCCTGTCTTGCGTCGTGAATTTATATCCAACTGTTCTCGCAAACAAATTTGCATATGTTCACCTACTCTCGCGAATTCTCGTAACCCCGAGATAGTGTCTTTCTTAAATTAAGGTAGCATTCTCTTCTACAGTAATAGTAGAAACTTAGCAATAAATTATAAAATTACTATAGTTACCACTCTTGTTTTTGATAATGTTGTTTATGGACGTGTGTGTTTATAAAATTATAAGCAAAAAAAAAAAAAATATTAAACCCTTTTAAAAATACTGGAAGATACTAAATTTTAGTAATCTTTTCAATTTATGATTAGCAAATATACTTATTATTTAAAATTCTTTTAAAAATACTGGTGGGGGTCACTGAATTGTAACCGTTTCTATTTATGATTATCAAATATAGTTTTTACTTAATAACAATATTCCCTAACCGCTACAAATTAAAACGGAATTTTAAAAGATTTAAAACTTTATGAATTATTATAATTAATGTTTTTAAAAATTAAAATAATTCCTGTAAAAATTCATTACCCATCGAAAAAAAAAAAAAAAAAGAAAAAGAACATAATATATCTTATTCATAAAAGATATTAAAATATTTTTCTAATGAGATAACGTCTTGATTTTTTTGAGTTTTGTGTTTTACGATTCGGAGCTGATTTTCTGTAATTGAGAGTCCTGTTTTACAAAACAAAACAAAAAATATTGACGATTTAAATTTTTTAAAGTACGTATAACTCCCAGTATCACCTTTTGTCTTATTGATGTTATCACCTTGCTTGTGGTGAATTGATTAAAAACTATGTATACAGACAAATCCTTCCTCGAAAAACCACGGATGAACATCTGTGTATACACAAATCAGGAATGTAAGAGGGTGTTTTTTTTTTAATTGAAACTAGTCGAAAGCAACGGGAAAGTATAAGGTGAGGCTAATAAACACATGTTATGTTTTTGGTCCCACCAATATACATAGTCAAAGGCAGCAAGATACAGGATTTATCTTATCTTACAACAGATGAGAATACTGAACTATTAGAAAAGAAAATCATTACAAGCATTCCCAGAATCCATCGTTCCAGCGTGGGAAGAAGAGTAGGGGTCAAGTTATTTGACGTGTCCCTGATTATCTTTTTTTTTCTTCTCTTTGGTGAGTAGACAGACTAATTTTTAAAGACAATTCATCTAAATTCATCGGTTTCTTTTTTTCAAATTCGGAATAATTTACTCCTCTTTTGTTACCAAAATGCGAATTACGAATTGGAGAGACACAGGGAGAAAAAAAAAAAATTCTAGGAAGAATTTTAACAGAAGACGGGAAATGCGTCACCGAAATCCGAAAGACAATTTGGAGAGCAAAAGACGCCTTCCAAAAGTGTCCTTTTTGTTTCTATTTTGCCTAGCATCCTTCTGTATGTATTATAGTCATATATATATATATATATATATATATATATATATATATATATATATATATATATACACTTTGTTATTTAAATAAGGTTAATCGATACAACTTTATTTTGGTTATTAACAGTAATGGTTATTAAAGATAGAGTCACAACCAAGTCCGAAATACAACACTGTTCTCTAAAATCGTCTTTAAAATCCATCTTAAATATTTAAGATCCTGGTGTTTTCAAGTTCATTGGTACTATGTTCAGTTTCACGATAAAATCGATCTCCAGAAAAATGGTAAACCTCTGAATGTGAACCCTAATAATATATATATATATATATATATATATATATATATATATATATATATATTGGTGGCCTGACGATTGCGTCTAGCATGAAACAGCTTGTCGCCTCTGAGTGTTGACTTCAGTGTTCACTTATATATTTACATGCACTCTGTATCTGATATTGAGCACTTTACCCCATAAATATAGCACACCTTAAAACTATATTTCTTCATACATACTTGCATACATACATATATATATATATATATATATATATATATATATATATATATATATGGTTGCATAGATAGTAGTTTGTATCCCCGGGTTAGAAACTACTATCCATGAACCCACATTTATTAGCTATATCACAGATATTGAGCACTTTCCACTAAATACCACACACACGCAGATATATATATATATATATATATATATATATATATATATATATATATATATATATATATATATACATATACGTGTGTGTGTTTTCATTCAGTATACAAGGCCTGTCTGGAAAGTAACGGCATTGGATGTGCTGCCTGAGCACTCGTCGAAAGAGGAATAAGTGGATTGCATTATCATCATCTAACATGATAACTTGGTGGTATTTTACTGTAATCTTAGCTTTCAGCAACCATTGCATGTTTTTGCACATGCGAAAGTTGTGATAGGACAAATCGTGGTTGCTTCAGCAAGATAATGCACCTTCTCCCAACGCTCTGATCATCCGGCAGTTGCCATCCTGGAATAACCTCCTTATTTACCTGATCTTGCTCCGTGTGACTTGCTTCTTCAAGGAGATCATCAAGGTGACCAGTTTTTAAGGTATGGAGGTCATCGTAGCTGAGGGTCTTTCCATAAGAATCGAAAGAAGCATAGCAGAGAAGGATGCAAAAGTTCATTAGACTCAAGCAGGATTACTTTGAAGGGGAAACCATATTGTTTGTGACACCAGGCCCATTACTTTTCAGACAGTCGGCCAATATACGTTTTAATACAGTATTATTACTAATTGTTATATATATATATATATATATATATATATATATATATATATATATATATATATATATATATGCAGATATAGATTTGACGAGAGATGTACATTCCACAGTGGTTTCCTTAATGGAAAAAAAACTGATAGAGGTTTGATTCCTGTCGGAAAGCAGATCGTTTTATTTTTTTTTTTAAGTAGTGCTTTTGCATCTAAGTCGGTTGTTAATAATTTCACTGTTTAAGAAAATTAAAAAAGAAACAGCGATATCAGGTCAAAAGCGTCTACCCGCTAAAATTAACATTTATTGTAATACTAGCTTAAAAGCCACCCTTTCGGGTGGCATTTAAGCTAATCGAATTCATTGATGGATTTAAGTTTTGTATTAATATTTAAGCTTAGAAAAGTTTAAGGACAACTCTTCTGTCACCACTTAATTTAAAGACAGTTTGATGTACATAGGTCATTACTTTCCGTACAAATAATTATTTTTATTTCATGGGTGACTTTCTCTGGATTTCGCAATTAAATTTGATTATGCCAAAATTTATTTCCAAGTTCTAAAAATTATTATCATACAAAAAAATCGTCGAAAATAGAAAAATGAAAATTTGAGAATCCAAAATTTCCGAATTTCGGGTTTGTATCTGGTCCGAAATGTTTTTTAATTTGCTCCCACAATCAGCCTGATTACAAAATGATATGACGGGCTACTGAATGGCTTACGGTCATATCACGTTGAAAAAACAATTCTCATGTGATCAACAAAGTCAAGCAATAATCTGGTCAGTACTCAGATGGGTGAGCTCTGGGGAATAGCAGGGTCCTTTAAACTCCGTGATAGGGCCTAGTCAACCACTTATATTAACAGAAAACATTGATACGTGGAGATTTTTTCTAGTTTGATAGGTCACAAGGATTTGGGTGAATGGTAGGAATAAGAAAAAATATATAAACGCAGATTGCTTAAGACATTAATATATGAAATATATATACATATGATATACAAAAGGTATATAACACACTAATAGTAGGTAATTGAATGACAAAATAAAAAATTCTGTTAGGGGTTTCGTCCTTTGAAAGGTCTTCTTCGGACTATAACCCATTTCCTAACAAAACTTCGGTAATTACATTGTGGCTTATTTAATAACAAAGATAAAAACAAAATCGACAGGAAAATGAATGAAATCACCGGAGTAGAGAATTTAAAAATCTAAATTTAAAGCAAAGAGTTCCTGTTTCTTTAGCGTCTTACGAAGTAAAATTTTAATCGGGGTTTGTTGGATTTTCTTCTCCACTTCCATATATATATATATATATATATATATATATGAAAGTGGAGAATATATATATATATATATATATATATATATATATATATATATATATATATATATATATATGGAAGTGGAGAAGAAATCCAACAAATGTAAATAGTGTATATATATATATATATATATATATATATATATATATATATATATATATACACTATTTACATTATACGTATTATGTATATATATATACATATATATATATATATATATATATACACTATTTACATTATACGGACTATTGTCCTCATCTTTGCTGCCATATTTATCTCAACATCTCCGGTTAATTCCCCTCTCCAAGTTCTTCATTGCCTTAACCAGCTATTGAACTCACACTCTTTGGGTCCTATCACAGGATCTAACTAACGCCTTTATCCAGTGTGCCATGTGTCTTTGAGGAGATAACTGATAACTGACATCCATTAGACATGGCACGTGGAATTAAAACAGTCTACCCTAGCGAGCGAAATAAAGGGTTCAGTTCGACATTTCAACCACCTGAAGAAGGCCGGAGCGTACGAGGGCCGAAACGTTGTGGCAAATATGTCAACAAAAATGAGGACAATAGTCCGAATAAGGCAAATAGTGTACATAACAACTCATCTCAGAAATATAGACACACATATATATATATATATATATATATATATATATATATATATATATATTGATGCATGTTTCATTAAATAATATAGAAAAGTTTTGTCTATTTATTTTATGTAAATTCTTTTCATATCGTCTGATAAGCTTAATAACATTATCATTAAAAGAAGAAATTAAATCACAATATTGATACATATTTTTTTTAATCCTATCTAAGCTTTCGGCTTACATAAGCCATTAGCAAAGATGACAATTTCATTACAATATATTAAACAATACACGGACAAAACAATAATGATAGTCTGTTTTTGTTTACATGGAAAATTTTCAATCAACGACAAACTCGTGTATACGAGACGCTGGAAGCGAAAATAGCACCGCTGCTCATGACGTCACACATGACGACGTGAAAGTGAAAATGAGAAGTATTAAGTATGGGAAACCGTTAGTATAAACCAATGGCTTCTGTAATCAGTTATAGGCATTTAAGAATATTTGTGGAAATTTCATGGTTTATTTTGTTCAGGTTACTTTTCAACTGTTTTATGTTTATAGCTTCAAGAATCTCTAACCGGGGGAGAAGAATCATTGTGGATAATTAAGTTGGATATACTAGATTTAATGTAGTATATGATTAACTTAATTTTTTTGCGAGGAAATGTTGTAGATATATTAGTATTTACTAATTTTTTTAGTATATTTTCATCTTGTTTATAATTAGTATGCATTTGATTACGATATAGGAGATTAATATATTTGAGATTAGTAGAAGCAGTATTATGTACTATTTGCTTAGTACATGATGTAAAAGATTTCTTAGAAAGTATCCTATTTTTTCATCAACTATATAGTTTGGAAAGCTATTATTAATAAGTGTCTGTTTTATATTCTTTAGTTCACTGTAAAAAATCTGTTTTGTGGATGAATTATTTTTTGCACGATGTATTAGAAATTTATAATTGCTATTTTTTATAATTACTATATGGGTATTCGCTCTTGCAGTTAAGTGTACATGAATTTATGCTGGTAGTTTTTTTGTATGGCGAAATAGTAAATTTGTTATTACTTGTGTTTATCATTATGTCAAGGAAGGGGATTTTATTAGTAGTATTGAGTTCATATGTGAATTTAAGGACAGAATTATTTTCGAAATGTTCTTGAAGTTGAAGTATTTCATCTGTATTTTTAACTAACATAAGAATATCATCAACATATCTTAGGTAGATGAATGGTTTTGACAGATTTTAAAAAACCATCCATCTACCTAAGATACGTTGATGATATCCTTATCATATGATTTTTTATTTTTAATTTCCATATTTTTTTTCAGTTTTATAAAAAAATAAAATAAAATAAAAAAACGTAAGAAAAATACGGAAACGAAAATTGTAAATATCCATAAATTTTTACATCATGGGATTTTAGTAGGAACCAATCTGGTTGGCTGGTCGTCGACCGAGTTACTCTCTTTTTGGTCCTGAGTTTTCGCTTACCTGGAAATTGAATCGGAGCGGTCTGTCCTTTAATGATGTGGCTTTCAAGAGAGGGCTGGGCAGATATATCCGTTTGTCATCGGTGTGACTTTGGGTTAAAAGAAACGGCTACGCACAATTTCTACCACTGTCCTCAGGTGCACCCGTTCTGGAATCATGTCGGCGAGCTGACGGCTCGTATCGATCCCGAAAATTTCGTGTCCATCGATCTTGCATGCCCATGTGATAATGTGTCGCCCCCATGTTCTGGAGTGAAACAGATGGCGTTTCTAAAGATGTTAGCCGTGGCAAGGATGGTAACGTGGACGACGCGGATTGATAGAGTCTTACGAAACGAACTTTATCCTCATCAGGAGCTGGTTGGGTTTTTTAGGCATCAGCTCAGGCTGAAGACAAGAACGGATAGAAAGCTTTTGCCATCGGCAGATTTCAGTGAAAATTCGTGAGCCTGGTTCGCGTGAACGGGGCCAGCAATCATTTTCCTTTTTTTAGTCTCCTTTCGACACAACGGGACGGTTTCCTGACGGTGACAGTCCCATCTCCTGATTAAACTAGACATTTTTCCTTCTCCTAGCTAATGTGAGTAATTGCTGTTCCAGGCCTGTTCTCGACGTTATCTTTTCTATGGCCCTTGTCAAGATTCAAATCTCCCCAGTTTATTTTTTATCTCCTTTTAATCTGGGTTTTTCCTATGCCACAATTTATTTTCCCCTTCCGTCACTTTTATTGAGTGAACGTCTTGATTTGGGCTATCGACTGAATACAGCGGCCACTCTTATTTTTCTGTCGGGCGGACTGGTTCTACTAACATATTTTTCTTTTAGTTCAAATATTTGGTTGTTTTTTTTTATTTCCATACATAATTTTTACAGTATTGTAAAATAATAATAATAATAATAATAATAATAATAATAATAATAAAACGAAAATTGTAAATATCCCTAAATTTTTAAATCACTAGGTTTTAGGATGTCGTATTTTGGTAATTGTAGGACTAGGTGAAGTGAGATGTATTCTTGCGGTGATTAAGTAAATTGTAAAGAATGAATGGGTCGCGAATCAGATTAGCTAGGTTTAGGATAGTCAGTGTCGACCAGCCTCACAACACTTCCCCTTCGACCTTGTGCCAAAATTGTACGTAAAAATACAATAAATATATACAGGAAAAGCAATGTATGTACAAAGACATATAATATTTTTTTTGTAGATTTATATATTTTTATACTTGAAAAAAATTGTTTCGATATAACTTGAAAAAAAAAACACATTCTGTTGAAATAGTGTTTAACATTGTCAAACACATTTTTTCTCTCTCTCTTCTTAAAACGCGATCTTCTCTTAACTCAGGGGTTCTCAACATTTTCTAAGCCTTGCACCCCTAGACAACTTATAATATGATCTCGCACCCCCCCTATATATATATATATATATATATATATATATATATATATATATATATATATATATAACAATTTTTTAAAGACATGAAAAACAAGAAAAACAAGATTATAAAAAAAAGTAAAATCTAACATTAAAAAATTCACATCCCAAAATGTCAAATTTAAATCTAATGACTTTTTTCTTCCTGTTTCTTGGATATGATTTTGTCAAAACGTGTTACTTTGTTGGTGATAGCGATTCGCATGTCTGCCTGTGGATTGATGTGATTTCTAGATTTTGTCTTGATTCACAAAAGACAACTAAATCCAGACTTAAATAAATATTTGGCCGCAAATAGAATAAGGACACCAAGTGCTTTTTCATAAAGTCTTGAAAACTTATTCATTGCTGAACACCAATATTCCTCCAAAGTCTTGTTTTCAAATTACATTTTAAAAACACAATTTGTCTGCAAATCAATAAGATCTTCCTTCAGCTCGTCATTATCTGACATATTATCCAAATTGTAGGCGTATGGATTCATGATCCATTCTCCTGAAATCTTCAGTTCTCCAGCTGCAAAATATCCATCAAATGATTTTGACAGCATTTTCAAATGAGTCACAATATCTTCATGCACATGAGCAATTAGAGATCCATTATCGTCAACAATTTCTTCAAGTGATGGAAAATTTGAAGGATTACCTCATTCCACCCGTCGACCCAAAAGCGGTAACTTTTCTTTGAAAGCTTTCAACTTTTCGCAACATTTCAATATGTTCATATTTTTCCATGAAGAGAGACACTCAATTCGTTCATACGAGTGAAATATCAACAGAGTAAGCCAGCATTTGCATGAAATTTTATGATTCCAATTCATTAACTAGATCATAGTTACGTTCCTCCAGAAAAAAACTTTGATTTCTTCCCGCAGTTCGAAGAAGCGGGTTAAAGTTCGAAGAAGCGGGTTAAAGTTCGAAGAAGCGGGTTAAAGTTCGCCCTCGTAAGAGCCAGCGGATTTCCTTGTGGAAAAGCAAAACTGTATATTCATTTCCCAGATCTTCACAAAACAAGTTAAAAATGTGGTGGTTTAGAGCTTCACCGCTAATCTAGTTGATGATCTTTACACAAGTGTCGAGTACTTATTTCAACCTTGAAGGCAATGTTTTTGCTGCCAAAGCATGACGATGAAAGAAACAGTGGGTGACTTACATGTGTAGAATCCCCCTCTTCATCAGTGCAGAAAATCCAGATTCATTCCCTAGCATCGTAGGAGCAACATAACTGCACACAGAACCAATAGTTTGGATATCTAAATCATGTTTGGTAAAGAAGTCTTTCACACACTGATACACATCTTTTCCTCGCGTGATTGATTTCAGCTATTCACAAAACAGGAAATCTTCTTTCATAATACCATCACTGACATACCTAAACAATGCAATGAGTTGACTGCAGTATGATACATCAGTTGATTCATCCAACGAGAGAGATTTTCAAAGAACTACACCTGACATCTGAGATAATTTGATTCAAAATATCATCACTCAAATCACCAATTCGATTTTGAATGACATTATTTGAGAGCGGCATTAATTCAAGCTTTTTTCTTGCTTCTTGGCTCTGAATAGTCGTTGCCATTTCTAATGAACACGGTTTGATCAGCTCTTCAATGGTATCGGGATTTTTGGACTTGGCTACTTTATATGCTACTTGGTAAGAAGCCAGAAGCAATGGTTTCTCAACAGAAATGAAACCTAATCTTGGAATGGTTCCTTGAGATTGAAAACGGCTTCTTTTAGTTTTCAGTGATTCAAAATCATGGCCTTCAACACTATTTCTACTGAGCTTATTGCTGAAGAGCTCTTACTGCTTTGATGACTTCATATTTGCGTTGGAAATCACAGCATTACAAAATATGCACTGCGGTTTTTACAATTCATCATTTCCCGTGCAAGCGAAACCAAAGCACGCGTAGTCATCATTCCATTTCCTTTTGGATATTTTTGATATGATGAAGGGTTAATTATCTAAAAGAGATAGAAAAATGAATAACTCACGAATGTAATAACCAACTTCAGTATAATCACCAATGTAATAACCATCTTTAATATAATCACCAATGTAATAACCAACTTCAATATAATTACCAATGTAATGACCAACTTTTATATAATCACCAATGTAATAACCAACTTCAATATAATTACCAATGTAATGACCAACTTTAATATAATCACCAATGTAATAACCAACTTCAATATAATTACCAATGTAATGACCAACTTTTATATAATCACCAATGTAATAACCAACTTCAATATAATTACCAATGTAATGACCAACTTTAATATAATCACCAATGTAATAACCAACTTCAATAAAATTACCAATGTAATGACCAACTTTAATATAATCACCAATGTAATAACCAACTTCAATATAATTAGCAATGTAATAACCAACTTTAATATAATTACCAATGTAATAACCAACTTCAATATAATTACCAATGTAATGACCAACTTTAATATAATCACCAATGTAATAACCAACTTCAATATAATTAGAAATGTAATAACCAACTTCAATATAATCACCAATGTAATAACCAATATAGAATCCGGCAGCCATCGAATTTGGATTCTCGAGATAATTCTGAACTTAATCAAGTAAAAATATAAGAGGCTCACCCATTTGGCAACCTGACTATAAACAGTGGCTGGCAGGAAGCAGCGCCGCCTATTTTCAGTTGTTAATTAGAATGCTATCCATATTATCTTATTAATCTTGCTAATTTAACAAAAAAGTCGTTTTCTCTTCCGCTACTGTTAAAATGGTTAAAGTTATCAGCAAAAATATTAAACAAATAAATTTGAATGTTTAACAGTTAAAGTTTAAACATTTCAATTTATTTATTATTTTTGTTAAATTGCCAAATCCAAGGTTTCGAATCCCCGTTTAAGAAGCATTGTCTTAACTGATGAAAAATACGAGTTACTCCGAAAATTTTTGTTTATTAATGACAATAATAATAATAATAATAATAATAATAATAATAATAATAATAATAATAATAATAATAATGCGTTAAGAAAATCCTAGTAAATCCATCACAATCTGAGCTAGAAAAATTTGTGTCCATGAGCACCGCTCAAATACTCAGAAACAACTTCTCTCAATGTAATATGCTCAATGAGAAGAAAAACCTTTGGTAAAAGACGTGGTACAGGATAGGATCAAACATCGAATCAGGAAAACAGGAAATAATTTAAAAAGATGGTAAGATGGAATCCCAGACTCTTATATTCGTATCTTAAATAAGCTTTGAAGTTAAGGTCTGTAAAAAATGAAAATTATTTTGATACATCCTAATATAATAATAATAATAATAATAATAATAATAATAATAATAATCTCAAGCACAGTTCACAGATTACGAAGTGCCTAATATATATAAAATTTGTTTTTAGATTGTTTCATTATTATTTTTAACAAATCTTTTCAGAAGAAAATGTCATGATTCCAGTAACTGAAATAGCTTTGTCCAGCTTCTTATTTTTAAAATTATTCTGCTTAAAAGATAATGAATTATTGAATATACGATTGTTACTCACAAGCGCAAGCTTTCATGCGGGATAACATTATAACTCGTAGATACCTATACCCGTCCAGCCACTCACCCATATCTAGACATGTCCAACAACGGCGCCCGCAAAAGTGTGTGTGAAGAATAGATTTATAAATATAGACGAACGTGCGGCGTGTTTTACAGGTGAATACATCCACATGTTCCTTATTATCTCACACACAATTCTACACTAACGCTTCTAATTTTAATTTCCTTTGCTTTTTTGCCTATTAAACCAGCCCCTTCTCGTTACTCATCCATTTTGTTGCTCCTTCACCCAATTCTACCCTAAACCTCTTTTTTTTTCTCAGCCACCGAGTTCACCGAATTTCAAGTTTACGTTTACGAAACGTCAGTTTTTATCTTTCGCTTTCTGATACTTTTTTTTTTTTTGTACGACTTGACGAAGCAGGCTTGATAATCTTTAATCTGTTATAATTCAACAATTATAGGACGAGGTTCAGTAACTCAGAAATAGTAATCTATGAGAGCAAATACACAAGCATTCGTCTTCTCCATTATATATATATATATATATATATATATATATATATATATATATATATATATTGAGCATTTCATCGCAAGCAAGGTGGGAGTGCCACTAGCACGCAAGGAGTTACAGAGAGTGGGAGCAATAGTAAAGAGGCTGAGAGAGGAAAGGATGAAGAGAAGGACGGGGAATAGAACGTGGCACCTGGAGATGTCGATTGACATTACATTTGAATATTTTGAGACTCTCTCTCTCTGTCTGTCTCTCTCTCTCTGTCTCTCTCTCACTATCTTTCTCTCTCTGTATATATATATATATATATATATATATATATATATATGATATTGATATATGTATATATATGATATTGATATATATATATATATATATATATATATATATAATCATTTGTGTATCATAATGCTAGCCTCTAGGAGAGTGCCTCATTGTGCCTCCTCAGACTAAGGTTTTTTTGCTGATATGAAGTATAAAAATTTTATTGAATCAAATTCTAAGCCTATTGAAAATTGGTTAACTATGTCGTGCCAGACAATTTTTCTCGCCATAATCTATCGTGGATATTGCTGCCACATCTGGTCTTGTACTCATCCTATATATTTAGATATTCTTTATAAAATACAAAGAAAATAATCTGCAGTGTTATTGTTTCTGACCACGTATCGGCTTCAGTCAATTCCTCCCCTGCCCTGAAGGGAGCTTCCCTGTGGCTTCTATATATACTTTCATAGTAATTTTTTGGATTATCATTCCACTGTGATAAGAAGACTTTATGAATTTAAGCACAGTGTTGAATTGGCAACAGGACCTCATCATTTTACTGTTGAAATATTTAGATATAACCGTAGGTTCTGTGTTAAAATCTCTCGCTTATGGAAGTCTCTACCGACTCCTTGCTTTTCAGTCAACTTTGATCTTCAAAAATTTAAATGCTATGTCAGTCGTTATTTTCTGTTTTTTTTTTGTTTTTTTCATTCTTGTTTTTCTTTTATTGTTGTCGCTCCTTAATATTGTTTGTTTCTCCCCATATTATCTCATACTCAGTATTCCCTTGCGTCATAGGGACTATCTTATCTTGGTTGGGTTGAAATAATTAAAAATGAATATCCTGTAAGGACTAGTGATCTACGAGAGAAAATACCTAAGGACTTCTTGGATCTTTACAACATTCCGTCTTTTGTTGCTCGAAGTATCTTTTGTTCCTTTGCAACTGCTCTTTGTCTTTTTTTTCTGTCACCTATTCACAGAGACTGATTAAGTAGATTGCATGCTGTTTTTCCACCTGCTTCTCTTGCTTTCAGTATGTTTTATAAGTGTTATATTCACCAAGCTTTCTTTTCTTATTATGTAATCCCGACATTTCAGTTGTCTTTTTTCTGAGTGTTAGCATCAGTTCCTTTGTACTTCTTCCTTACTCATGGTATTCTTCACATCTATTTTTAGAACGACGTCTGTGTCGCGTCAAGTCTTTTTTTCTCCAGTTAAGAAATTGCTCGGTAATTACTGCCATATATGTGATCTGTTATTAATCATGAATTCAGACTTCCTTTCTCTGTTTCCTGTTTCCTGTTTCTTAACACATTGCTTATTTTCTGAAAGGCATCTTCTTTATATGTCTGTATGCCCTGTGAGTGTCAAGTTCTCTAATCCCTCTTTCATCGTTCTGCGTCCCAGAAATTTTAACTATCTCTTCCTGATTGCAAGTATGTTTCCTTGTTCTTATTTTTTTTTCTTAAGACTTCCTCAATATCCACATGCTCTGCTCATAGTATCACTAGCGCATTGATCACGAAACCGACGTCTCTGTAGCTTCAAGCTGTGAAGAAAGGCCCCCAAATTCAATGCTTCAGTTTTCAGTTTCAGTGTAAGGCTCTAAAATTATTGATGTGCCAACTTAAATCTTTGTCGCATAAAATTCATGTCATTTATATCGTAAGACTAGGAACTTATTGATAGGTCGACGTAAATCTTTGTTGTGTAAAATAAATGCTTCTTTCGACATAAGGCTGCATATTTATTAATGTACCTATGGAAATATCTATCATGTAAGATAATTATGTACTAAGCGTAAATTAGATGTGGTACAAGGCCGAAAGTTAGGAGCAGCCAGTGAAGATCGACCTCATTACTCAGTCGTAACTGATTTACCAAAACAGGCTTACTAATAATTGCGCGAGGTCGAAGTGTCATTTTTTTAATCGTAGCTTTGACTTGACAAAAGACGACATGCATGAAACATCCAGTGAGGATCGAACTAGGAACTCGGTTGTAATTTGTTTGTTTAACGGCATATCAACATCCTTATGGGTCATTTAATGCCGAAATGTATTTTTCTTGGGAGCACTAGTAATTTCGGATCTTTTCTGTTGCCAAAATTCACCCCAAAATAAAAAGAATTTATATTTTCTAAAATTGACAACAAATTCTCCCAGGGCGAGGCTCTTCCATGCACTCTGGTTGGGTTGAATTTTGCGATCATACCAAATGTGGGTGACTCGGGTTCGCTATTTCTAAATGTGGGGTTTTCATTCGCGCTCACCTTAATAAAAAAAACTAAAAAAAAGAACAGATTTTTTTTTTATTGTAAAAAATTCGTTGTAAGTACTCAGTATATCATCCGTACTTACGAAATGTGAATAACTCACAGATTTTTGGTAATTTTTAATACTGACCTTTGGAGTTTTTACGTGGCAAGCTAAACAATCTTTGATTTAAAATTTATAATTTCTTGGGTTGAATCAATATTTGCAATAAATAACATTACATTACTTGGGGTGAATTAACAGAAAAGATGTGTAATTTCTTTTACAAAAATGTATTTCTGGTAATATTTTTTTTCCATTACAGCAATGTATTATTGATAATTTTTTATTTGGTTTTACTTTTTACAAAAAAATTATTTCTGGCAATTTTCTTTTACTATGAAAATATATTGCTGGTACTATTACTATAATATTTTTTATACTTCCCTGGTATTTTGATCCTAGTTTAGGGGTTAACTATTTGTCCATAGCTGGGACCCTTACAGGTGCTATCGCCCCGAGTCAGGGTGGACCTGGGAAAAACAGCAATTAAGAGGTCGTCCTACATTTAACAAAACTTCCCAGTCAGAGGCCTTGCTGCCGGATGTTGTTTATCGTCATACCCAGGACAATCGGTTGTAATTGTTCTAGCGACATAAGTTTACTAGCCATTGCATCACGTCGAAGAGCGTGTGTCGTGTAAAATATATCCCGTTTTTAACCTCCATAATATGGACTTGTAGATGGACCTACGTACATGACTGTCCGTGCGTCTAATTTTGAAACTCTCTGAGGCTTTGCAAAAACTTCTAGAAATAACTTTTACCTTACCGAATGACCTTTTTTTTCAGTTGAATCCAGCAGGAAATAGCGCGAACTACTGCACTGTAATTCGTTTGACACGCGTTTGGTATTTAAAAAGGAGAATCGTTAAAAAAATATGAACAACAAAACACCTGCAGACGAACATTGATAAAGCCACTCACACAGACCTAAACCAACTATATATATATATATATATATATATATATATATATATATATATATATATATATATGTATATATATACGTATCCAAAGCGAAGATATTTAATTAAATGTGGGCCTTACATTTTCCTGTTCATTTCAATCACTTGTGGTCGACAAGTACGAAGTGAAATTAATATTTAATGACTGAGTATCAAAGTTTAAAAAGACTCGCAGTTTCACTTATTCGCGGTTGGCTGAATCAGGATAAAAAAAAATTCCTGTTCAAATTGTTATTACCGTAAACCAGTGGTTCCCAAATGGTGTGGTACACCTGATACGTGCGGTGAAAGTGGATAGCAGGTGAGGCTGAATGGTTGAAAGACAATCAAATAATTAGAAACAGTTTCCAAAAATTCATATGCCAAAAATAAATATGATTTCAAAATGTTAAATATTATTATGGATTACTTGTAATTGCGTGCATGAGTCCCAGTATAAGTAGTTATAAATAATTATTGTTCGATTTTATCATTGTGATATTTTGCATTATATCAAGTTTTACGAATACAGTAACTGGGGTCTGTAACTTGGAGGAGAGAGTTATCAATGATAATATTCTGATTTCAGATCCGTGATTGTCTCTCTTTAGCCATGTCACTGTTTTTTTTGGGGGGGGTTCTTTTTGGTTTTTAATTGTAATTTTTATCACATAAAATTTGGTGAGGCACGAGCAAATTTTAATTCCAAAAATGCTGTCCAGAGACAAAAGTCTGGGAACCACGGCAAACTAAAATTAAATCGCAAAATATATTTCGAAAGAAAAAATACAAACAATAAAGGTAGAGATATAAATCTAACAACAACAATAATAATAGTAGTAGTAATAGTAATAATAATAATAATAATAATAGCAATTATTATTATTATTATTATTATTATTATTATTATTATCCTGATGCTATGCCAGGAATGGCTCTCATGGTTTCAGATCTAAACTAGTTGGGACGGTTAACATGCACATCTTATACACAACTATTTACTCCTGTCTCAACAGTAAGTTTGATCGGCTCAATAAGGTCAAATTGGCAGCTGATCTCAAAAATGATTGGGGGCAAAGGCATAGCTTGTTTTATTTTAAGGCCTCCAAAAAGAAATTTCTCTCTATTAATCATCTGAGATACCTTTCTCTGTTTTCCCATCTGCATGATTAATGCTAACCTCCAGGAGAGTGACCCATTTCGCCTTCTCGGGCTAAAAATTGCGCTGACATGAAGAGGAAAGATTATATTGAATCAATCCTCCTAAGAAATGTGGTTCACTGTGTCGGGCAAGACTTTTTTTCCCACCAGAATCTATCTTACATACTTATAAGTCTACCATTCACCCAGGCTTTGTATATGGTCCGGTGCTCCTGCTCTATACTGGGAAATTCTGGATAAAATCAAAAGAGGAATCTGCAATATTATTTTTCTTGAGCTGGCATCTCGACTTAAGTTACTTTCCCACAGTCATAATGTAGCTTCCCTTAGCCTTTTCTATTGACTACGATGGAACTATAGCTAGGCTCGTTGATTTCACTTACGCTATATATACTACTGGAGGGGGCACCTCGAGGTGGTGTAATGGCTAGCAAGCTTGTCTCGCTAGAACAATTACGATTGAGTAGTGAGTTCGATCCTTACTGGGTACCCCCTACTTTCGGCCTTGTGCCACATCTAAGCTACGCTTGGAAAATTACTATATACTACTGGAGCATTACTTTATTAATTTGGGCGTTGTTTTTTTGTTTTTTTCAACGAAATTTTGGGTTTAAACACAAGAACAGAACTTGTGTTATAATTGAAAGAAAACATGTTTCGTCAAAAAAAAGTATTAAAATTTTAATTACGTTTAAAAAAATAATAATTCTACGTAATGGTGTTTTAGTTTCGTGATTTCCTTAGTGTTACAGAGATGGCCATATATCATGTCATAACTCCATATTTTTAAGATGAGGTATTGTAATTATTTGCATTATCATCAAGGACACATAGCCCAAGGGATAAAAGCGTTGGTTAGTTCCAGTGACTTGACCCAAAGAGTTTTGAGTTCAATACCTGATTACTGCATTGGCAAACAAAAACTTGGAGAGTTGAGTTAAAGGGAGATAACTGAGACACCAGGAAGAGTCATGACATGTGAAGTTAGGACAATCTACCTTGGTAGACGAAATAAAGTTTTCAGTTCGAAATTCCAATCATCTGAAGAAAGCCGTAGTGGCAACATTGCAAGCTTTTCGCTTCTCTATCGCTATTCCCGTGGCAAATGTTCAGAGAGTTCCAGTCTTCAGTTCTACCAGTTCGGACCTTTAAAGCTACGAAATTTACACAGACTTGTGAGGGAAGACTAATAATCCCATCTGCAAGCCTTTTCCTATACGCGCAGCAAGCCTTTCGCTACTCTATCGCTATTTCCATGGCAAATGTCCAGATAAGCTCCGTTCGTTCGTTCCACCAATTCAGACCTGTCCAGCCAAGATCCACCATCCTACATCCACAGAGTCAAATTACCCATATTTCCCCCGTATTCCATTTGTAAAGAAATTCCACACTGTCCTCATCCCCCGATGACAGTTACTTTGCATGTTTCTTAGAACATTAACCGAGGAGTGAGATTTGCTACATTCTTTTACATATAACTCATCCCTTCACGACATAGCTGGTCATATCTATCCACAGATTTCTTTTTTTTTAATATAGGATGCGGCATAAATACCTCCCACATTTGAAACGTTCGAAAATAGACCTAGGTAACTACTATCAAAAAAATTATTTCACTGTTGTTTAAACAAAGGGCTACAGTTTTTATTCATTTCCTTTCAAAAATGACATCCTCCCAATGGTGACCTCTTTTAGATTTCTAGTTCCGTTCTGGGTATGACAATAAACTACACCAGTTAGCAAGACCTCTGGTGAGGAGATTTTGAGAAGCATGGAACCACTTCTTAATCGCTGTTGTTCCCAGGTCCACCTTGACCAGATGTGGTAGCACTTGATAGGGTCCCTGCTATCGGAATGTTATCTTCATCTTTATTGCCATATTCACGACGTTTCGGCCGTTGTATTCTCTAGCCTTCTTCGGGTGATTGAAATTTCGAACTGAACTGTTTATTTCGTCCACATCAAGGACACATGGCCCAATGGATAAAAGTGTTGATTGGATCCAGTGGATTGACCCAAAGAGTTGTGAGTTCAATACCTGGCTACTGCAGTGGTAAATAAAAAACTTGGAGAGTTGAGTTAAAGGGAGATAACTGAGACATCAAGAAGAGGCATGACATGTGGACCTAGAACAATCTGCCCCGGTGGATGAAATAAAGGATTCAGTTCAAAATTCTAATCACCTGAAGCATGCCGAGGCGTACAACGGCCGAAGCTTCGTGAATATGGCAATACAGATGATGGCAAATTTTCAGTCAATGGCATTATCGATTTTCTATCCGGAATAGCATAATTCTTACGTAACAGGAAATGAGTCCGAAAAGCTGTGTTGCAATTGCAGAAACTTAAGAACGTTTCAAAAAGCAAACGCACGGTGGGCACTGGTCAAAGCCATAATAGCAACTGATGGTATTTGAAAACAGTGGTAAGACATTAGCTAGATGAAAACACCGTTACCATTTGCCAAAATTTACTAGTACCACTGATATGACGGTTTAAAACGTGGAAGGTGTTGTGCTGTATCACTGAATTGCTTTGGCTTATTGTGAAAGAGAGTGGAATGGTCTTCCGTAGATTTGACTTATTGTGAAAGAGAGTGGAATGGTCTTCCTTAGATTTGACTTATTGTGAAAGAGAGTGGAATGGTCTTCCGTAGATTTGACTTATTGTGAAAGAGAGTGGAATGGTCTTCCGTAGATTTCTCTGTAGTTGTTCTTCAAGGTTGGCGGCAATACAAGCCTAAATACTCCAGTGTACTCTGTTGTTGTTAGTGCCTCAAAAGTATTAAATTGTAGACTTCACGATCACGATTACCTCAGATTCCCAAAGTGAATATAGCCAGATGAATCCATAACTCAAAAGGTACAGAAGTAAAATGGCTAGAAGAGAATGACAGGCCGTTATAATCGAATTCACAATTACTTTGTGAATCTAACTTTCTGACCAGCTTTCTATAACAGGCGCACCGAAAGTTAGCTAAGAGTAACAAGAGGTCACGACAGCTGAGTTTGAGAGACTAGCCTAGTAACTATCACTTTATGGAAAATAAAAGCATCACTGAAAAAAATTCTCAACTTCACTAAAAAGAAAAGTCGTTCAAAAAAAAAAAGAAGAAATTTGATGTTTGTACATTTCGTCAGATTTTGAGAAGGGAGTGGAGTCAAGGACTTTTCAAAACTTTTTTTTTTAGTTTAAACTGGCTAAGGATCATAATCGTATTTTATTTTGATTGATCCGACTTTTACAGCTTATCAACTATTTGTAGGTTATTTAAAACCAGAAATATTTTTAGAGTGTAAGAATTGTTTTGCCTGGACGTAATAACGGTTTAATGATACAAGTCTTACTAATTAACCCATACCTGGGGGAAGAATAGGTGAATTCATACCTTTCCGAAAGACATCTGCCCGTCAATGAATATAATGAACCGAATGGAAATTGAAACTCGGCTCTCTGATTAGCAATTCCGAGCCATTATCCATTACACCACCCGCACATCCAAGCTTACAGCACCTGATATTTCTAAGTGGTCACCCATCTAAGAAACTGACCAATTTCAACTTCGGTGATCTTACGAGAACCAGTGTTTCAGCGTGATGTGGTCGTAAGCCATATTATAATCGTAGGCATCTCGTGAGAATCGAACACGTTACCAATAACTAGCGAGATAGAGCTTGCCAACAATGTAAGACGTCCAATGTCATCATTTTGCATTTAAATATTGTGTAAAATTTGATACATCAAAACATACACTGGCGCCATTTAAAAAAAAATGTCACTCTCTCATAACCTTACGTCTCTTTTCTCGAATTCGTAAAACAAAATCTTGGTTGGGTGGAATAATTATACGCGTCAATAAATTTACTTCGGAACTTCTGCGTTGTGGATTTTATTTCGAGCGATCTGACAACTTCATATTACCGTAATGTTAACGAATTAATTGTGACCTTAGAGAAAGAGTTTTGTGTCTGGTATCCGTGGAATGAATGAGAATATATGAGTTATACATTGAATCATCCTTTCCTCGCATGTTTCAAAATGTCAAGCGTTTATGCGCGCCTTTTTTTCTACACCTACACCTGACCTAAATACAGAACAAGATGAGAGCGGTCTATATCCATTACGGGCACCCGAGAGCACACTTTCCATTTAACTAGCAGTACTTGCAATTTCCCTCCAAAAGCTAAACAACTTGTTAAGAAGCAGGAACGTTTTGTTAGAAACAAAAGAAAGAAAAGAATGTTGAACTATATGATATCAATTCTCCCATATATGGCAATGAATGCTGGACGAATATTCTCAGAGATGAAGGGAAGACTTGAGGCAAAAAGATGTGGTTCTACATAAAAATGCTAGGAATACCGTGCTCGGGACATTAGAGCAACGAAGCCATTTTAAGGAAAATGGAAACAAAAAAGGTTACTTATAATCAAAGTCAGAAAGAGAAGAAATGAAAGCTATTTTGTAAATGAATTTACAACTTTATGATATCATCAAAGATACAATGATATATGTAACCCGGAACACTAAGTTTATATATTATTCTGTTGTTACTTCCCCATTTTTTATTTATAATTATAAAATATAACAGCGCAATCTGAAGGCATATTGAAATAGTGAAATATGTTTTCCAAATATCTAAACAAAATATTAAGAAATAGGAAAAATTAGTGTCTATATTTCTGAGATAAGTTAATAAGTACATTATTTACATTATTCGGACTATTGTCCTCATCTTTGTCACCATATTTATTACAACGTTTCGGCCGTTGTACGCTCTGGCCTTCTTCAGGTGTTTGGAATGTCGAACTGAACTCTTTATTTCGCTCACTGGGGTAGACTGTTCTAGTTCCACGTGTCATGTTTAATGGATGTCAGTTATCAGTTATCTCCTGTTAATTCCCCTCTGAAAGTTCTCCACTGCCTTAACCGGGTATTGAACTCACACTCTTTGAGTCCTGTCACTGGATCTAACCAACGCCTTTATACACTGTGCCATGTGTCCTTGAGGCGACAAAGATGAGGACAATAGTCCGAATAATGTAAATAATGTAGGAAAAATTCTTCTTCAGAAAGAAAAGTATACTGAAACGCTAATATCAACCCTCCCGTATAACAATGTGCGCTGGACAATTTCTTCACAGAAAACTTGAAACAATAGAAATGTAGTTCTACGGAAGGATACTGAGAATACCAAGGATGAAACATGTGACCAACGAAGAAGTTTAAAAGAAAATAGAAACAAAAAAAAAAATATAGTTAGAATCAGAAAGAGACGGCTTGAAATTTGTAGGACGCCTAATGAAGGAAAAGAGCTTGGATAATTTGACACAAGGCATTCTTCTTTCTTTTTATGTGCCATGTCCTTTCAGGACGTAGGCGATCATGTTTCTCCATCTCCTTCCATCCCTTGAAGCTCTCAACAAGTTCCTTCCCTCTGCTTCCTCCCCCAAACAAAGTTCTGTTATCCACTTGCTTAATCCCGGCATGTATGTCACGCGTTGTTTTCCCTTGTCTCTCTTTCCCTCTATTCGACCCGTGAGTATCAGATTCTCCAGGCCCTCCTTCTTCATTATGTGTCCCAAACACTTCAGCTGCCTCTTCCTGATATTAAGTATATGCCTCCTCCTTGTTTGAAACCTCTTTAAGATTTCATGGTCGCTCACACACTCAGTCCATGATATCCTTAGCCTCCTTCTGTAGAACCACATCTCTGTCGCCTCGAGTATCTTCTTCATCCTTGAGAAAATCGTCCTACATTCGTTGCCGTAAAGGACAGATGTCACGTAACAGTTCAGTATTCTTTTCTTTGTTACCAAATATATCTTCCTGTAGGCAAAATGGACATAGAAAAACATCGAGTAATCTACCGAACAAGTTTGTGTAAATGGCTGGCATTAATACCCTAAAAGATATTTTCATTTCAATGTTATATTAAACACGTAAAATGTTTAACATGAAAAGATATTGCGCAAAAAGCGATTCAAAAACAAATCTAGTGTCGCCGACAAAACTAACCTGACCGTTTGTCTTGAAAAGGACCTCCAATCGATTGTGAACTTTAATGCCTCCAAAACAAAACTGCTCTCTATTACCCACCAGAGAGAACCATCCCTGCCTCCCATTAGAATATCTGACGCTCAACTCCACGAGAGTACCTCTTTGCGACTGCTCGGTCTCGCATTGTCCGCTGACCTGAGATGGAACGAATATATTGAGTCAATAGATTCGTCCACCGCTAGGAAAGTTGGCTCTATATGCCGCGCCAGGAATTTTTTTCTCGCTGGAGTCAATTCTTCAAATCAACAAATCAACCATTCGCCCCTGCCTGGAGTATTGCTGCCATATATGGTCTGGTGCTCCTTCTGTTTGTCTCAAGGTCCTTGATAAAATCCAGAGACGGATATGCAATGTAATTGGCTTTGATCTGGCATACGCTCTCTCACAGACGTGCCGTCGCCTCTCTCTGTCTTTTTTTTACAAATACTTTCATAGTAACTGCTCTGATGAGATGCTTTCGCTGGTTCCCAGACTTCATGAATTTAAGCGTTTAACTAGGCTGGCATCTCGCTCTCACCCTTTCGCTATTGAGACTGTTATATGTAGCCGTCTCTTCTACTCCAATAACTTCATGTCTCTCACTTCTCGCCTGTGGAACTCCCTTCCCATTTCTTGTTTTCCTGATAGCTATAATCTCCAATTATTCAAATGTAACGTCAATCGACTTCTCCAGATGCCCTGATCTATCCCCTAACCTTCTCTTCATCCTTTCCTCTAACACTCCTCTTTGTTCTTGTTCCAACTCTGTAACCCTTTGCGTGCTAGTGGCTTCCCGCCTTCTTGCTTGGGCTTGAATGCTTAATATATATATATATATATATATATATATATATAAATAATACGAAGATTAATGAATGAACCTCTAAAAAATATAAGGGGAAAACGGATTAATTAAACGGTTCATTGGCTTCTATTTTAGTTCTTAGTTCTTTGTCTCTGCTTTATTAAATCTCAATCTTTCAAGTTTTTTTTCTCACTATTACATCGCATTTCTTTTATCTTGTCCATGGTTTGAAATGTGCTTTTTGAACGGTGATTGAAGCTATGCGAAAAGCCAGGTGAGAAGTTGCGAGCTTTTAACACTGGATTTTAAAGGGGGGGTTACCGTATCTGTGTAATAAGAAGTGTTAAAAAAAAAGAGTATATGTGAACAGTAGACAAGTGCGTTGGAACAATGACGGTCGGACAGTACGCATGCTCAGTCCATGGTCTCTCACTGTAGGCAGAGTAACTTCATGGGAGAGTTTATATTCATTCAAGAGCCGTAAGAGACAGGTCTGATTTTTGTTATAAGGACGGACCTTTTAATAAGAATGCCATAAGTAAACACCTGCCCCGATTCGAGATATAAAATCATAAATTTGGAGATAAGCAAAATAAAATAAATAAATAATGGCTTAATATCCGTCAAATTGTCTCTTTATTTACATGGGTGTAGGGTTGTGACAGTAACAAATAATAATCTTTCTCTTACCTACAGTGAGGAAGCATGAGTATCTTTTTGATAATTACTTCAATCCAGTGGCGGTCTGTCCAGGGTGTTAGTTTGGCGGATGGTAAATGGGTCGGTGATGGAGTGGGCGCTTGATTGATTGGGGCCTCTATATCAAATAAAAATGCAATAAAAAAACAAACACGGACAACTATTTTAGTAATAAAAAAAAGGAATAAGCACGTTATAAAGTTCTTATTCTTTATAGTGATTTTCCAAGCGTAGTTTAGGTGTGGCACAAGGCATGGGGCACCCAGTGAGGATCGAACTCATTATTCAGTCGTCACTGTTTTAGCGAGACACGCTTGCTAACCATGACGCCACGCCGAGGTGACCTAGTTCTTAATCTTTATATATCTGTTGCTATAATCCAATGTGAGAGGACATTTTCACAATTAAAGACCATAAAGAAGGTGTTATGGTATTTGGTGTTTGAGGAGAATTTATAATCCTACATATTACTATCTATTGAAAAGAAAGTTTAGATACATTAGATGCAGATGCAATTATTGGAAAATTTGCACAATCATCATCTAGTGAACATAAACGATTGCTCTTAATATAGTGGACTGCAGGCAATGCAATGTTCTACTTTTGAACTGTTAATGTGTAAATTGTGCAGTAAACCATTTAAGAAATATCAACCTATTACTTAAAATTAACAAGGAAATAAATTTAAAAATTCCTTTATAAAATGCTGTATTTACGTTTGCTATAAACTTCTAGTAATGTGTACAGTACATGTAATTACTAAGAAATACACACTTTTCCACAAAATATTAATTGTACCCTTTTTCCATATTTTAGAAAAATTTTATTTATTTATTATGAAAATGAAATGCTAGCATTGTAGTTGTGGGTTGACCATCTTTATCTTCCGACACTCAATATTTTTTGCCTATTCATATCTATTTATTGATACTTAATAAGAAGATTAAATGTCCATTTTATCATTTATGACGATAAAGGGAATTTACTTTAAACATTAAAAAAAAAACACGATGACCACAAAAAAAAGAACATCACAGATGGAAGATGAAAAATATAGTATGTTTAATTATTGGCGAAAAACCGGTTATTTTTTTTAAGTGCTAAGAACAACTAGATAATTATATTGTTTTATTAAGCTTATCGGAAATTATTCAGGAAGATTAATTTCCTAGTCTGGTAGCAGGTAAAGAGTATAGATCGAAATATACGCCCCTTTGAAGTCCTTTTCATGATTCCTGTATTGAAAAAGAGACAAAATATGCATATACAGGGTGTCCATAAAGTTCGTGTGCACATTAAAAATTATAAATTTATTTGTATTTGCGATAGAAATAATCTGTAAAAAATGTTATAATGTTTAATGTACCTAGTTTTAAGTATAGCTAAAATAACTAATGTGATTTCAGGCATTACTGTAAATCAGTTGGCAAATATTTTCCGTGAACTTCAAAATCGTATTACCCTTTGTATTGCTAATGATGGAAGACATGTGGAAACTTAAATAAAATTGCAATAAAACATTAAAAAAAATATAGATTTACTTCTTTCTAATACTTTTTACAAATTATTTCTATCTCAAATACAAATAAGGTCATAATTTTTTTAAAGTGCACATGAACTCTATGGACACCCTGTATATTTCGGCATGAAATAACCCATAGAGGTATTGGTGTGCCGCTAAACAAAATAAACCAGCCGAGCATCAGTGCATTTATTGTCGACCTTTCATAAACATATTGCCGATAACTTTTACTTATTCCCATTATATGCGGAACGGAAATGTAGGGTCGGGGAGAAAAGAACAAAAGTAAATAGGGTCAGCGTTTATTTAAATGCCGATCAGAATGGTTCCAAAAAATAGGAAGATGTCAAGGTTACTGATGAGTACACCGGCGCCAGTAGGATCGTTAAGTAATATATTCTGCGTGGATGAACAACTTGTTTATTTAGTAACGAGAAAGTGTACTTATGCACGTTCATTGGGGGGGGGAGGTGTTGGATGGTGGATCGACTCATGAAGATAATAAAATGTCTTTAACCATACAACATAAATATACTATACGACAAGACTTTTGTAAATGTAAAGGGTGTCCATAAAGTTCGTGTGCACTTTAAACAATTTATAACTTTATTTGTATTTGCGATAGAAATAATTTGTAAAAAGGATTAGAAAGAAATAAATCTATATTTTTTAAGATTGTATTGAAATTTTATTTAAGTTCCCACATATCCTCCATCATTAGCAATACAAAGGGTAATACGATTTTGCAGTTCACGGAAAACATGTGCTTACTGATTTACAGTAATGCCGGAAATCACGTTAGTTATTTTAGCTATAATTAAAATTAGGTACATTAAACTTTATAACATTTTTTACAGATTATTTCTATTGCTAATACAAATAAAGTTATAATTTTTAATGTGCACACGAACTTTATGGACACCCTGTATTTACTAATGAATTTAGAATTTTAAATCTACAAACAGTTTAGATTCGAAATTTCAATCATCTTGATATCAGTAAAGTGACAGTAACAGAACTAGCGATTATGAAATTCAAAGTATAATGTTTGCTTGCAGATATTTATGAATGATAAACAATAAAAAATTCTAAATCCAATTTTGCAATCATTGACTTAAGAAAAATATTGATCTTTCTTTTTTAATCATTTCATCCCAAGCATACAAAAGATTACTGAGTATGAAAGAATATAAACAAAAAATAAGCATATTTAAAGAGCGAGAAGAATAAAAGAACAGGAATCAAGAAGACAGCAGATAACGATTGACATTGCATTTAAATTTTTGAAGTAAAATTGACTGGAAAGAGAGTTCCACAAGTGAGAGTAGCTGTCAGCATAGAACTTAGGGTTACATCTAGTAATTTCAACGATAAAGTGATAAGAGCTAGTTGACATTTTAGTATTTTATTTAATATTACAAGAATATTTTAAAATCAGTCCTTGAATGATAATAGACATGCACTTATGGAAACTTTCATATGCGCACAATTTCAATTAAATCAAAATGTAGATCAGTATCGTAAGGGCTAATTTCTGTCTGGTAACAATGCCTGAGTAACAAAATGTAGATAAAATGTGATGGATTTTGATGTTATTTTTATGGCTCCTGTGTTTAAACTGAATATATTTACGAACAAATGTAATGATTTGGTTGAACATACAATTTAGATTTGAAATATGATCATCTTGCCGTCTATGAAAAGACGGAGTACCGAATATGGAGTAATGTAGATGTATGAAGTTCGCAATATGTTTCATATTTTTTTGGAAAAAATAAACTTTTTCCTTTGTTATATTTTTTTAATTAATTTTTATTCTGTTCTTTCTTTCCTTAACCAGCCGAGTTCATCAAACAGCTGAAAGATTACGAACTCGTTGTACCATATCGCGTAAATTCAAGAGGCAACTATGAGAGCCACCATCTACACCCAGACAGTCATGTTGTCAAGAGAAGCGCTGGAGAGTTCCCGGATGAGAACGAAAATCCAGACTCGGTGCACTATCACGTGACCGTTGAGAACGAAACGCTCCATATAGAACTGGTACCAAATCATGACTTCATCGCCCCCGCGATGGTCGTAGAGAGGCGAAAGTCACGCTTCAAAAATACTTCTGACTCCTCGTTCACACGGTACCAGAAAAAGAACTGCCATTTTATCGGAAACTTTAAAGACGATCCGCACTCAAGAGTAGCCATTGGAACTTGCGATGGATTGGTAAGTAACTGGGCATAAATCATTTGTTAAAAACTACAAAAAAAAAAACACATTTAATTCGAATCTTTTGAAATACAGGCACAAACAAAAGTACGCATGAACCTACACAGCACAAACATACACACGGTGTGTATATTTCTAAATGTAGTATTATAACTCCTTATTATTTATATTGTTTGGACTGTTTTCCATGTCTTTATTTTCGCATTCACAACGTTTTGGCCGTTGTACGCTCCGGTCTTTTTCAGGTGATATTTTATTCATTTTGAATTGAAACCAAAATAGTCAATCTGTATATTGGCGTTTCTGAAGACTGGCTCGACGAACTTTGTGTAGACGTTCTACCTATGTTTATTTCCTGAAATAGACTGACATATAACGTTTACATTCCTGGGTCGATTAGTAAAGTCGGGGAAATGGAACAGATTCTCAGTGACTTTACTCGGAAACATTGTGAATGTGACAATGAAGATGAGAACAACAGTCCGAACAATGTAAATAGGGTGTATATATATATATATATATATATATATATATATATATATATATTGTCATATGCCCCAGTCGACGAATGGGTTATAGGGCGATCACACTCCGACTAGGAGATATATACACTCTCACACCTGTGGAGAGATACAAGCTATCTCTCTCAGATCTCTCAGATCGTGAGAGTGGACAATTGGTAAACAAAATATTTTTAAGACCACTGTTCGATTGGGATAATCGAACAGTAATCTTTCCCAGGTCCGCTTCGTTTTCAACACGAGTACTGATCCACAATACAAGGATGAACTATAAGGCTTAGCGATTTTTGATAAATAATTTTATTATATACAAATATACATATATAAAAAATAAACGAACAGATAAGTATGAGTTAAAACATCCGACGATCGGATCTCGAACTTATTTTGGGATATCAAATTCGCCGAACACCAAATGGATTCAACTGAACCCGAACATACAAAATACAAGTATGAATTACTATGAATTGAATGCAGAAGCCAACACACATATACAAAAGAGATGGGAGAGGAGTTACAATTATTGTTTTACATGTGGAAAGGTGTTTGCGAAAAAATAAACATATTATTCATGTGTGTGTGTGTATATCTTTTCTACTACGGGTCCAAAATGTGATTACTTATCTTTTGTATTCAGTTCTCTCTCTCTCTCTTTTTTTTTTTATACCAATGTCCTTTCTTTCCTTTTCTCCGCACAAACACAATTCCACACACTGCTAGTCTGTAATAGAGGTATACACTTTCTTTCTCTCTTTGTTTCGTCTTTTTCTTTCCTTCCTTTCTTCTGTAGACGGCCCGATTTGCAACAGGGATGTACACTTTCTTTACGCAGGTTGAACCACCAGCATATATTTTTATCCGCGTCTTCAAATTGTGATTCTCGAACAGGAATATTTCTTTATACTTCTGTCCGGAGTTGCCTGGATCGAACTGGATAAGTCATCACTATCAAATGCGTCTTATCTTTCCGTTCGTGAACCACTAGCGCCTCGTCTTCGGTCTTGCCTTTTCAAAGTCCAGAGAACAACTGATCCTCGAGTGAATCTTTGACTGTCACGTGACTTAGGTTTTGGGCGGGAATTCTAACTTACTTCCGTCCCCTGTCTAGCTTCTGTCTAGACGTTTTCCTTTACGGGTAATTGGGTCAGTTGACCCTTTTGACCTGCCTTCCCAAAATGTCATAAGACTTCACGTAATCTTTATTCTGTTGCTAGGCGGAAATTAACCTTCATGTGTGCGTATATGCGTGTTTAGCTTATCTGCTTTTAATACCCGTCACAATATATATATATATATATATATATATATATATATATATATATATATATATATATATATATATATATTGATAATATTAGGGATCAATACATTTTTGAATTTGTAGGTCTGATGAATTGGATCGTGATTACAATTCCAATGTAATAAATTATAACCATGGAATATTAGTCTTCGAGCCTTATATATATATATATATATATATATATATATATATATATATATATATATATATATATATATATGGATTTGTGTACGATATACTCACATATCAGAATAACGAACTTTACTGCCATTCTTGTGAATCTTTCTTTCATATATTTTTTTCCATGCTGTCATTTTGAGGGAACTGGTGAAACATTATTTATATATATATATATATATATATATAGTAAAGAAAGATTGTCCACGCATCCTTCTTATAGTATGCAGATTTAATAGGCAGGTTAAAGAAATTCGAGAGATATAAAACGGCAAAAATAGTACTAATATTGTTAATAAAACTAATAATATTTATTTTATATTAGTGGAACATTTGACTAAATGAAAGCATTATGAGAAAATTTTTAAATCGGAATTTTCGGACCCACCTGTGACCTTTATCAACAAGACAAGAAATAAACAATGTAGTGGAACTCCTCATGCGTTTAATTTACCCTAAGAAATTTGATAGTTTTTGGCTTCAATAATTTAAGAGTTCTATTTAGTGTACACCCATATTTCAGTGGGACGCGATTCCGTTTCTTTTCAGTCGAAATATTTGAGAAATCTTATTAAAGCAAAAGATTCGCCCTATGACAAGATTCGAACCGGCTACCCGCTTTACTAGAAAAACCATTGTTAGATCCGACTTGCTTTTAATCGATTCAGTCTCGAAGGCAATGTTCAACATAGCTTGACTGGCGACGCCTTTTGTAGCCTGTTTGCGATGTATTCTGCAAAGAGGTACGCAAAAGATAACTTTTAAAGTGACGGATTAATAAATAAAAAATACGCTACTTCTTTATATATATATATATATATATATATATATATATATATATATATATAGGGAGAGGGAGAGAGAGAGAGAGATAAGTAGATAAATAGATAGATAGATTATACATTATATTAAAAAAATTCAAAAACGTCATTTACTCACTTTTGTTTATTAGACATTCAATTATATCACTTAGCGTCCTCCATAATTTACCTATACATTTCGGTTAACTTGATGAATATTTGAGCGTTTCTTAAATGTAAAAAAATTGTAAAACGTACATTCTTATATTTGTTTATAAATACTTCTTGCAAAATAAAATGCATACATTTACCTTGATAAAATCCATCAGAGGACCAAACGCGTCTGTTAAAATGAGTTTTCTTCATAAAAAGCTGAGTTTTCTTCATAAAAAAAGGATGCATTTTATTCATAGAAAATAGAATGACTCTCACACAACTTCCACCCGTGTTCAACACCCGAAGGCTCGGAATAAACGTTCCTACTAGTATTCAAAAGAACCCCCCCCCGCCAAAAAAAAACCCATCTCAAACAGCCAAAACCTGAAAAGAAACTAACAACAGCAAAAAAAAAAAAAACCTTGAAAATAGCGAAGGAAGTGTATGAAAGCGCATGGAACAATGGACGTTATGGGCAGTTTTATGCTCTCACCAAACAGGAAAATGTAAAGATGCTGGAAAAATAAAACAAAAAATTTGATAAAATATATATACATTAAGAAATGGACAATATCCGATAATTTATTTATTAAAGACATTTTTATGTTTAACGTTCTTTTTATAGATACAAGTATTTAAGTAAATTGCTCTGTTTATAATAAACAGTATTAAATAACATTTACCGGCCTGAATGTCCGAGAAATTTTCATAGAAAATATTCGTCCTTTGACAGGTCGCATTTGAAGTTTATAAAATTCGACCTTGCCTACCGAACGCTCCTTTGTGGCCGAGTCGGTTAAGGCACGTCAGCGTAAATGACGAATATTTTCTATGAAAATTTCTCGGACATTCAGGCTGGTAAATGTTATTTAATACTGTTTATTATAAACAGAGCATTTACTTAAATACTTGTATCTATAAAAAGAACGTTAAACATAAAAAATGTCTTTAATATATATATATATATATTGTTTCCCGATGCCGAAACAATATTATTTGCAAATGCGATTAACAATTCTGAGCCATTATTCATTATACCACCCGCACATTCAAGCTTACGCACTTGCTGCTACCAAGCTCGACGTTGCTTAACTTTGGTGATCGTAGGGGAACCGGTGTTTCAGTGTGAAGTTGCCGTAATCCTTTTCCTTTTGCATTTCTTCATATCTATCTATCTATCTATCTATCTATCTATCTATCTATATATATATACATATATATATATATATATATATACGTTCTTTATATATATATATATATATATATATATATATATATATATATATATAACTTGTGTCCTCCACATATTTTAGCTACCTGATGAATATTCATGAACGTTCCCAAATTTAAAAGCCTTGATAAACCAATGACATCCTTGCTCTTGCATATGTGCACGTGCAACCAAATAAATCCTGCATTGCCTTGATAAAGTTCCCCAGAACACGAAACGCGTCGGTTAAGAATGGCTTTTCCTTTGTTTTTCATTCATTTTGTTCCTTTACAGATACACTCTATCTGAAAATAATTTACACACACACACACACACACACACACACACACACACACACACACACACACACATATTCGCAATGATTCTTCTCCCCCGGTTATCGATTTGCAAAAAAAACAACATAGTTTATAAATTCAAGTGCAACGAATTAAAGAATATTTATGTTGGTCACACCACAAACTCGCTTTCACGATGCTTGACACTACATTTGAATGAAAAATCTAACATTTTAGGCATTTAAAACAACATGCATGCCCGCACACACAATTCCGCAAAATACTTGTCGAAAACACAACTATACTTCGACATGAAAACAATAGACAAAAACTAAAAATCCTTGAAGCATTATACATCAAACAGTTGAAACCCAACCTAAACAAAATCAATTATGGCATCTCTACAAATATTCTTAAATGTCTATAATTGGTAACAGAAGCCATTGGTTTATACCAACGGCTTTCCATATTTCATACTTCTACAATTCACTCTCGTGTGGTCATATGTGACGTCATGAGATGCGGTGCGATTTTCGCTTCTAGCGTCTTATATGCGCGTGTTTATCGTTGCTTAGAAATCATCTATGTAAACAATGACAGACTATGATCTTTGTCTTGTCCGTATATTGCATAATATGTTGTAATTGACATCTTTGATAATGGCTTATGTAAGCCGAAAGCTTAGATTGTATTTAAAAAAAATATGGATCAATATTGTGAATTTCTTCCTTCGTTCAACGATAATGTTATTAAAATTATCAGATATTACGAAAAAAATTTCCATAAAATAATAGACTACACTTGTCTATATTATTTAATGAAACGTGCATGAATGTATATATATATATATATATATATATATATATATATATATGTATATATATATATATATGTATGTATATATATGTATATATATATGTATATATATATATATATGTATGTATATATATGTATATATATATGTATATATATATGTATGTATATATATGTATGTATATATATATATATATATATATATATATATATATATATATGTATGTATGTATATATATATGTATGTATATATATATGTATGTATGTATATATATATGTATGTATATATGTATGTATGTATATATATATGTATGTATGTATATATATATGTATGTATATATGTATGTATGTATATATATATGTATGTATGTATATATATGTATGTATATATATATGTATGTATATATGTATGTATATATATATATATGTATGTGTATATATATATGTATATATGTATGTATGTATATATGTATGTATCTATATATGTATGTATCTATATATGTATATATATATATGTATATGTATGTATATATATGTATATGTATGTATAAATATATGCATGTATATATATAAATATGCATGCATGTATATATATATATGTATGTATATATATATATGTGCATGCCTGTATATATATATATATGTATGTATGCATATATATGTATATATATGTATATATATACATGTATAGTGTGTGTGCGTGTACATCACGTATTAGCAATTAATTTAATTTAAAGATGATGCCAAGAGAGTATTTAATATCTGATTTTTTTTATTTACTTTTATTGATGATTATTTATTTTGGTTTTTAAGGACCGACTCTAACGTTCTAATAAATCCTGTACAGACATTGCAGAAGGTAGACGAATTACAAAAGTTTACGTAACCCTGAAAGCGTTGACTGGTGCTGGTCGACAAGATATTAATTTCAGTACATGACTTAATATTTCCTTTTCTATCAACATCCCGCTTTTCTTTTTTCCTTTTTCCCCTTTAGGTTTGAATTTCTTTCTTTCTTCTTCTTTTTCGCTAACTTTTTTTCTCAGCTCTTTTACATTTTTTTTCTTTTTATCGAAAAACTCTTCCGGGCGGAGGGGGGTACCTACACTGACAACTTGTGTCAGTCGAAAATCCGAATGAGAAAAACATGAACGCCGGGCGTGTTCAACTTCAGCAGAAAATTTGGAGACTTTACTGATATTATGATCTGAGTGCAAAACAGGACAATTCAGGAACTGACATGTGTTGAGGGGATGAAAGATATTACGAAAGAAAAACATAGGAAGATACTTAGATTATACAGATATATAGATAATGAACAGAATGAACGAGCTACCGAGATATATAGATAGATATGAAATTGCAGAAATAGAGATAAAAGGATTAGAAAGAAAGGAAAAAGAAGAAACAATGAATAGTTATAGATAGACAATGAACAGAATTAGATAATGAACAGAATTAGATAGATAGATAGATAGATAGATAATGAACAGGATTAGATAGATAGATAGATAGATAGATAGATGATGAACAGATTTAGATAGATAGATAGATAGAGAGAGAGAGAGAGATAATGAACAGAATCATACAGATAGATAGATAGATAGATAGATAATGAACAGAATCAGATAGATAGATAGATAGATAGATAGATAGATAGATAGATAGATAGATAGATAATGAACAGAATCAGATAGATAGATAGAGAGAGAGAGAGATAATGAACAGAATCAGATAGATAGATAGATAGAGAGATAGAGAGATAGATAATGAACAGAATCAGATAGATAGAGAGAGAGAGAGATAGATAATGAACAGAATCAGATAGATAGATAGAGAGAGAGATAGATAATGAACAGAATCGGATAGATAGAGAGAGAGAGATAATGAACAGAATCAGATATATAGATAGATAGATAGATAGATATATAGATAGATAGGATGACGCTGAGGAAGCATATATGAAGTTAAGAAATGTCTTAAAAGACTGAAAGAAAGATTGAAAGAAAGTCTGAATAATCAGGCAAATGAAAAAAGAAAGAAAGATTGTCAATACAAATATATTAAAGAAAGAACGAAATAGAAATTAAGAATAGTGTGAGAAAGAAAAACAGAATGAACATCCGTCTGCATCAGCTAAGGAATGAAAAAAGAAAGCAAACATGATAGAAAAAAGGAAAGAAAGAAAAGTAAGAGGAGCCTGAGAGAGAAAATATAGAAATATAAAATCTACATGGGAAGAAGCCAGAGAAAGAAAGAAAGAAAGAAAGAAAGAAAGAAAGAAAGAAAGAAAGAAGCTAAATGGGAATCGGAAGTGGAGAAAAGAAGAAACAAAGTGATACAGGTTTTTTGTTTGTTTGTTTTTTTTGCGGGGGGGGTTGTGATATTTGCGAAATGTCATCCTAAAATGGGGTGGAATCTATTAAGTGGCATACTTGATAAACTGTATTTTTTCCTGAATTTTGGAGAAGGATCATCGAGTCTTTTTTAAAACCTTCTCCAATATTTTGCCTAGACAACTAGAAACGCCTTTACTATCCCCACCACCCCTGAGAAGTCATGGGGATTCACCACGCATCCTATTTCGATAATCAATGTCAAGGTTTTAGAAGTTCAATTCCAGTTGTCTTATTAATATACACTTGCACGCAAATACCCTTGGGCAGTGTATGAATCACCTCTTCTCCCCTAACTATGGGTTAATTAGTAAGACTTGTATCAGTATATCATTATTAACTCCAAAAATGTTTTATAATCTGAAAGCTTATTCTTGCTTTGAATAAACTGATAAAGGTTGATAAGCTGTAAAAAATAGATCAATCACTGAATAATCCTGCGCAGAGAACGTTGAGATAATAACGCTGAAGACGAGAATAATCCTTCAAATGTAAATAATGTTAACACCCCATAAACGCTAACAGAAATTATATGATGAAAGTTTCATGTTTAAGATTTTTGGAGTTAATAATGATTTACTGATACATCTCTTACTAATTAACCCATAGTTTGGGGGAGAAGAGTTAGATGCAGCACATTGCCCAAGGGTATTTGCGCGCAAGCGAATATAACTTGAACTCGGATCTCTGATTAAGAATTCCGAGTCAATGTCCATTAATACACAATTATACAGAAATCAGGAATAACCTAAACATTGAAGTTATGTGGTAAGAGGATTGAGTATAATTGTAAACAACTAGAATTAAGATCAACGAATAGAATCAAAATGTATTTTCATGTTTTTTTGAAGACTTCTAAAATCTTGACATTGATTATCGAAATAGGATGCGTAGTGAATCTCCATGACTTCTCAGAGGTGGGGGGAGGATAGTAAAGGCGTTTCTACTTGTCTAGGCAAAATATTGGAGAAGCTTTTATAAAAAAATTTGATGATCCTTCTCCAAAATTCAGGAAAAAATACAATTTATCAAGTACGCTACTTAACAGATTCTCCCTCTTTTTAGAATGACATTTCGCAAATATCGTAAAAAAAAAAAAAAAAAAAAAAATCTGTATCACTTTGTTTCTTCTTTTCTTCAATTCCGATTCCCATTTAGCTTCTTTCTTTTTTTCTTTCTTTCTTTTTTTCTTTCTTTCTTTAGCTTATTCCTATGGATATTTCATATTTCTTTTTTTTCAGACAATTCCTACTTTTTTACTTTTTCTAAGAACTGAATTTGTTTTTATGCTTTTAGTAAACCCCCAAGAAAACAGATTCTTACTGAATTATGCTAAACGCTAATAATGTGATCACGATTTAAATGTATAAGAGGAATTAAGTTAATATTTTAAGATTCAACTTTCTATTAAAACATTTTTTTAAATGAATTCATCACGACGAAACTGTTTGTGAATATTTAAACTCATCAGATATATCTTATACATGAGTTTGGTTAACCGACAACCAAACAGTTTAATTTGATTTCCCTAAACCAGAAAGACAGAACATATAATGTAAAAAAGAAACTTCTTAATTTTACATTTAACAACAATGATAACATAAGTTTTGTATACATGCATAGATATTTATAAATATAAAAGTGGACACTGAGGTCAAAATCGATCGGCGACAGACTGTTTCATGCTTCAGCGCAATCATTAGGTTTGAAGATTGCGTTCAAGGATGAAACATTATCACCGCTCAGTGTGAATCTCAGTAACCATTCTTGTAGTTACAGACACTCTATCCCTGATATATATATATATATATATATATATATATATATATATATATATATATATATATATATATATATATATGTATGTATGTATATTGATAAATGTTTCATTAAATAATATAGACAAGTTTTGTCTATTTATTTTAAGTAAGTTCCTTTCATATTATCTGATAAGCTTAATAACATTATCATTGAAGGACGAAAGGAAATCACCATATTGATACATGTTTAAATCCAATCTAAGCTTTCGGCTTACATAAGCCATTATCGAAGATGACAATTATATTTCAATATATCAAACAATATACGGACCAAATAATAATGACAGTCTGTTTTTGTTGCATGAAAAATTTCAGCAACGACAATGAAACATGCATAAAAAAATTGCTGCCTAAATATACACAATATATATACATATATATATATATTTGGTTGGATTGATGTGAGTTTGTGACCCTGGGTTTCACGCTTTTGCGATCGTCAGACAAACTGATTAATTTTATAAAATTTTAGGTTTATGTAGATTGCGTGTATTGGTGTTATTATGGGAGTGTGGGTGGGGAATTGTTGCCGTGATATATATATATAAAGTCTCTTTCGTCCACTCAGAGACTTTATCACGGTAAATGTAAGGATTTTACTTTTCAACACGTACTTATAAACAGAAATAAAGTGGAGAAAAAATACCGTTATGTTTTTAAAATTTTAAATTTAAGAACGCTCTAAAATATTCTTCAGTCTAATTGTGTAAGTTCAGGCAAAATATAAGATCTTTAGTTAATCCCTTTCTATTAATTAAAAAAAAGAATCTAACATATGTTGGCTAAGGGAAGGAGGCTCTCCTGTAAGAAAGGAAATATTTCTTTTTTAAATTCCATCATTCTAATTTATTTTCTCTTTTAATAAATGTAGCAATATCAAAGAGAGAAGTTGTGACTGAACTTATTTCTTTGTATATCTAATGCATTTGATAAATTGTGATGTATGAGACCTTTACAACGGGTTTGCGTATAAGTGTTCTGTTGGACGTGGGAACCTTGAGTTCTTTTCAGACATATTTAGTCATCTTGACTGCACAATCATAGTCAGTAGTTACGTGCAAACTCGTAAAGTTGAAATACATCGGAGGGGGATTAAATACCTGTCGTTGTTGGCGTGTGACAACATGAATAACGTTTGACGGATATCTCCAAGTATATGCGACGTGACAATGGCAGATACACATGCGTCTGTTTACAACGTAGTGGCAGAGCTTGGAACACTGGTAAAAAAAAATTGCTATTGCGGCGAGGTACATTTAATTAGCTTATAGTTACACTAACTTACCAAACAGCATTCGATAGTAGTATGTACAGGTGATAGAAAATGGCGTTAACCTAAACTGACATCATAGAAAAGTCCTGTTTTTACCGGTTGCGGTCTGGTCAGGTGAGATATTATGAACAGTTTAATCTTAAGTTGTCTGAATTTCTGAGATGAAGCATTGTCATAATTATTCATTTTTCACTCGTCTTTTTTTCATCTTATTTCTATTGCTTGTTTACACCTAGTAGTAGTAATAAGACGTAATAGTCTTAAGTTGTCTGAATTTCTTAGATCAAGCATTGTCATTATTATTCATTTTTCACTCGTCTTTCTTTCATCTTATTTCTATTGCTTGTTTACACCTAGTAGTAGTAATAAGACGTAATAGTCTTAAGTTGACTGAATTTCTAAGATGAAGCATTGTCATTATTATTCATTTTAGACTCGTCTTTCTTTCATCTTATTTCTATTGCTTGTTTACGCCTAGTAATAGTAATAAGACGTAATAGTCTTAAGTTGTCTGAATTTCTTAGATGAAGCATTGTCATTATTATTCATTTTTCACTCGTCTTTCTTTCATCTTATTTCTATTGCTTGTTTACACTTAGTAGTAGTAATAAGACGTAATAGTCTTAAGTTGTCTGAATTTCTTAGATCAAGCATTGTCATTATTATTCATTTTAGACTCGTCTTTCTTTCATCTTATTTCTATTGCTTGTTTACACTTAGTAGTAGTAATAAGACGTAATAGTCTTAAGTTGTCTGAATTTCTTAGATCAAGCATTGTCATTATTATTCATTTTTCACTCGTCTTTCTTTCATCTTATTTCTATTGCTTGTTTACCCCTAGTAGTAGTAATAAGATGTAATAGTCTTAAGTTGTCTGAATTTCTTAGATGAAGCATTGTCATTATTATTCATTTTTCACTCGTCTTTCTTTCATCTTATTTCTATTGCTTGTTTACACTTAGTAGTAGTAATAAGACGTAATAGTCTTAAGTTGTCTGAATTTCTTAGATGAAGCATTGTCATTATTATTCATTTTTCACTCGTCTTTCTTTCATCTTATTTCTATTGCTTGTTTACACTTAGTAGTAGTAATAAGACGTAATAGTCTTAAGTTGTCTGAATTTCTTAGATGAAGCATCGTCATTATTATTCATTTTCACTCGTCTTTCTTTCATCTTATTTCTATGGCTTCTTTACACCTAGTAGTAGTAATAAGACGTAATAGTCTTAAGTTGTCTGAATTTCTTAGATCAAGCATTGACATTATTATTCATTTTTCACTCGTCTTTCTTTCATCTTATTTCTATTGCTTGTTTACACCTAGTAGTAGTAATAAGACGTAATAGTCTTAAGTTGTCTGAATTTCTTAGATGAAGCATTGTCATAATTATTCATTTTTCACTCGTCTTTCTTTCATCTTATTTCTATTGCTTGTTTACACCTAGTAGTAGTAATAAGACGTAATAGTCTTAAGTTGTCTGAATTTCTTAGATCAAGCATTGTCATTATTATTCATTTTTCATTCGTCTTTCTTTCATCTTATTTCTATTGCTTGTTTACACCTAGTAGTAGTAATAAGACGTAATAGTCTTAAGTTGTCTGAATTTCTTAGATCAAGCATTGTCATTATTATTCATTTTTCATTCGTCTTTCTTTCATCTTATTTCTATTGCTTGTTTACACCTAGTAGTAGTAATAAGACGTAATAGTCTTAAGTTGTCTGAATTTCTTAGATCAAGCATTGTCATTATTATTCATTTTTCACTCGTCTTTCTTTCATCTTATTTCTATTGCTTGTTTACACCTAGTAGTAGTAATAAGACGTAATAGTCTTAAGTTGTCTGAATTTCTTAGATCAAGCATTGTCATTATTATTCATTTTTCATTCGTCTTTCTTTCATCTTATTTCTATTGCTTGTTTACACCTAGTAGTAGTAATAAGACGTAATAGTCTTAAGTTGACTGAATTTCTAAGATGAAGCATTGTCATTATTATTCATTTTAGACTCGTCTTTCTTTCATCTTATTTCTATTGCTTGTTTACGCCTAGTAATAGTAATAAGACGTAATAGTCTTAAGTTGTCTGAATTTCTTAGATGAAGCATTGTCATTATTATTCATTTTTCACTCGTCTTTCTTTCATCTTATTTCTATTGCTTGTTTACACTTAGTAGTAGTAATAAGACGTAATAGTCTTAAGTTGTCTGAATTTCTTAGATCAAGCATTGTCATTATTATTCATTTTAGACTCGTCTTTCTTTCATCTTATTTCTATTGCTTGTTTACACTTAGTAGTAGTAATAAGACGTAATAGTCTTAAGTTGTCTGAATTTCTTAGATCAAGCATTGTCATTATTATTCATTTTTCACTCGTCTTTCTTTCATCTTATTTCTATTGCTTGTTTACCCCTAGTAGTAGTAATAAGATGTAATAGTCTTAAGTTGTCTGAATTTCTTAGATGAAGCATTGTCATTATTATTCATTTTTCACTCGTCTTTCTTTCATCTTATTTCTATTGCTTGTTTACACTTAGTAGTAGTAATAAGACGTAATAGTCTTAAGTTGTCTGAATTTCTTAGATGAAGCATTGTCATTATTATTCATTTTTCACTCGTCTTTCTTTCATCTTATTTCTATTGCTTGTTTACACTTAGTAGTAGTAATAAGACGTAATATTCTTAAGTTGTCTGAATTTCTTAGATGAAGCATCGTCATTATTATTCATTTTCACTCGTCTTTCTTTCATCTTATTTCTATGGCTTCTTTACACCTAGTAGTAGTAATAAGACGTAATAGTCTTAAGTTGTCTGAATTTCTTAGATGAAGCATTGACATTATTATTCATTTTTCACTCGTCTTTCTTTCATCTTATTTCTATTGCTTGTTTACACCTAGTAGTAGTAATAAGACGTAATAGTCTTAAGTTGTCTGAATTTCTTAGATGAAGCATTGTCATAATTATTCATTTTTCACTCGTCTTTCTTTCATCTTATTTCTATTGCTTGTTTACACCTAGTAGTAGTAATAAGACGTAATAGTCTTAAGTTGTCTGAATTTCTTAGATCAAGCATTGTCATTATTATTCATTTTTCATTCGTCTTTCTTTCATCTTATTTCTATTGCTTGTTTACACCTAGTAGTAGTAATAAGACGTAATAGTCTTAAGTTGTCTGAATTTCTTAGATCAAGCATTGTCATTATTATTCATTTTTCATTCGTCTTTCTTTCATCTTATTTCTATTGCTTGTTTACACCTAGTAGTAGTAATAAGACGTAATAGTCTTAAGTTGTCTGAATTTCTTAGATCAAGCATTGTCATTATTATTCATTTTTCACTCGTCTTTCTTTCATCTTATTTCTATTGCTTGTTTACACCTAGTAGTAGTAATAAGACGTAATAGTCTTAAGTTGTCTGAATTTCTTAGATCAAGCATTGTCATTATTATTCATTTTTCATTCGTCTTTCTTTCATCTTATTTCTATTGCTTGTTTACACCTAGTAGTAGTAATAAGACGTAATAGTCTTAAGTTGTCTGAATTTCTTAGATGAAGCATTGTCATTATTATTAATCTTTGAGTCGTTTTTCTTTCATCTTAATACTATAATTTAACGCTTCGATAAACGAAACTGCTCTTTTTAATCCTTTGGAAGATCACCTGGCTTCCATCAACATGGAATACATACATACATACATATATATATATATATATATATATATATATATATATATACTGACGTGCCAAAAGTCATAGAAGTAGTAGTAAGTAAAGCTAATGGTTGGTGGCGCCACTGTAATTTGAAATTATGGAAATTATATCAGTTGTGCTTTGGCATCTGGTGAATCAGTGTGAACCTCGGTTAGACTTCTCAGGAAAAACGATTGTCTGAATTTGAATTGGACTTGATCAGTCACATCCTATTTTGGAAATTATTCGGACATTTGACATCTCTTGATCAATGTGTCAAATATTCCAAGGAGATACCCGGTAGAATGCATTACTCCTCGCCATTAGGCAGCGTAGTGGTGATTTTAAAGTTCGCAAACATGATTCTCTCTAGAGTTGTCTGTGGTAACAGCCTAGTCACGCTGGCTCAAATTCCATCCACATTCAATGCAGGATGTGCAAAATAAATAGGAAGATCAGTTCAGCCTCATTTAGCTTCAAGAGACGTCGACTGTGCAAGACGGGTGCCGATATACCGTCATTGATTGGCTGATTTTGTTTAGCGTCATATCAACACAGGTCTTTGATTGGTTTGGTTGGTTGATTTTGTTTAAGAAATTGTAGAATATTATATGAATTTATATCATGAAAGAGTTCTTTCATGTTGTTTGGTTGGTTGATTTTGTTTAGCGGCATATCAACCTCTATGGGTTTTTTAATGCCGAAATCTAAATATTTTGAACATAGTTTTATAGCTTCAACTGCAGATAAAATGTATTGCTGGTACATTTACTCTAAAAATGTGTTTTATATTTTCATAGTGTTTGGGGGTTCACTATTTGCCCATGGATGGGGTCCTAATTGGTGCTACTACCTCGGGTCATGGTGGACCTGAGAACAACAGCAGTTAAATGTTGGTTACACGCTCCTCAAAATCTCCAATCACCCGATCAGAGGCCTTGTTCCCAGACGTAGTTTTCATTGTCATACTCAGGATGACCCGAAAAGTTACATAATATATATATATATATATATATATATAGATAGATAGATAGATATTAAAAGAGGTATATAAAGGATGCGATGGATAAGTTGTCGTTTAAATTACGCAAAAATGAAAATAACATTGACATCTCATTTTAACAGATACATTTACCAAAATTACACAAAAATATCATCAAATACAAAAGAGTAAGTGTATTCAATACAATCGCCATCGGCTTCAACCACGGCCGCCATAAGACTTCAGAATCTCCTGCAACTCTTCTGGACGGTCTCCTTGTTTAAGGTGATGAATGCTGCCATAATCCTTGCATTCAGTTCATCTTTGGTGTTAAAAGGAGTGTTCTGTTTCCAGACATCGATTCTTCCAGAGTCCACCCTCTTGATCCAGGGCAACACTACCTCCTTAAGGCACTTGACGTAGGCCTCCGTGTTGAGTCTGAGGCCCTATTGGAAGATCAATGGATGAATAACGTCGCCATCACTGGTGATCGCTCCAAACACCTTCGTAATCAAAATTAAACACATCCAACTCTTTCCGAATCTTCTGTACTGTCCTCAGTTTGAGACACAAACACTCTGAAATGTTCGCATTTAAGCTTTCGGCGAGAATACAAAGCAATACAGTATGCTGAATCCAAATGTCTGGCAGAGTGGATTGCGTAATGTTGCTCTTTTTCTCACAGACGGCGCCCAATTAACCCTTCAAAATCAAAAACGAACAACGCGCATGTGCGAAATTAAAAATATAAAATGGCGACAATTTACCCACTGTACCCTGTATTTGTTTTTCCATCTAAATATATACCTGCACGCCTGGGTTTAAGAATGCCTACAATTGCTATGTGAAAATCAAACGCTTGATAGAAACCGTATCGACGCTGGTCCCAAAGGCAGGCTTAAATTTGACATTAATAATTGAGCAATACTTCTTTGTTCTCAGGTTCATTTTTTTTAAATGCCTGCCCCTTCCTTCTCAGAGAAAGCGACTCCCACACAACGGCTGCTTGGGGTTGTCAAGACAAAAGTATGTCACAGACTCTCTTTGTCTCACATTACCATCAACAGAAACTCGTGCCTTTCACAAATGACACCGGCGGTAAAAACTGTATAAAAACAAAACGAAAAACTCCTCTTAAGATTTGCTTAGCGAAACGGATTTTGTTTGCTACGTAACATCAGGTGATAGCTCTTTGGCAAACAAGCACACACACATCAATAAATCCGAAACCTGGTAACATAATTTTCAGTATGTCGTTTTTAAACACGCGCACATAGATAGATAGATAGCTACGAAGAATATGTGATAGATAGATGCGAAGAGACTGTGATAGATAGATACGAAGAGACTGTGATAGATGTCAGACATTTTGACGGTCGTCTTCGAGTATAGAATCCAGAGGTTAGCAGTGAATATTTCGGAGACAGTAGGAAAGCGTAGTTCAGGTTAGCAGTGGATATCGCAGCAAAGTAGCAGTGCGTAGTACTTCCTTCTGACATCTTCGCCTGACAAGTTGGTACTGGTCCTTCGGTAGGGTAAACAAAAATGGCCGCCTTTATACACGACGGATAGAATGTTCTGCGGCTTCTGATTGGTTAACCTTCTATTGGTAGACTATAAAGCGAGTCAAGGCATTTTGACTGGCCCACTAGTTACATAGTATACACAAAAAACTGCAACAATAGATAGATAGATAGATAGATAGATAGATAGATAGATAGATACGAAGAGACTGTGATAGATAGATAGATAGATAGATAGATAGATAGATAGATAGATAGATAGATCGACAGACACTAAGAGACTGAGATAGATAGACAGACAGGCAACAAGAGACTTTGATAGATAGACAGACACCAAGAGTTGGGGATAGATAGGTATGAACAGACTGAGATACTATTGTAGTATACCTACGGACGATAATGGATATGTCCTCAGTCACATAACTACAGTAGTAAATACTGTATGTTGGTCTTCAGTTGGAGATTTGTCTCCAGCTATGCTGGTCACTCCTTCTGTCTCCAGACAGAGAGGATCCCCAGACGAGGCTATGTCGAAGGGCAGAGTCTCCTCTCGGGAAAGAGCTACCCGATCCCGTTTTGTACGGGTTCTACAGAGAATTTTTGCTCGAGCATACGGGCGAATCTTATATGTGTTGTTCTTGTCCTAAGTATCATCGATCATTAACAACTTTCGTTTGATTCAGTAACCTTCCCTATGTTACAACACATAGATAGATAGATATGAACTTAGATAGATAGATATGCACAGGCTGATATATATATATATATATATATATATATATATATATATATATATATATATATGAACAGACTGAGATAGATTTGAAACGACTGTTACTGATAGAGATAGATTTGATCAGACTACGTTATATTTTAGTTTTAGTTTTATTTTGATCTTACTTTTTTTATATAATGTTCTGAATGAAATACATTGTCAAAGAAGTTGAATACATTGAAAAAGTAATTGAAATCAACGCCTCATTTTGATTTATATAGACACTGTATTACGTCTATCGGACTGTGTATTCGAGAATTATTGACAGGGAATGAACCAGCTTAGCCCTTTGTAGGAAAACCCCTGTTTAATCCGACGGTGATTTAGTGCTCATGTGATTTAACGAAGTGTCCACTATGATAGCATTTATAATAATACGAATGTCGGATTACAAAATCCATTAATTCTTATATATATATATATATATATATATATATATATATATATATATATATATATATATATGATGCTACTCGTTTGGAAAAACCTCAGATAGCTTAACTTGTAGTAGAACAAATCGGTACCCGAGGAAAAATGGGGAATAAAAAAAGAAAGAAGCAAGAACATTAAAACAAGGCGAAAACAATCGTCCAGTGTTTAAGTTCCAAGTCCAAAGAAAAAAAAAAGACCAAAACGAGTAAAAAGACAACGACGTAAAGTGCTCAATACACTAAGTAGAGCAAAACCTAAGATAATCCTAAGGAGCCAGACAAACCTACCTTCAACTTAACGGATCATCAGGGTAAAGCCGGCTTTATCCTGAAGATCCATTTAGGTGAATCCTAGGTAGGTTTGCCTGGCTCCTTAGGATTACTTATATATATATATATATATATATATATATATATATATATATATATATATATATATATATATATGTGTGTGTGTGTGTGTGTCTTTTTAAAGAATTAATTGATTTTGAAATCCGACAAAAATCTTTTACACACACACACACACACACACACACAAGAACAAAATGAGTTGGCATAATTTTTTTTCTGCTTGTTGCTGTGGCCTTACATGAGATTATATTGAATTGGCTCTTTTGGTCAGTCATGCGCTGATAAGATCCCCTTAACTGTCATGCATTACTTCAATTCTGTATTAATATGGAACATCTTTTACACTAGGAGTGCTTTCCCATCTGTCCGTGACGATGTCTTGCTCATCAATCAATAAAGTTCTGATATTTATCGTTTTAAGTGTCGGTGTGAAGCCGCCTATATGGGTTAAACTATCTAACGGCTGGCGCAACACCGTGTCTAGCTTTATGCCTAGACATCCACCGGACACTCACAGGCGCAGGACTCTGCCATCGGGAACATTTATTGAGTTATGTCACTTGTGGGCCCAATTATTCAGCGGCGTTCTTCTCTGTGCTGCACAGGACTCAGACGAAACATCATCTTAGCATCTTGGAGATGGGTTTTTATCAACCACGTCTCGTTCGACTTTCTATAGGCAGAGAGAACTGAAACATAAACTGGCATATTCTTCAGCGAGTCTTTGTCTTGTTCTTTGGAAACATCATTTTTTTCTCTTCCCCTCCCCTTTTATCTCTTTTAATTCTATTGCAAGGAGTTTTGTTTTCTTTCAGAACTTTTTTCTTTATTCCGACGATTTATCTTCTGACAAAGAGTCGGACGAAAGGTACTTTAAAATTTCTATTTTTAATCGAGATGATATTTGTGTATCTGAAGTTTTGATTAATAAAATATGACCTGTTTTTTGAATAATATGTGCATGTGTGTGTGCATGTTGTCTCTTTTACACTTACAGTTAAAAACCGTCTAATATTATAAATCTTGCGGACAACTGTAGAACGTTTTGAAATACAAGTACCTTGCACTTTTCTGCTCTAGTTAATGGCGGCCATATTTTTCCAGTGCAGACGATTAATATCCAAAGTGACTCTTTCTTGGGAGGTCCACCTGTGTTATTCAAATTGGAACAGCATTAAATATATTTTTTTCTATTATGACTCACCTTTCTCGCTTCCGTTTAATCTCTTACTCTGAAAATTATAGGTTTTTCTTTTCTTTGTTTCTAGATATCAACAAATAAAACCTGTTATTCAACTCCTGTGTTTCACGCGTCTCCTCCTCAATTTCGGTATTGACTAACTTCCACCTGCACGTACTTCCTTCTTTTGCAAATGGCTTTCTTTAAACAATTTCCTCTTTATCGTTTACACATTGTTCCCCTTTCTTTCATGTCATAAACTGTAGTGACATAAATAGATTTTTATGTATACAAAGTCCGCCTGTTACATATACAACCGTTTACTCTTAACGATAAACAAAATAGTTTACAGAGAGTAATGGCGTATTCTTCCCCTTTGAACCGCGTGTATCTGTTCCACTTTCTGTGTTTTCTTCCTTTTTATAGAAGAGCGTAGAAACCGGAAGTTGATCGTTATTGGCCTATAAATACCTAAGGAGTTCTTTTGTGGTGGTTGGTTAGGATAGGGTTCCATTATGAGAAGAGCTGAAGCTAACTGTTTCGTACAAGTCGATATCTGATCAATATCAACAGCGTCGCTGTTGGAATGGGGTGTCAGGGTGTAAGACCAGAAACTCCTAAGGGGCCACGATGCTCGAGAGCATCTGAAAGATGTGTTTCGCGAAACATAACTGACTACAAATTCTTATTTTACGTTCTCTTTAATCCCGTCCACGACGCTTCAACGACTGTTTCGGCCCTGAGAAAAGTAAGACATTTCTGGTTTGTAAGAAACTGACACACTTTGGTGACGCTATGCATGATATGTCGCTATATAACCACTCGGTCATTGTGAATGCGACCGTCACACAGTACGCAATCTCACTCTGTAAGGTGTTCTTAACGACACGGCACAAGAGGAGAACTTTATTTCATTGATATGCATTAAGTTCCTATTGAATTGGTTACCAAATTATATGGTGAATAATTGTGCTTTCTTGCGTTAGCCTTTTCCACTGACATGAAGTGGAATGATTATATTGAATTAATTACTAGTCCTGCTTATAGGAAAGTTAGTTTACTGTGTTGCGCGAGAAATGTTTTTTCTCTCACGATTCTATCTTACATATTTATAAGTCTATCTGAGACGAAAGACATGCCCTACCTCAGAATTCGAAGCGAACGCCAACGTGTCTTGCCTGCAAAGTGATGACAAAAAGAAATATGGCAGCTACTGAAGACACAATTTATGCGCGCCGATCTCGTCCAAAACGAAACGATATTTGCACACATGCAAATTTTGGCCGTATTAGAATAGCATAAAAAGCGGGGTGCCAACAGCACGACTGAATCGGGAATTATTCGGCGGACTGCGTGCAATAGAGCTGGATGTACGAATTGACAGACGGACGGACAAAGAGGAAGTCGAAGTAGGCGCGGCTGAATTCGTGTCTGTTTCACAACTGCCCAGTGTAACGGCCAAGAAAGGGAGCCACACAAGCCATTTCCTTGCGGCGACCGGAGAAGAAGAAAAAAACAGCTGGCCTGCCGGCAAGCACTGCACTTTTGACACCCCCCGCCACCTCATCACCATTTTTCCCCTACATTATCATTCGTCGAAGCATTGAATATTGATGCTACATCTGGTCTGGTACTTCGGCTATGTATTGAGAGATTTTTGACAAAAACTTGACAGTGTTATCGGTCCTGAACTGGCATCTCGTCTTAAGTCACTTTTCCACTGCCGCTTCATAGTAATTATTCTGATGACCTTTTGTCTTTGGTACCTTGACTTTGAATTATTCTCAGTACTAGATTGGCAGATAGGTCTCATCATTTTACATTTGAAATTACTAGATGCAACCTTAATATCTATGCTAACAGTTTCTTTTCTCGCACTTCTCGCTTGTGGAACTCCATTTTTGCTTCTTGCTTTCCTGCGAACTTTGATCTTCAAAAATGGAAATGCAACCATCGTTTTCTGTTTTCTTATTATCTGTTCTTTTATTGTCCTCTCATTAACAATGTGTGTGTTTTTTCTTTCATATTCTTTTAAACTCAGTAACGCCTTGCGTCTTAGCGCCTTGTTTGATGTGAAATGATTAAAAAAATATATTCAAACTGTGTTATCGCTTTTAGAGATATTCAAAAAAGTTGAATATCTTCCGGCTGAATCTCGTAAGATTTATGAGCCAGTGAAACTCTTACAACGTAAAGTGAGTTTTTTTTTTCTTTCTGTAAAACTAAAACAGTGTAGATTGTTTAAAAGATTGGCTATATTGAATGCTAAAGAAGCAGATTCTTATGACACTGTCACAAATTGTAGAAAAAAGAAAACATCCGTGTGCTGTCAAATACGTCCGCGCCCATTTCCTAAAAAGGAACGCGCACAATATTCAGCGTTCACTTTCTACCCGTTTTGAGTCGTCGAGCCCACATCTTTTTTCAAGCATAAGACATAGGAGATCATGGTTTCGTTTGTATGCGTATACCCATTCTGCATCAGTTAATATTTGCTCCGCCGATCTTTTCTCCCAGGCAACGCCCGGAACATCTGCTCAGATTTAATAAACATCATTTAAATGGCTCTTTTAAGAAGCAATATGATCTTTGTTTCGATATAAAATTAGCCGTTTGAATAGTTAAGTTTTTGTTCTTATTCCATAATCATTTCACCCCAAGCAAGGCAGTAAACTCACTAAGACATAACTGATTTACTTTGTGTTAAAGAATAAAAGAAAAAGATTATTAAGGAGCAAGAATAATAAAAGAATCAAGAAGGTAACAATTTGTATTGCATTTCAAATTTTTGTAGATCAAAGTTCGCTGGAAAACAAAAAGCCAGAGTAGAGCTCCACTGGCGAGAAGTGCGAGAGAAGAAACTGTTAGCAAAGAACTTACAGTTACATCAAGATGATGGATCATTGCTGACAATCAAAAACCGCGCTTTAAATTCATAAAATCTAGGTACCATAGCGGAAAGTTCATCAGAACAATTACCATAATTTTTTTTTTTTTATAGAAAAGCCAAAGTGAAGCGGCATTATGGCGGTGGGAAAATGACAGAAGTCGGGATGCCAAGTCAGGACCAATAATATTGCAGATTCTTCTTTAGATTTTATCAAGGATCTCTAAATATATAACAGGAGCACAAGACCATATGCAGCAGCAATATTCGAAGCATGGTAGAGATATGTAAGATAGATTCTAGCGAGAAAGATTGTGTAGCTCAACAGAATGAACCAACTTTTCGAGCAATAGTCCTAGCATTTGATTTAATATAATACATTCACTTTATGTCAGCAGAGAGAACGTTAGCTCGAGAAGGCGCAATGGCTCACTCTCCTGGAGTTTAGCATTAACCATGTTGATGGAAAGTCAAAAGCAGTCTCTAAGATGATTACTATAAAGCAGTTTTGTTTTGGAGGTGTTAAAATTAACAAGCTATTCCTTGCCTCATTTAACAACAGATTTTAGGTCACTTTTGAGATCAGCTGCCATTTTGACCTTAACAAACCGCTCAGACTTTTACTATTTGAACAGGAATAAATAGTTGTGGCATCAACATACATACGAAGTTGAGAGTTGCTTTTATATTCTAATTGTTTTTTGTTTTTTTTATAGTATATTTGCCAACCACCTCACGCGGTCAGATGTGGCACAAGGCCGAATTTAAAGTGAGGTATCCGAGCCCATAGACTCGGGCAAAAATTCTGCGTAGACCTAAAAAAAACAGGATCGGGTAGCTGTCTACCACTCCAGACGAGACTCTGGCCTTCGGCATAGCCTCGTCTGGGTTCCTCTCTGCCCGAAGGCAGAGAGTTCGACCAGCTCAGCTGGAGATGAATCTCCAACTAATTGCCAAAGCAAATCCGCTAGCGTAGCTTCGATGTGACACAAGGCCGAAAGTAGGGGGCACCCAGTGAGGATCAAACTCACTGCTAAGTCGTAATTGTTCTAGCGAGACAAGCTTGCTAACCATTACACCGCCTCGAGGTGCCCTGTTTTTGTTTTTTGTTTTTTTTTTATAGTTGACAAATAGTTAAAGAATGCATTTCTTTGTGATCAGACCTGTCTGCATGAATTTTTTTTCTTGATATGTTTTTTACCTTGCTAAACGAACGATCCTCCGTGACTCAATAGGTCACAGGTCAGGCTAAATGACGGTTCCGTATAGGATACAGGTTCGATTCCTGTCGGAGGACGAATATTTTCTATGAAAATTTCTCGGACATTCAGGCCGGTAAATGTTGTTTAATACTGTTTATTATAAACAGAGCATTTACTTAAATATTTGTATCTATAAATAGAATGTATAAACATAAAAATGTCTTAAAATAATTGTCGGACTTTGTCCATTTCATAATATATATATATATATATATATATATATATATATATATATATATATATATATATGATTGATACAAATATATTAGGTTGGTGCAAAAATAATGACGTAATAATGTCGTTTTTTGATGTATTTTTAACGTCAAGAAACGACATTATTACGTCATTATTTTTGCACCAACCTAATAAAAAAATATGTTACTTGATGTAAATTGTAGCATTCCGAGTTTCGTAAACGGACCCTTTAGCAATCACTCTGTCCACACGCCAGGCGATACCAGGAATAAATTGTTTATTTTCTCCTTAATTTTATATTGAATTATGAAATAATTTATGCATATATATGCATACATACATGCATATATATATAAACACAATGAAGAATTATGAGTTATTTAACATTTTATGATTTCGACGACTTTGCAACTTTTTTGTTTTTAATGAGCACGTTTCCAAGTTTTTCTTTTAGATTTGGCTTTAAATGTTTGAATGAATTTTTTAATCATTTCACCTCATGCAAGGATCTTTAAATATACAGCCGGATAGACGCAAGGGGTTACTGAGTGTTAGAGAATAATGATAATGAAAAGTGATATTAAGGAGCAATGCCAATAGAAGGAGTGGAATTAAAAAGACAGAATTTAATGATTGGCATTGCATTGCAAGTTTTTGAACTTAAATTAACAGAGAAAGCAAGAAATCGGAAGAGACTTTCAAAAACGAAAAGTGTGAGAGAAGACTCTATCAACAGAGAACTTACGGTTCCATATAGACATTTCAATTGTAAAATGATAGAACATCGCCGCCAATCGAGTACTGCGCTTAAATTCAGCTTTCATACCATAGAGAAGAATCCATCGGAACAATAACCTTGAAATTATTTATAGAAAAGACACAGTGAAGCTACTTTACGACACTGGGAAAGGGACTGAAGTCGAGATGTCAGGTGAGAACCAATATCATTACAGCTACTTCTTCTGATTTTTTCAAGAATCTCCTAAGATATATATATATATATATATATATATATATATATATATATATATATGCAATATGCGTCCTCCGACAGGAATCGAACCTGTATCCCATACAGAACCGTCATTTATCCTGACGTGCTTTTACCGATGTAAAATAATTGTCGGACTTTGTCCATTTCATAATGTGTGATGGCATTTGTTTATATTTGGATACGCATCGAGCAGATATGAATGTACGTGAGAAAATCATAGAAAATTGTAGTTTAAAAACAGTAAAATCGACCTTGCTAACCGAAACGCTCCTCTATGGCGAAATCGGTAAAAGCACGTCAGGCTATATGACGGGTCTGTATAGGATACATGTTCGATTCCTTTCGGAGGAGGCATATTTTCTATGATAATTTCTCGGACATTCAGGCCGGTAAATGTTGTTAATATATAGCAGGAGCGCCAAACCGGATGTGGCACCAATATTCAAAGCAAGGAAGAATGATAGACATAACTATGGAAGATAGAATCTGTTAGAGAAAAATTGTCTGGTACGACACGATGAACCAATTTTTCTAGCATCAGAACTAGCAACTGATTCAATATAATCTTTCCACTTCATGTCAGCGAAAAATGTTGAACCGAGAAAGTGCAAGAATTCACTCTCTTCGAGGGTAGCATAATTTAGATATGGTTTCGAATTAGTGACAAAACTCTTGATATTATTTATTTTAAATAACGTGAGAGAAGGGACATATTTATTTTATTTCTTCGTGCGCGTCAAGGTAATTAAAAAAAAAATCCAAAATGTAACATGAGCTATTAAAAGTTAGAGAGTTGTGTCCCTTTAAAAGAAAACAATCTGACATAGAGACACAGGTAATTAAGAAAAATTCGTGTGAAATTATTAATAAAAAAGAAAAATATTTTTCTTTATAACTACGCAATTTCTCAAGCAATAAAAACGGGAAAATGACATTTATAGGGTCCCCACCATCGACCACAGGAATGCATTTGAAGGAAAATGATGGGTAGTAAAGCTTTTTTAACATTAATTCTCACTTGAGAAAGAAAACAAAACTGATTTGGGGACAACGGAATCAATTACAACGTAATTGATTATATTCAATGTTATTATTTTCCTTATTGTAAAATTTTCTAACGCCAAGAAAACCAATGAATCTAGTATATTAATGTACTCGCCCAAAAGATGGGAATATATTATTTCCCATGCTTTTTAGATTATGAATTTCCGGCCTTAGAAGTTTTCTCCTATTTCACATTATATTAGCAAATGTTCATTATTCCTTCTCTGAGTTTAGAGCCTCTGACTGGTGTCAAATCTGTCGAGTTTCCATCCCGGCTTGAAGCAATCGGGTGTCTAATCACACTGATGAGCTGTGATACAGAGAAACACTATGTATTAGGTTGGTGCAAAAATAATGACGTAATAATGTCGTTTTTGACGAACTTTTTAACGTCAAAAAACGACATTATTACGTCATTATTTTTGCACCAACCTAATATAACTTTATTTGTATTTGCGATAGAAATAATTTGTAAAAAGGATTAGAAGGAAGTAATATATATATATATATATATATATATATATATATAAGTTAAATAAAAGTATGGATGAAATCTTTAATAAAACGTGTGCGTTTTGATTATTTCGCTATTTATTTAGCTTCATCAGAAATTTCGGATGCGGAATGTTTTGATTTTTACATTTTATGGAAACAAAACAACAGAGAATTTAATATCGAAACAACTATATTCAAATGCTCCCCATAATTAAACGATCTGTGAGAATCAGCTGAAGCTTCTTTATCCTACATCGTCTGAGTCAAACGGAAAGCAAAATTCCCTTATTTCAAATTTTCTGACCACTTCCGACAGAGTTGGTTGACGCCTTTCCAGTAACTTGCACCGAGCGTTGTGATTTTGAAAGCCAGGAAGAAAGACCATTCATTACTACTCTGTGTAATATTACTTTCATTTCCCTGAACATGAATGTTCTATTCATAAATGCGTTACTTGGCCAAAGCAGCATAAACATGACGTGTTCTTTGTCATGTGATTCACGACTGTTAGTCAGTCACGTGTCTTTTGAGGAAACAGTTTTGCTGAACATATTAGAGCAATAAACAATTTATGAAAACTGATCAACTAATTATTGTCACCAAAACCTGAAGCAAAAAACAATGAATAAATATGGGCCAATATAAGAGTTTGCAAATGGTAAAAATTTCCCAGGAACTTTATACCCAGCATATATATATATATATATATATATATATATATATATATATATTAGGTTGGTGCAAAAATAATGATGTAATAATGTCGTTTTTGTACGTCAAAAAACGACATTATTACGTCATTATTTTTGCACCAACCTAATATATATATATATATATATATATATATATATATATATATATTCTAGGCGTGTGAAGGCTATTTGTCTTCACGCCTACTCGAACGGAATGTGCCACAAGGCCGATTTGAAAATTGAGTAAAAAACACGAACGTATAATTGCAGGCACATATACGTGTAGAGAAACACCCAGCCACGATTTTTTATAAAGAATGACAGATCTACATGGTTAAACACACTAGTGGAAGGAAATTAATTAAAAGAATTTGAACAAATGAAGGCGTCAATATGTTCAAATATCCAAAGTAGAAAGCTTCGGCATGTATACGCTGGCAATCCGTTACATTCCCCAGCACTCAAGCGACACATGGACGAATCACCATCCATATATGTACAAACACACATATACATGTATGTATTTATATGGGAGGTGTTGTATTGCTTATCTATCTATCTATCTATCTATCTATCTATCTATCTATCTATCTATCTATCTACGTTTTTTCAATATCCATTTCTCTCTCTCTCTCTCACTATCTATCTATCTATCTATCTGTATCTATATGTATATACTCGACCATGCCTCGAGAGGAGGCACGGTCGAGTATTGGATAGCGGCTTGGATTGAGGAATCGGAGAGCCGAGTTCGAATTCCAGTTAAAGTGAAACCTAGGTAGGTTTGTCTGGCTCACTAGGTGTATATATATATATATATATATATATATATATATATATATATATATATATATATCACTCTTCATTATCTATGTATCTATCAACATATATATATATATCAGTCTTTTCGTTACCTATCTTCCTTTTTCAGTTTCAAAAAGCTTCTAATTTTCTATTTTGTTCATTTTTATTACTCCCAATTCTTTCTTTCTACTATCGTCTTTCTTCATGTTGCAACCATTTTGAAGTTAACCTGGTCACAAATATGTTTTAACATCATTGGCTGCTTCGACTTTTTGTAATGATTAGCCAGATTGTTTTGCCATATCAATTACAATTGAGTAGTACAATCAATCATAAGTGAGTACACCATACACACAAAAAAAACACTTTAGTTCCAAATATAATAAATCTATCTCATTTAATTCTTTATCTAGCTATCTGTATACACACATACACCACACATAGGCACACACATACAGGTATATATATATAGATATATATATATATATGTGTGTGTGTGTGTATGTGTGTGAGTGTGTGTATCTACAAAGGAAAAACAAGACAATAAGAAAACTAATTTTAACCGACGCGTTTCGTCCGATGTGGACTTTTTTCAGGGCAACAAAATGAATTTATTGAAACAAAGTATCTATAAACAACAAACAAAATGCCGTTAGCAACTAGAAAAAATTAGAAACGCTGTTGTATATTCATATGATCAACTGAAACATTATGTCATTACTTTATGTTTGAAGAGAATATTTTCAACTGTAGAAGAAATATTATTTGTATTGTGTTGACCGATTCAACCGTTATTTTTTCCTTTATATATATTGCCTTTTTCTAAAGGTTAATTCTGAAAATGTTTTGCATATATATATATATATATATATATATACATATATATATATATATAATGAATTAATGGATTTATTTACTAATTCTGCATATCTTTATTATTCTAAACGTTTTTTTAGTGAATAGGCATATTTAAATAGACGTTCTGTTTATTTTAAGCAGTATTTTATTTCGTCTATCGTCCTGAAAATTCGAAAAATCTCATGAAAGAAAATGCCCTTTCCAATAGGATTAGACTCTCTGTTCCCCTTTATAGGAGAAACCGACGTTTGATCTGAGGTGCTTTTGAACACTCGGCTACGAAGATCTTCATAAACAAGCAAAGTTTATTCACCTCTCCTCGTTCTGTTTTTTCCGAAAGTCATAACTGCTCAATTTCGTATCCGAAGTGTAAACAAAGCAATTTCTAAAGAATTCGTGGATTTTATTTATTATTTCAAGATATTTTTTATTACTTTATATGTTATTTTAAGTGCATGACTATAACTGAGTAGACTTTCATACCTGGATATTCTACCGGCCTGAATAATCGAGAAATCTTAATATAGAAAAAATCCGCCCTCCGTCTGGATTCGAACCTTCACCCCTCTTTGCAGGAAAAACGGTCATCCGGTGTGCTTGTAAGCGACATTTTTTTTTTTTTTTTTAAAATAATGTCTTAAGTGATAAAAGTCATACGAAACTGGGCATTTAGGAAAATTTAGAAATCTGAAAAAGAAAGATGTACTTAAAGACAGTATTGAACCTTACTCAGTCGACGACACACTTCGTAGCCGAATCGGTTAAAGAAAGTCGGACCTATCTATTGTACACATTTAAAACATTTGTGCAGTATTCGTAATTAATTTTATTACGGGTTGGTTTCAGTTTTTCTTTTTTCTTTTTTAATATAGATAGATTTAGGAATTTTTGGTTTGCGTTTATTCTTTTCATTAAAAGTATACAAGT